>OY744558.1:9785601-9856869 GCA_963556235.1 Cryptophagus acutangulus
TTTTGCAGACATTTAGTTTTTTGTAATTTTAAGAATTTTCATTAGAAAATTTTGAATGTAAATGTAAATATTAAGTCAATAAGATGCTTTATTGCGAACATATAGAAACAGATTGTTAATAGAAACAGATGTTAATAATTATTAATTCATTTAATCCATGAAAAAGCAATTATTGATAAATAATTGATTTTTTGAAGCATTTGTATGCATTTGTTTGTTTATTTTATAGACTTTCGCAATTTTACAATAAATAATCTTATATATTTCTAAAAAAAAATCTAAAAGTTACGTAGTTTTTGCAAAATTTAACAAAAAAAATATATTGTAGCAGGCGGGATAGCATGCATCTCGTTTCAATGCATTAGTAGGTACGGAAAAAAGTGAGGCAAATGCTAGGACGTGGTGGCCTGTTCTGGGCGTAAAAATAATTTGTTTAAGTTTAAGTTTATATTTCATAATATAAATTAACCCTTATTCACGGCAATATTTAGGTAATTCTAGTTAAAATGAAACACACTGTATAATTTATATGTTTGTATATAGATGCTGCAGGCTTATTTGAAAGCAAAGAAGATACATGTTCAGAGACGAAAAGTTGAAAATCTTGAATGCACGTGATCCAATTGAAGCATCTAGCAGATGGAGTCGAGCAATTAAAAGAAGGGTGTATACAGTTCCGGCATCAAACGCTCTTTGGCATATTGATGCCCACCTAAAGCTATCAAGGTATTTCGGAAGAATGGTTGTACAAGCATAGTGCAAAATAATAATTCACAATATTGATTAACATTGTTTTTCAATTGAACTCAAGTTCATGGCATTTATGACGGTTTCAAATAGCGAGGAGAAAGCAACTTAATTGCATTCGCGAATCAATGCGTTAATTCGATTATTTTGATCAAAAATTAAGTTAAAGTAATTATTTATTTTCTGCAGGGTCTGATAAAAATCGGGAATTCCTTCTATTTTCACCTTATTCCTTAAATTATTTCTAAGCAAACAGTTCAAATACATACATAGTTTTTGCGGTGAATTATATAAATGTAAATTCTAGTCGTAAGTAAATGGAAAAAAACGAAACAAAAACAAATATTTCATAATCTAGGTGTCTAGTATAACGTAAATAGATTCTTTGGAAAAAAAATTACAAACAAAATTTATACACTGCTCTAAAATGAAAGTGTCACCCCCTAAAATTTGGACTGTTTTTGAAACGTAATAACTTTGGAAACCCACAACGGATTTTAATTCGGTTTTCTAAGTTCGATTACGCCATTCTTTATTTACAGGTCATCTTGGTATGAAATTTAAAAAATCTTAAACATTCTTTTTACATGATGGTATATAAAGCAGTGTAAAATTGGTCTGAGTTCAACCATCTCCCGTTGGCGTAATATTTTTTTTTATGAATTTTAATAAAAAAAAATCTAAAAATTTGATGTCTTATCTCGAGACGGTTTTGAGATTTTTTTAATTAAAAGCCTAACGACGAAGAGGTATTTATTTTTAACACCAAATGCATTTTTACCGTAAGAGTGGTCACAGCTTTGTTAATTTTAAAGATAAGTGCATGCAATTGACCACAATTATTCTTTGAACGGTTCTTGACAATTTCAGATGGAATTCGCTTGAATTTATAGGTAAAGAGTCGACAATATTTTTTTTCTATTTTTTTAGAAATTTTAACAATAAAATGATATAAAATTTCAATTTTTTTGCTTAATACATTGTTTTTATTGTTTTTAATAAAAAAATCCAAAAGTTTGTTGTCTTATCTCAAAACAATTTTGAGATTTTTTTAATTAAACATCTAACAATGAAGAGGTGAATATTTTTAACACCAAATGCATTTTTAGCCTAAAAGTGGTCAAAGCCCTGTTAATTTTAAAGATAAGTATATACAATTGAACACGATCACTCTTTGAATGGTTCTTGACAATTTGATGTGCAACTCGCATCAATTTATAGCTAAAAGATCAACAATAAAATAAAAAAAAAATGTTAAAAAACACAACAATTAAAAAATAAACATTTTAACAATATAACAATCTTTATTTAACAATATAACAATATAACAACATTTATCTTTTAACTTTTATTTTCAACATTCAACATTTAACACAAACGACAATTGAACCACTTGTCTACCGGGTTTAAAATCTTTTATTAAGTGCCACTAATAAAAAAACACAACAATTAAAATAATTAATATTTTAATTGTTGTGTTTTATAACATTTCTTTTTAATTTTATTGTTGATCTTTTAGCTATAAATTGAAGCGAGTTGCACATCAAATTGTCAAGAACCATTCAAAGAGTGATCGTGTACAATTTTATATACTTATCTTTAAAATTAACAGGGCTTTGACCACTCTTAGGGTAAAAATGCATTTGGTGTTAAAAATATTCACCTCTTCATTGTTAGATGTATAATTAAAAAAATCTCAAAATTGTTTTGAGATAAGACATCAAACTTTTAGATTTTTTTATTAAAAACAATAAAAACAATGTATTAAGCAAAAAAATTGAAATTTTATATCATTTTATTGTTGAAATTTCCAAAAAAATAGAAAAAAAAAATTATTGTCGACTCTTTACCTATAAATTCAAGCGAATTCCATCTGAAATTGTCAAGAACCGTTCAAAGAATAATTGTGGTCAATTGCATGCACTTATCTTTAAAATTAACAAAGCTGTGACCACTCTTACGGTAAAAATGCATTTGGTGTTAAAAATAATTACCTCTTTGTCGTTAAACTTTTAATTAAAAAAATCTCAAAACCGTCTCGAGATAAGATATCAAATTTTTAGATTTTTTCAATAAAATTCATAAAAAAAAATTATTACGCCAACGGGAGATGATTGAACTCAGAACAATTTTACACTGCTTTATATACCATCATGTAAAAAGAATGTTTAAGACTTTTCAAATTTCATACCAAGATGACCTGTAAATAAAGAATGGCGTAATCGAACTTCGAAAACCGAATTAAAATCCGTTGTGGGTTTCCAAAGTTATTACGTTTTAAAAACAGTCCAAATTTTAGGGGTGACACTTTCATTTTTGAGCAGTGTATATACATTCTTGGGTGGATAAAATAGTTAGGAGAGCTTATTTCGGATAGGATTTGGTTCGGAAATTTTCGTCAGTGTATCTTTCGTAAAGTGTTTTGATTGGTTGTTTTCTGAGAAAATTAGTGTTGTCGCGATTAATACAAAGGTCGTTTAAAATCGTCCTATGTGTCTCGTCTTCAAATTTTTGTCTAAGATATTTAAGTCTGTCTGTTATTGTGGTTATGTTTGTCCGTTCAAAAAGGAGCTGGTTTGAGGGATTGTGAAGTAGGTTATTGGGTGTCTAAATCTCGTTATTTGTCTTAGTGCAGTTCGTTCTGCTGTCTCCAAAATTTGTATTGTCTTACTATTTGAGTTGGTCATAATTACGTGTCCATAGTCGATTAAATGTCTGCAGATGCTTTTATAAATTTGTGTCGCTGTCTTGATGCTAATACCTTGATCATTGCTGCATGTTAAGGAGCGGAGATATTTGGATCTTTTGGCAATTTCGGTTTTGATTTTGTTGGCGTGTTTATGAAATTTATGTTTGTGGTCAATAGTCAGTACTAAATATTTTCTATCCGGGGAAGGTTTGATCGTCGTACCGTCTATTTAAATTGTTGGGAATGAGTCAGTTATATTGTGGTTGGTAATGAGGTGTTGCGTCTTGTTGGGATTGGGAGTTAGTCTCCATTTACTGAACCAAGTCATTGTTATGTCTGTCAGTTCTTGTAGTTGTGTTATTGTCGAAGCTAGTTTTTTATTATGTGAAATAAGCGCTGTATCGTCTGCGTATTGTAATATGTATGAATTTAGATTAACGTGATTTTTGTCTTTGAAATTAAAGTTGTAGATGTCGTAGCAGTAAATATTGTATAGTAATGGTGATAATAGAGAGCCCTGCGCAACGCTCTGTATTGGTGTGAATTGCCGGAAGTAAATTTCGTTGATTTTGACTTGAAGAGTTCTGTTGGATAGGATTTGTTGCGTCGTGTGTAGTAGGTATTGAGGTAGTCCAAGTTGGTGTATTTTAAAAAAAAGTCGGATATGCCAAACAGTGTCGAATGCTTGGTTAAAGTCTGGGAATATTGTTGCTGTTTTCTTCTCTTTTAAGTATGTCGCTTGGATGTTGTTTGTGAAAATAAATAGAGGGTGAGTCGTCGAATGAAAAGGTTTAAATCCGAAGGGTTTTACATAAAACTGGAGCTAGGGTAATTGGTCTATAGTTTTTTTGCGTTCGTTCCGTCCAGTCTTGGTTTTTTAATCGTCACTATAGAGCCTGTCTTCCATATGCCTGGAAAAACTCGGTACTTCAGGCAATAATTGAATATAATTCAATATGAGTTCATGTGTGTCATTGTTCATGTTTTGTAGTATTCTACGAGTAATGTTGTCTTCGCCTTGAGCTAAGTTTTTATCTTGTATGGCGTCGTAGTATTTCGTCGTCTGTTATTGTCGGGAGTTCTTCGTTGTCGTGTACGTGTTAATAGTCATTGTACCAGTTATTTGCTGTTGCAAAATGGTTGCTGTCAAAGTTGATGTTGTCTGTAGGTGTGAAAGCCCTTTCAAAATGACCTGCAAATAGATTTATTTTGTCTTTGTTCGTAGTGTATTCAGTTCCGTTGTCTATTAAATTTGAGATGTTAAATATCTTCTTGTACCGTGCTAGTTTTTTGATGTCGCTCCAATAGGTTTTACCCTTTTTTTTGATTTGACATCCTTACAGTCTTCAAACCATTTGGTTTTCGAGTATTCGTATGTCGTTATTTGTATGTGTTTGATTAGTCTGTTCATTTCTGTTTTAAGTTGTCGATTGTCGGTAATTTTATATTCACGGTACATTTGTCTTTTTTGCTTGATGAGCCTTAATTTGTAATCTGGTAGTCGGTTTTTAAAAAATGTTTTCTTAGTTCGTAAAGTATTGTTTTCTATGCTTTTTGAAAAATAATTTTGAAAGTTCCTAATGTGTTCAATGCTGATGGGTTCTGTAATGTGATTTACAAAGTATGTCATGTCTTGTTCAATTTTCTGAACGTCTGCTTTATTCTAGGTCTAGTTTATAAGTAACGTCTAAAGAAATGTTTATGTTTAAGTCTATTGTGAACAAAATTCATAGCTGATCTGACCCCAAGTCAGGTGTGTGTTTAATGTCTTATACAATGTTTCGTAAGTTTTCTGTGTGTAGTAACGCGTCAGGTGTCGTATTGTTGTTGTTTGGCATAAGAAACGTAGCGTCCATTTGTCTTTGAGCAAAGTCAGAATTTTGTAGGAATGTGCTTAATTGTAATCGTTTTTGTCTGCTTAAGTTAAAGTCTCCAATTGTCTTGTCCGGGTATTTGTTGTCTATTTGTAGTAATTTTAGGAGTTATTTAGTGTTGTAAACGATTGTGATGATAAATCGCGCATATGGCAAAAAGTACAAATTCGAAGTTATTAGAACTATCCTCGACTCGGCCCCTGACAAATAGGACGAGGAGCGCTCATTGTTACCACTCGCTTAAACTTTGCTCGCTTCGCTCTTTTCGCTAGTGCTCAATTCGTCGCTGCTTTTCGCTCCGTTTTCGCGTTCGCTTTCGACGTTAAACCTCGACATGAACCCGCCATAAATCACTTGCATTCCTTTCCTTCTGTTCGTTCGTTCCTATCCCTTGCACCCTTTGCAACAGGTTTAGGTCGAATTTCTAGAATCAGGGACATCATTCCAACTGGTAACGGGAAAAAGGGGTAAGTGTGCTTTATTTGAATCTGTCGTTATTGCCACATTGCCTTTTTTCGCTTTTCATTAGAACTACATGCACTCACGTTAACTCACGTAATTTAACGTCGGTAAATTAACATTTGGTCTATTGAGCCGGATATTGTCGGAATTAGCGCCCCGTTGCATTAGTTTTAACTCGATTTCGTGTAAAATTATTACATTCAATTTTTTTCTCATAGAATTCTTTGATATAAAATATTTCTAGCTGCATTGTTTTTAGCAATTGTTCGCACTGAACTATCGTGAACAAAATTCCTAGATGTTCTGACCCCAAGTCAGGTGTGAGTTTAATGTATTGTACAATGTTCCGTAAGTTTTCTGTGTGTAGTAACGCGTCAGGTGTCGTATCGTTGTTGTTTGGCATAAGAAACGTAGCTTCCGTTCGTCTTTGAGCAAAGTCAGAATTTTGTAGGAATGTGCTTAATTGTCGTCGTTTTTGTCTGTTTAAGTTAAGGTCTTCAATTGTCTTGTCCGGGTATTTGTTGTCTATTTGTAGTAATTTTAGGAGTTATTTAGTGTCGTAAACGATTGTCATGATAAATCGCGCCTATGGCAAAAAGTACAAATTCGAAGTTATTAGCGCTATCCTCGACTCGGCCCCTGGCAAATAGGACGAGGAGCGCTCAGTGTTGTACCTTTTGCTTTGCTCTTTTCGCTAGCACTCGATTCGTCGCTGCTTTTCGCTTTTCGCTCCGTTTTTGCCTTCGCTTTCGACGCTAAATCTCGACATGAACCCGCCATAAACCGCTTGCATTCTTTTCCTTCCATTCGTTCCTATCCCTTGCACCCTTTGCAACAAGTTTATGTCGAGTTTCTACAATCAGGGACATCATTCCAACTGGTAACAGGAAAAAGGGGTAAGTGTGCTTTATTTGAATCTGTCGTTATTGCCACATTGCCTTTTTTTGCTTTTCATTAGAACTACATGCACTCACGTGAACTTACGTAATTTAACGTCGGTAAATTAACATTTGGTCCATTGAGCCAGATATTGTCGGAATTAGCGCTCCGTTGTATTAGTTTTAACTCGATTTCTTGTAAAATTATTATATTCAATTTTTTTCTCATAGAATTTTTCGATATAAAATATTGCTAGCTGCGTTGTTTTTTGCCATTGTTCGCGCTGAACTTGTAGCATTCGTCGGTGTCCATCACCTTTTTGTAAAATTCTTGCGTCCCGCTCTCTTTCGTGCTTGCTTACGTTCTCGCTTTCTCTCTTTTATAGCTAGGTCTATTCGCGGACTTAGGTCAAATTTTTTGCTTGCATTTCGTTTTATAGTGTGATCATTTTCAATTCGGTTCGTTGTGATCTATTAAACTTTTATATTTTAAAATGTCGCAAAATAAGATTAACCAAAAAAAAATACCTCTTCGAGCGGATGTCATTTCACGAGTGGCAGAGACAAAAAAATATTGCTGATCAAGCGTATAAGCGAGAAGAACTTTATGAATTTTTATATTTGGAATTGCGGGCTAGATTTCCTTTGGTTGAACCATTATTTGCAGATTTTAATAATTACCATTCTACCCTTTTGAATATTCTCTGCACTGATGAAGGCGCCGACTTGGTCGAACAAGTCACCAATCGCGAAAGGTTTGATAAAATGTATTATACCATCAAGGCAATCTATTTAGATTTATTTGACCCAGTACCAACTACAGAGCCAGGCGAACGTCCTACTAACGTAATCAATTAGGTGAAGCTTCCGAGCTTAGAATTGCTTAAATTTAGTGGTGATATTAAGGTCTGGAAAGCCTTTAGACATGTTCAATTCATGTTGCACACCAACGGTTTATTGTCGAATATAGAAAAATTCAATTTCTTGTCATCTTGTTTGGAAGGTGCGCCACGGACTCTAGTCAATTGCATCCCTAAGTGAGATTCTAATTATTCCATCGCGTACGATGCGTTGCTCAAACGATATGACAATCACCGCCTGTTAGCTCAGTCTCACTGGAACGCCATTGACAATTGTAATAAAATATGCAATAATGACGCGAATCCTCAAATGCTAAAAACACTGATAAACGTGTTCTCTAAAAATTTAGCCGCGCTAGAGAACTTAGGATTTGACGTTTCCCAATGCAATTTTATTCTCTTTCATATGCTACTAAGGAGATTAAATCTAGATACTGTAACTCGTTTTGAACTTGCGCAGACTTCCACTAAAACCCCGTCTTTTGACACTTTATTGAACTTTGTGACCAACCAATGTAATGCATTGGACAATGTTGCATGCTCATCTCTCGCTCCGAGTACATCTAATTCTAAATCTGAAGTTGCGAAATCACGTTCATCACGTAAA
Source organism: Cryptophagus acutangulus (assembly GCA_963556235.1). Lineage (NCBI taxonomy): Eukaryota > Metazoa > Arthropoda > Insecta > Coleoptera > Cryptophagidae > Cryptophagus > Cryptophagus acutangulus. The sequence continues at coordinate 9,793,719 of OY744558.1, forward strand.
TTACATGCGAAATCACGTTTCAACCAACATACAACCCTGTACGTTATGTTTTTCAACATAGTTTAGAGCAATCGCTTTTTCGCAATTGAAACTATTAATGTTGATGTACAGGAGTTGTAATGTTAGGCATTTTGATTTGTCAGACACAGTTTGATTGGTAATATTGTCAATTGGCACAGTGGGAAATAGGATCGTCGTGTCTCTCAAATCAAACATTAAAATGTACATTTTAATGTAAGAGTAATTCACAGTCGTGTCAATGTTGAAGTGGTTTACAAATTGTTGTCGTGGGGTCCTAATGAGTTTTTCCCTGTCAGTGTTGATAGGGTTGTTCGTTTCTGTCGTGTATGTCGTAATTATGTAGGGTGCGTGAATTCGGCCTATGGTCGTTTTTTTATTTATAGTCGTTTTTATGTCGTAGGATTTTTTATTGACAGTTTTGGTGGGAGTGTTAGAAATTCCATCTCTTCGTTTAGATGGATGTTTCGGACATTTGATGAACCATGCAACATGATCATCAGCATACCAAGTTGTGCATTTGGGTCGTTCGTCGGTCTTACATTTGTGTGTCTCGTGGGGTCCTAGACACTTTTTTTGGAGATGTGCAATTGTCTGTCGTGTGGGTGAACAGTGCGCACTTGGCACAAGGTTGTGGGATAGGAGCGGGAGGGGTTATTATTGAATAATGCCTGTTCAAGCCATTATTCATTAGGCGTTCAAATGACCGAAAGTCGCCGGTGATTATTCGTATTAGCTTGGTAGAGTTGTTTGTTCGCTTCTAAATGATTATTTTGCAGAATCGATGCAGTATCATGCTTTCGTTCAGCTTTTACCTCGTACTCCATTCCTTCAATTAGAACTGAATACGAAACTCGGATGGGTTGATAGTCGTTCGTTGTTGCTTGCATGTAGGATATAGTACATATATAAGCGAGAACACGAACGATTATACAAACTTAAACAATAGAATTTGTTTATATACATTTAGTGTCTTTCAAAACATGCAATCAATTGAACAATTTAAAATAGTTTTTTAAAGACACTTTGGTAAAACTTATACATTTTCATTATTTAACCACTTTCTTTATTGTATTGTTAGTTTCCCAAGAAATTGTGCTTCCTCTAAAGATTAAAACATAATGATCTATTTCCAAAACCGAAAGACTGCTCCAGCATTACAAGCGGCAGAATAATATTTTGCAAAGTTTTTCGATATACGTCTGCAAAAATGAACTGTGTTTGTCAACACTTTGGGAAATTTATAGAGAAAAAAATATATATTTGAGCTTATTGAAAAATCCAAGCCTTTTTTATCAAAAGAAACTCATGAATTATTTAAATTGCAATTATTAACGGGAAAATTAAGTAAATATGCTAGAAGATATAGGTACTGAAGAAATAAAAGAAATGTCTCTGATCTGGTACTATTCATCTCTAAGAGGATACAAAACATTTGCCAAAACACTTAATCTACCAACGCCAAGAACATTACAAAAGTGTATTCAGTAATATGGTTTTAGATTCTATAAAGCATTGTATTCAAAATAGCTCTGATATGAAAGATCGTTATGTATCTTTATTGTTTGATGAAGTAAATTTGAAACAAGATTTAAGCTTCAATAATATTGAAGATAAGGTGGTAGGAGTCGTAGATAATGGCATCAATAGAATAGATGAGACTTCAAAATCAGCATTAGTGTGCATAGTCAGAGGAATTACTAGAAATTGGAATAACGTAATAGGGTATTGGTTTCTTGGAGGATCGCATACAGCTCCGAATATGTATCCTATTTTGCAAACAGCTCTTAAAAAATGCACTAATGCAGGATTTGTAGTAAAGGCAGTTATATGTGATCAGGGACCTGCTAATCAAGGCTTAGCTACAACATTGCATATTGACAAAAATAAAACTTGGTTCAAACACGAAGGCGAAATAGTATATTATATTACTAGGCATAGAAAGCAGTCTTTTCGTGTTGAGCCCAGAATTGCTGCCGAGGCTGCAAAATGGGCGAAACACGAAAAGGCGTTCTATGCCGAGTGATATATGCTATTTTTTCTTCAATCGACAACTTTAAAAACAGCTTATTAAAAATACTGAATTAGAGAAATTCTAATTAAATACTGAACAATTAGAGAAATTAGAAAAATTGAAATTTAAATTTGTAGTAGCGATATTGTTATCTATATTTATAAGTTCATTTTACTGCTTTTCGGTAATATTTTCTTTAGCTACATCCAGTTCAGTAAATGAAGTAGCTTCATTGTGTTAGTTTCTGCTTGCGATGTACTAGGCCTAGGCTCATTGATGTCAACTGGAGCTAATATTTTTTAGGAATTCAATTTCCGACTGTATCTTTCCCAACTTGTGCCAATTCAGGTGGAGTACAATCCAGAAAATCTAATGAATCTTGCTACATTTTCTACGTTTATTATACAGGTTTTAGGATAGTCTGGCAACCAGATATACATGACATTATTATACTAGTAGTAACAATTTTTTCCTTATTATACTAATATAAAAATGATCTACTTCAGAGTTGCGCATTTAGAAGCGAAATATTACTATTTTTGTACGATTGAAGAAAAAAGTATATTTTATGTATGACACGCCACATCTTTTGAAATCATTGAGTAATAATTTAGCTAAGCATGATCTTGAAGCGAATGCTATAGACACTTCCTCCTTTATTAAAAATATTGACAATTTATTTGATTGTGTTAATAGCAATAAATTAAGAAGTGATAAAATAAAACTAATTTATGCAATATCTGAAGATTTCCTTTACGAAAAAATATTCTCTGAAATGTATAATAATTTTGCATCTGCAAAATCTAATGGCACAAAAAAACAGCATGCATGAAAGGCTGGATGATTTCCATTTACAGCTTACTACAGCTGGCAAAAGAATGAAAAATGCGGGATGAAAAATCTTCGGAACTTCAGGTACCAAAATTGTTAACAGGTATTTAAACCAAAATGCTTTGGATTTTTTTTCGCATTTGTAAGACAGCAGCATGGGTGCTCACAAAATCCGACTCCTCTACAATTCCAAAATGGTCTTCGGCATCATTACTTGGCAAACATTTCAAAAATGTCTAAATTTACAAACTGCGAAAATGATGAATCATTTACTTTGGCCAACATTATAAAATTACACATGGCTTCTACACAAAAACCATGAAAGATAGGCTCGAAGATAGCGCTAAAACTAGTCTGCTAGAAAACTCGATCGAGGTGGAATGCTCTGAACAAAATTTTTCAGATATGATTAAGGAAAACGAAATATTTTGTGTCCGGATAGTTTCCAAAAAAAAATTATTAGTTCATATTTGCCAAGTATGTTCAGAAGTATTAATTTACCAAAACCAATATCTCACGGGTGAACATAAACTATTTACATACTTAAAGCAATCAATTGATACTTCTGAAAAAAAAAACGTTTAAAATTTGCAAATGACAAAACCTATAATATTATAAAAAAAATAGACAAAATTCATAATTTGCATTTTCCTTTATTGCTACATAGTAATTCTTTAACAAAAGACATAATGCATATAATGAAAACCGCAGGAATTTGTATTAAACCATGTAATGAAGAAAGCAGAAAGAAATGCATTAGTCTTTTCATTAAAATGAAAAATTATTTGGATTGCAGGTTTATGATTAGAAAAAGGGTTAAAAAGCTGAAAACAAAAAATCAAAAGTTAAAAAATGTCCTACATGAATAATAAATTACGTTCTGTTTTTATATTGCTTTTATTATATGTGACATAATGTAAAAAATAATTTTTATTTTTTTTTTAAATGAGTTATTTTTTAAATGATATTATTGTTTTAATTGGCAATGTTCTAAAATTCTGTACGCAGAGAAAATCAATAATAAAGAAAATGTAAAAGATGAAATAATAATACTAGGAAGGGAAGAATAAGAAGATATTGAGAGACATGCACAATTAAGGAATTTTTATATACTCGCAAACAATATCACAAGTGGGCAAATATATATTCGATGATAATTGACGAGTTAAAATCAAGGCTGTAGATGCATATCCAGCCTTGATTTTAACTCGTCAATTATCATTGAATTATATTTAGCCCACGAGTTATATTTGGCAAGACAATATAATGAATGGAAACAATTTCAATATATTACACAACATTTATTAAATATCACTACTAAATAACTAATTATTATCATTTATCACAATACAAAGTACCGCCGCCATACAATATTAATAAGTAGTGTCACTGACAAATATGTTGCTATGGTAAATTATACTCGCTGAACTACCTGTTTCTAATGCCTTTAAAAAAAGAGATAGTTATAGCGGGTATAATTTTATACTCACTGATTACGATATTGTTTATTATATCCGATATGATAGGGTCTGAGCTATGCGTTTTAGGTGTCCTAAACAGGTTCTAGTTGGCCATGAATTATATTGTCGTATGTATAATATAAATTAAATAAAATATATTTCACTATGTATGATTTTTTTTAATTAAAAATTTCAAACTAGATCAAATCAACAACTTAATTATAAATCAAAACGGCGATCGTTTTAAAAAAAAACGCATTCTGGTGAGTCAGCGCGAAAATATAAGAGAGCCACCATTCTTTAATTTCTATCTTCCTTGATTGTCATATATAATACAAGTGGCTGCTATCTTGCCGGCAATTTTTATTTGTCAGATAGATAACGAGTACCTGTTGCAACGATAATCGGCGAGTGTCTAGAGCAAGAAGACTAGAAAAGACAGGAGCATTAACTCTGACATAATGTACACGTTTAGACGGTCCCATATAGGGCACCCCCAGAGGGCGCTGCCTATTGCTATCCAGTTGGAGTCTCCAATCTATATTAGAAATTTTTAAAGAGAGGCAAGATGCGACAGACATATAATGACATTTATTTTTAAATTTTAAACGTCACTTGCGTGTACTCTGTCAAAAGATATTTTAACAGTTTAAAAGTTTGTAAGTGAAAATGCCAGTGTGCTGCATACTCAATTGTAGTGTTGCAAGACCTAGTAGCGAGCCGCGCCAATACACTTTTTTTGGACTTCCAAAGGTATGTATAATACATAGAAAATAAAGTTTATGAGGATATGTTGTGAAATGCGTAAATTAATAAAATACTTTTTTTGTAGGATTTGCATAGAAAGCAGAAGTGGTTGGAAGCAATTGGACCGCATCTCAGAAAAATGAAAACAATCAAATCTAAAATAACTAGATTGTTCATATGCGAATTGCACTTTAAGACTGAAGATATCGAACTTAAAATGAATAATTATATTATTATATTATTAACCATCTGAAAATGTGTATTTCCGGATTTAAAAGTTAAAATAAATGATTTGTATTACTGTTGTTTTTGATTTTCAAGTTGGATATATAATTAGATTAGATTAATAGATATAATTAGCTGATTTACTTTAATACAATAATTTAGAACATTATGAATTTAGAACTGAAAATACCCAAGTAGTTGCAAATTTTTGTCTTTCAAGTTTTTCAAGAACTTATATTTTAGTACGGTCTATCCAAAGTTAGAAGATCGTTACGTCATTAATGCTATATGACGTAGGCTTAAGGTCTATTTACATCAATATTATTCAATGTGTTTTTTGTTTTTAATATGCAACATCGAAAACATTACAGTAGTATTGAATGTTGCCAAATTATTACTTACTTTTATTACAAAGCGATATGACTATGAATCGATTATCGACAAAACAGTCACTTAATACTCACAAAACTTAGCACAAGAATAGCAATAGTCACAAAACTTAACCTGACTTTATGCTATGATTTAAGCAGTGTAACTGACAATCGATCTAGATTGCCAGCAATACACAATCGATTATTGTGAAATTTTTGGGGGTAAACCATTCATTAGCCAGGTGCAACCTAAGCCACTATAATCCCTAAAACCAAAACTTTCTAACGCATTTTCTCGCTTAATACCTCATATAATGACTTTATTCTTATAGCAATGTTAATATTAGTACTAAATGAAGAATTTATGCTTAAATTCATTTTGATTATGTTAGTTTTTTTTTAAAATTTGAGGTTGGTATTAAGTACGTCATTATTTCACATTCATGACGTAACGATCTTCTATCTTTGGATAGACTGTACGTACTACTTAAAATTACAATTAGTTCGGTGGCATAAGACATTTACGGGGTAGAAATGTGAACGTTATTTAAGCCCTATATTTGTATACGCTGTCCGTTTATGATAGGCTATTACGTCACTGCTTAGCAGTTATGACGTAGTTAATACCAACCGCTAAAATAAAAATTAAAACGACAGAATCCAATTAATTTTAGACATAAATCCGTTAGTAGTATTAATAATATTAATATGGCTATAAAAATTAGGCGATATAATGAGGTATTAACTGAGAAAATGGGCAAGAAAGATTTTATTTTTAGTGACATTTAGTTTATTACCAACGTTTTCTTGGTCACGCATAAAGTATAGTTCACATTTGCCAGGACAAAAGTGCCTTTCTAGTGAAGTGAAAAGCATGGTTGTAAATTTGCTCGGCGAATTTTGGTGGCAAATGCACTTAAAATAAGTTTAACGAGTGGTAATAGAGTGGCTGCTGGCAAAAACAATGACCTGCCAATTGCAGGGCCCTCAAAACGAACTCATAAAAAACCGCTGGTGACTCGGAACCGCAGGTTAATCGGAATAGACCTTTAGATTGCGTCATATACAATTGATGACGTAATAGCCTATCATAAACGGACAGACTATACTTTAATTATTTTGACATTAATGACGTTTATGACGAGCGATGATATTTTATTTTATGATATTTTGTTTTCAGACGTCACACACAACTGTACAACGATCCGTAGCGCCACCTGGTATTCCCGTATACAGTCCCACCCTTAGAATTGAGTCAAGGCTCCTTTTTCTAGTCTTCTTGGTCTAGAGGCAACCGCTACGAGTTAATCTGACTGATAAATATTACCAAAAGATTGCTGCCACGAATTGTATTCAACAAGACAATCCAATGGATGATTTGAAATGATAAAATCAGGGTGCCTTTTTGTATACCGTTTATATCCTTTCCGGATTGTATTCTGTATGTCAAAGTAACAAAATATATTTGTAATTCATAAGCTAAGCTAACAATTTTTAGCACTGCTCTGCTGTTCATAAATATTCTGCTAGTGCAAGTAACTGGGCAAGGAACGCAAATTGTATACAATAATTGCAATGTTAATAACTATCATTAATTAAGTATTATTAAGTGTATTAAATAGCGTTCTTGTTAACTTCTTTTAATTTTTGGTCAACGACAATCGAATACTTTTGACAATTTTACTCATGTATATATTATGACATATGAGTCAATGTTTTTCTCGGTTTTTGTCGATGTATGAGCGGATAAAATGAAACAAAATTTTTAGTCGATATTTAGTGAATATTGTAATGTGATACCTCGTTATCTCTATGACTACAAGCACATAAAACTTAAAAATTAAAGTAGTCTGACAATACTTGTCAAATTTTATTAATTAACATAAAATACAAAATGAGTCGATTGATTTCGATTTTTTTCATTCGCAAAATTGTCTTGTTAAATTGCACTTGAACTTGTTTTTTATATCGGATATTTTTTGATTTTATTACTCAAACGAGGTTTCCTTTTGAAATTTCCAGGCAAAAAAAATTTTCAAAATTTTCAGGCAACCTCGTTTTCGTATAAACTAAAAAAAAAATTCGATAAAAAACAAGTTCTTGTGCAATTGCATACGACAATAGCATATCTAGGTTTCTTGTCAAAATAATAGCCTTCTTTTTAGTTTCGCAGAGTAACATTTAGAATTGTCACATGTAATACCATAAGTGCACAAATTATTTCCATAAACATTTTTTAAGCTCACCAATGCATTAGTTGGCGTGGAAATCTGCCCAAGTCGCAGACGAGGGCAGATTTCCTCACGTTAACTAATGCATGAGTGTAAGCGATAAAAAAATTTCGGAATTAATTTTTGTACGAATGGTATTCGGTAAGAAAATCGCACAACTCTTAATTGATATTATATTTTATAAAATATTTAATAAATTATAATGACATTTTACTACTAGATATTTCCATTCTACATCTATTTATTTCAACTCAGCTTCCACTTCGACTTCCACTTCTGCTTCCGTTGGAAACCAACAACAAACTACTTACAATCACTGTGTTTTTAATTTTAATTAGTTTTGCTGATATATTTGTTGGATTCATTTAATGTTACCAATTTTTCCAATAAATTAATTTTGACAACACCTTTCATTGTGACATCGGAAATATTTTAAATATTTTCAAAAAATTTCCAAAAAATATTGATGTTGATCAATTGTAACCATAGCAACAAGCTTAAATGCGGCCATTCTATTGGTTGCTTAAATAGTTGTGCGATTTTCACTTGTAATCTCACAAGAGCATGAATTCTATCCGGAAATTTTTTTGAGTGCATTTCAACAACGTATTATAATCGGCCCGAGTGGAACACGAGGGCCCGATTACGTTGTTGGAATGCACGATAAAAAATTTCCAGGATATGAATTCATGCTCGAGTGCAGATTCGGTAAGAAAATCGCACCAATACACTTACAAAAATTGATCAGAATTCAAAAAGTTTTTGATATTTTTTAATCAAGTTGCAATAGAATTGCGTATCTATGAGCAACAATTGTTGAAAACAAAATACTAAATCTGTCAAAGTCAAATATGTCGCGCTTCGGAAAACAGTCATTGAATGCAATTGATAAAGCTGTGGAAGATACGGTACCAAATATTACAAATACGGTACCAAAAAGATACGGTACCAAATAAAACAATTGTGTTTTTAATTTTAATCATTAATTTTGTTAGTTTATTTAATTTTTTAGTTCTAATTAAATTATTTATTTTGACATTTGTTTTGACATAATAATTTCCGCTGAAATTTTCTACTGCTTGGTGTAGTAGGATAAAATTTCCGAAAAATTTTGTTGTTGCCATGGTAATATACTCAAATGCAACGTTTCTATTGGTCGTAAATTAGTATGGTGCGATTTTCATAATAATTATTATCGCCTACTTGAATTTTTTTAGATATTATTTTGTAATAATAGCGCCTACTTAAGAAAATTATACGTATTTATGTTTTTTGAAAATCATATAAAAATTTCATAAAATTTTGGCTCCTACGTTTAGAAATATAACTGTTTAAAAAAGAGGGTCAAAACTTATTACTCCGATAGTATGTATATTTGATATTTTTATAGTATATTATATATGCCATAATATATTACAATTGTAATATATGAAGTGTTATTTGTAATAATAAAGTATTGTTAGGTTTCTGTTCTGGTAGCTATCATGCTGATCTTGTGGCACTTTGCAAGAAATATCAGTTCCGTCTATCGACCCTATTATCCCTGAATAGCCACTCAATTTCTGAAATTCGTCTGATATTGTCACGCAATCGCTAATGGTTGGCCAGACTATAAATTTGTGTCTTAAATCAACAATTGCGGTAATTACAATACCTGTGATGTTTTAGCTAACATCCACAGTGTTAATAAAACGCTCTTTGATATGGGAACTTCCAAACATCCACCAGAATGAATATTATAAACATGATTTATTTCCATTCCTATTTCGTTAACCAGTAAATCAAATGACTTTCGGTTCATTCGAAAATGACTAAGAAAGTCACACTCCAAATATTTGTAGATCCAGTTTTCGTAAAAAAGCTCAATTCGAAAATGATCGTTTGTTATAATGTTATTACTTAAACAAATTAATTGAATTGACATATTTGTTTGGCACTCAAACTCATTTGTTATTGTCCAACACAAAGTTTGTTGCAAAGCCAAAAACGCATTTACAATAGCATCACCGTCATCCAAATCCACTTCTGCTTGAAGTGCTAAAGTAAGAGCTGTGAACGCTCGTTTTCTTTTTCATCCTCGAAACATTAATAACGTTTAAAATAATAATTTAAAAAATCACGTGTTAACTAAAACACAACTGAATATACAATTTCGAGCGTATTAGTAATGACGTCATGGATTGTTATACTCAAAGAATATATATCAGTTCTTTGCCATACTTGACCAAGTCAACATTTGACAGACCATAAACGCTGACTATAGTCATGAATATTCAGCTCACGCGAAATCGCCTATGGCCTTTATGTTTTGGTTCAGGCGCAATCAGCTGACATCCACAGGTCACAACAAAAACGCACAACTACATCTCCTAAAACAAGAAAAGTTAAAGAGCAGCTGCAAGCGATAAGCGGGCCCGAAATCTTTGTAAAATTTCATCATCCATTAGAGGAGGCTTAGTTTATGGAGATAACACCTGCAGCGCTAAACTTGCCTATCTTAGAAATATAACTTATTTCTTGTGTATGTATAGTCTTTAAGGCTGCGTTAAAAATGGGCTTAGCTGAGAGCTGAGCATAAAGTGTTACAGACGAATACCGGTAAGATTTTTGTTTTGTTTTTTGAAGATTTACACACGGGTTCCGTTTTAAATATCAAAAAAGTCAAATCACCGCTTGACAAAGATAATGCTGCGGCTATTCTTGCTCTACATTCCGTTGAAGAAACTCCAAAATTGTCCCTTAGAAGGAGATCAAATCATACTGGAATTAGTAAATCTCACATTCAAAGAATTTTTAAGGCGAACAGAATAATACCGTTTAAACCGCAATTTAGGCAAACCTTAGAAAGAGACGATGAGGCAAGACGCTTGGATTTTTGTCTGTAGATCCGCAATGAAATTATGAATAACAGAAATTTTCATAAATATCTAGTTTTTTCTGATGAATCCATTTTTTCTACGAATGGTGTAGTTGTATCACAACATTGTCGTTATTGGAGTAATACAAATCCACATTTCTGCATTTCTGCCAGAAGCCAGCATTTTAAAAAAGTAAATGTTTGGTGCGCCATCACATATCATGACGTGATAGGGCCATATTTTTTTAATACAAATGTAAATCAACAAAGTTATTTACAAATGTTAAATAATTATTTTAAAGACAAACTTGAAGAACTACCTTTAAATTGTTACTATTTAATGTACTTTTAACAAGACGGGTATCCAGCTCACTATGCTCACATCGTTTGCGATTGGCTAACATCTGAATTTGTCGACAAATGGATAGGTAGAAACGGTCCGATTTTGTGTCCACCTCGCAGTCCTGACTTAACAAGTATGGACTTTTATTTATAAGGACGATTGAAGCAAATTGTTCACAATGAACCATTAGAAGATGATAAAGAACAGTTAAAGCAAAAAATATGCAACGCGATTCAATCTCTATCAATAGAAGAAATTGTTGTCATATTTTTCGACGAGGAATCACCCTGTAAATTTTTGTGCAATATTTAAGATACACTCTATAATATATATATATATATAAAGGACTGGGACGGTTAAGTACGAAAAGCATGACAGAATAAGAAAATTTTGATCATTCTCGACTAAACTAATTATCAATAGTTTATTTATGTATTAATATGTTATACAAAATAAATATTATTAGTATGTTGAGTATAAATTATTGTTTTCATTTCTTGAGCCTATTATTTTTCTCATTATTTGTGCAAAGTTATGAAAAAATCTTGATATCTCAAAATCTGTACGAGTGAGACAGATACAACCAACATAATGTTGAAAGAGTACATTTTAAGCTTTCCAATGATGTAATAAAATACAGGATGTTGTATTTAAAAAAATCAAAAAAAATTGAAAGTTCGAGATGTTTGAACAATTTTTTTAAACACCCCGTATAATTAAATCAAATTTTAAAAATTGTTTTAGATAAAGCAAGCCAAGAATAAGTTTTACTTCAAGTTTTTACAAAAAATAAAAAAACAATGGGGGAATTACAACATTTTTAAAACAGTATGTTTTTGACCAAAATTTTCTTAAAAAATGCATAACTTGACAACATTGTAATCGATTCTTTTACAAATCTGGAATTATGTACAGAACCTGCAAAGGTTTTATTTTCTGTAAAAAAATAGGTACATAGTTTCATTTAAAAAAAAAAAAAAATTGTGTTAATCTTTTTTGGGACACCCTGTATACTTATAAATAATTTTGAGTTGTAGCAGAGATGACACATAAAAAGTTTCATTAAGAAACTTTTTTCGTAAGTCTAACGGTTTAGCGACTATTGACCGAGGCGCGCATAATGGACTACCCTGTATATAGAAGAATCTGCAAAAATGTTATTTAACAATTTACTACCTGAAAAATAAAGAATCATTTATGAAAATGCATTCAAATTAACTCGCAAATTAATAACTTTTCTACTGTTTCGACACCTGCGGCCGTCTCTGGTATTAATTTTCGAATTGCACTAATTCCACTATTAAAGTATATAATAGTCGTTCTCTTTTAATATATTTTTAATTTTAAGTGACTGTGTTTTTAATTAATGATTTTGATTCAGTACTAGGACTCTAATGAAATTCATTAGAGTCCTATAAATTCATAAGTCTTGGATCTCAAAATGTATGTCATTTTGACATTAAAATTGATACTCATAATGCTGTCATTGTGACACACTAGCAGATCAAAACTTTTCATTTTATAAACTTTTTATTAACAAATAATTAACTGTTGTACCTAATTCTTTTTGTGGATACTGTTTTGTGGTTGTAGAAAAAAATACTGTCTAATACACGTGTGAAATGTCTGATTACAATATTCGTGTGGATCATCTCATAATGCAATGATTCATTGCCCACACCAACAATATCATATATGTAGTATAATCTATATAATACAATATACCTACTAATGTTTTTGTTCATACTTCACCGTGATCAATTATTTGAAAAATCATGAGATACTTTAAAAAGGCTATCAAGTTAATTATTGATTTTGCTTCGTATGACCGTAGTTGACCCTTTGTTCGCCATGCGCGCTGCAACCAACAATACTCTGTATTTCCGACACGCTTTGGAGTTTAGGAGGGCGGCCACCGCATTGCATTCGCTGCTCGCACATATAAAGAAAGACCGAAAGACCTTTAATAAAGAGCACACAATTTAATTTTCAATGTAAAATACTAAATTAAACCGAGTTGTAACAATTAATAATGGAAGAGTGCATAAATCAAACTGGCAAGCCATTTAAAATAACAGATGCTGGCCGAGAGAATCGAAAAGGTGTGGTTGCAGCTTCGCTTGAAGACCTAACCTCGAAAATCATCGAAAAACTTAACGTAACTGGCAACGTCACTGTCGTGCTTGAAGCTGATGGCACCGAAATCGACGACGAGGAGTATTTTGCTACCCTGGACCCAAACACTAGTTTGATGGTATTGAAAAACGATCAAAAGTGGCAGCCATCAGCTCCGTCGTGCAGAATCAGTCTAGATCAAGTGGATGATGGTAAAAACGGGGCCGAATTGGTCGGCTTAGTTGGAAAATTGAAACACAATTTATGCCATGTTTCACTGTTGGGTGGTGCTGAATTGGAATTGCTTAGTGACATGGATCCAGAATCATTAGTCGACATTACGTTTCCAGATAAAATCTTTTTGGAACAATTAAAACAGGCCTCGGGCCGATTTTTGTGCGAGAAAAGACAAGCTCAAGATGCCATGGATTTGTTACGACTGTATCAGGAGAAAGAGGCTGAGTCTGGGGAAACTAATTGATGCCGACCCGGCTGCTGAGCGTGGTCACTTTAAATTAGTTCATAAATACATATTTTACTGATTTACTGAGTGGTTTTCCTTTATTGAAACGTAAGTAACTTAATTTTATCTTTGGCACTTTCAAGTCACTGGTTTAGGTCAAACCGAAGCTTGGGGTTGGGCAAACTTAAACATAAATTCAGTTGCTCTAATCTAGAATTAGCTTATGGGTAGGGTTTCACTGTTTTATATGTAGTCGTGAAATAGCGTGGATTTGCGTGAAACATAGCTTAAAATGCAAACGGAGCTTATGCTAATTTTGCCTAAATCTTTGGTGTTAATCTGTAGAAGCAGTTTAATTTTTTTTACAAAGCTAACAAAATTTTGAACTGATATAAAATAATTTTTTGTATAAAAACTGACACTGATACTATTACTATTAATTAAACATACACTGCTTTTTGAGAATGAACCTTTTAATAGTAGGTATATATTCCAGGATGGTAACGACAATTTTCTAACCCGAGCACATTTATATAATTGGCTGGGGCTATAAAAGTCTTTACAACTCTTGTTTATATACATACTATTTTTTCAACACCCACGACCTAAAATTAAAAGAAATTGTAATTAGATTTTAATTGTCATAGATAATGCAACAAGTGACAGCATTCTTGTCGGCACTTTTTATCTGTCAGATAGATAACGAGAGCTGTTGCAACGACAATCGCCACAAGCGCTTCAGCGCGAGTGCTGTATTGTATTCGACAAGTCTTGTATTGTATTCGACAAGACAATCCAATGAATGATTTGATTAATCAGGGTGCCTTTTTGTATACAGTTTGTATCTTTCCTGTTTGTATGTGAAAGTGACAAAATACATTTGTAATTCATAAGCTAAGCTAACAATTTCTAGCACTGCTGTTCACAATTCTGCTAGTGCAAGTACTGGGTAAGGAACGCAAATTGTATACAATAATCGCAATATTAATAACTATCATTAATTAAGTAGTATTAAGTATATTAAATAGCGTTCTTGTTAACTTCTTTTCAATTTTTTGACAGCGACAATCGTACATTTTTGACAGCGATAATCGAACATTTTTGGCATCGACAATCGAACATTTTTGACAGCGACGATAGCATATCTAGGTTTCTTGTCGTTTCTTAGAGAAATATTTAGAACATGAATTGGATTGTCGTATGTAATACCATAAGTGTATTCAGTCAAAATTTACTCGAATTTTATAAACAAAATCATGTTGCTTGGAAACCCCACGAGCGCAAAGCGGTTGTTTCCAAGCAACTCGATTGAGTTTATAAAATTCGCGTAAAATTTGAAATAATGCGCTGTATTAGTGTGACGTATTTTTGAATGGAGTAAATCTAACTTCTGGGCCACACAAACAACTAGATCGAAAATCGACTTACATCGAATGCGTCAATGAATCAAAAATCAAAATAAAAACGTTGAATAAAAACATTAAGCAAACAATCAATATCAATTGATTTACTTACCTTATACCAATTTAGCAGGTAAACATCTTTAAACTGAAAATAAACTTTTTTAAAACATTAATATGAATGTTTGATGTAGGTTGATACTATTGACACTTCCTATTGACAGTTGTTTGTTTGACTCAAGAGTCAGTTTTAACCCAACAAAAATTCGTGGCTACGTCATCACTAATACAGTGTATTCTGAATACACGAATGGTATTCGGTAGATTATTTCATGAATAACAAAATGTATTTAAAACTTTATTTAATTTTTATAAACATTAATATTAAAAACACAATTATTATTAGTCACGGTTTACTTGATTAAACAGGAAGCGCAACACCAAAACGATAATTCAACTCGTGTTAAATTATCGTTTTGGTGTTTCGATCTAATTTTTATCTTATGACTACTGAAATATATGTATTTGACGTTGAATGAAATAATCAAATTAATCATTATACGTGAAACCAATGAACTCTTGTCATTTATTAGCGCAAAATTCGAATATACGTAGATTTTTACTATTAATTTAATTTCTTCAAATAACAATTTTAATATTTAAATGCTATTACATAGATTTATTCTTTCATACTAAATCGTACTATAAGTGGTGTACTATGAACATGTTGACACTGCACAAGTCCTTGATTATATATTGTATGGCACACAGGAGTACCAGAGAATCGAGTCAATGTTAATATTATTTTTGCGACAAAGACAACATACTTTTTTCTCACTCGCGAGATATCTGCCTAAAGTTAGATGTCGGTAGTGCAACATCGAAAATAATTGGCGGTAAATTTAAAACATTAATTTTATTAATTTGGTTACTTACTACTGCAATTTTTCAGGTACAATGTTCGAATTGGTTTTAATTAAGAAAGACAAGTATACACTTTTTAACTAAAAAAATCCTAAATTTCGGATTATTTTTTAGTTAAAAAGAGTATTTAAATAAAAAAGCTGTTTAAATAAAAAAAAGCAAATACAAATTATATATAAATACATATGTTTATTTATATAATTATAATTCTATTAAATATAAATAAAATATTACAAATAAATACACTTAATAATAACAAACATTTTCAACAACAAATAGCAATAACATCATTTTCAACAACAAATAACAACTAAAACCAATATCAACAATTTTTGCAATTTCTAATTAAAATAAAAAATATTAAATATTAGTTAATAATCAGATGACAATCGGTTGCTTGATTCAAGCTTAATTTGTTATTAATTAGAGCAAGCATTGATAAAACAATTGAAATCGCCCCTAGGAACGAAAAATCAAACAGCTTCCTTCACATAATTCAAATCGAACAGAAGTGTTTACTAACTCAAATTTAATGGAAATGTTGCTTATATGTTTCTGTTTAGTTAAATATTCTTACTAATTGTACAATTAATATTGTTAATAATTAAAACATTGCGGTTTTATAACTTTTTGCCACGTTTTTAGCAATTTTTAAAATAATGAAAAAAAGTAAAAAGAGTGAAAAAAAGTAGAAAAAGAGTGAAAAAAAGTCTTTTTTTCACGCTTTTTTTAGAACAATAAAAAAAAGTAGGCTGTTTCAACATCAAAAATGGCAACTAAAAAGATGTCATTTTAATCGCAAATTGCAAAAAAAGTTTTATGGGATATCTAACATCTCTGTCCAATGCAAGTGATTGAATGGAGGCAAGAGAATAAGCCGATGCAACGTTTGGGAGTAATTTTGTGCAGAGAAAACTTAATATAACTAACTCGTGTTCAATTCCCTTAAATTGAGCATTTAAATTACAGGCATAATTAATCAATTATTACTAGTGCCCTAATCCATTACAAATTGGGGTATTAAATAAAAACAATACTTACTTTTCGGCGTTCCTTGGGAAATTTACTAGCGTTGACAAGTAATTGTTAGTAGTTTATTATTCCGTGACTGCTATTATTTAGTAACAATATGTCTATGTGCTAATTGTGTTTGTGTTTGCAAAAAGTCTTCGCATAAGTAAGTTAGTAATTTATTTAATAAATTTAAAACTAATGAAACTTATTGTTTGTTTTTACTTAAAGTAAATATAATAAAAATAAATATAAAATACAAAATAATTAGTATGTATTTATTTTAATCACTTTTTAGTTACTTATCGAATATTGTTTTTTCATTTCTCAATCAGAATCTTTATATATTTTTTTAATTTATTGATATTGTTATTTTATTTATAATATTATAACAATATTATTTAATGTAATACTGACAGAAAGACGTAAGTCTATAGCCGATTGTTTTTATTAACAATAAAGATCTAATTTATAAAAAATAAAATATAAATTTGCCTTACTTGTATTTTAATTTGCCGCGGTACAATACATACTACATATAATACGAGTAGTATGGTGCCAGCGGCCCACAAAGTCGCTTAAAAATCGACTCTGTGGTCCTTTTAAAACAAAAAGCTGAAATTTTCAGAAATTAAAGCTTTTATCCTAAATATAATAAATCTCAATTCGCCAAGCAGTCGTCCTGTGCAAAAAGGCACTAATTAAAATTTTCTATTTTTTTGTATGAGGTAATAAGTCATTGGCAAAACTTTTTGTCAATTTTTTTAATCAACTTTTATAATTGCATCTGTGAGCCATCATTTAGCCACAAAAAAATGAAGCGTTTTTCAAAAAACGTTGCGGGTCTATCTTCATCACAACTTAAAACGCCAATATCTCCGTTCGAACACACGTAAAATTCATCAAATTTTCTTCTTTTTTGTCATATCTCAACGAATATATCGAATTATAGGATATAACTCAAAAACGTGTTTACTTCTCCTGTAGAGGAAGAATTGTATTCATTTTTTTCCAAATTTCACTCTTTTCTACTTTATAGAATGCGTAGATTACGAAAATCATATTTACTAATTTCCGTCTGCCGGTCGGTCGGTCTTTAAACCACTATATATCGGAATCTATATAATTTAAAACATAATTTGCGTCCTTTTTCTCTACCTGTCTATAGATAATATTACGAAGAAAAAAAGTTTATAAAATTGTCAAAGACCTTCGCGTTATAGGCCTAAATCATGCTAAAAATGGCAAAATCGGTGGTACGTGGATCCACTGATTTTGCCATCTTCTAAAGTTGCAGACCGATTTTGACCAAATATTGAACATATGTTTCGTGTATACCTCAAGTGGTGAATGCTTTTAAAAAATGGGTTGAAGGGTCAAAAAGTTGTAAAAATGCATAATTTGTAACGTGAATACCTGCCAGGAGGAATATTTGATTTGAACCACATTTGGAATACGTATTAGGGATACATTGAAGAAAATGCTGGTGAAAGTTTCACCCCCTAAAAATAAGCCCCTGCGGCCCATTAGCGGGGTTGTAATTCTTATATGGCAGCATTATCCACAATTTTACAAGTTATTTTAGTACTATTTTTATATAGAGTGGTTAAAAACAATTTTCGACCCATATCACCCCGTACTTTCAATTATACCGTTTGAGTCATATAGTTCGTATTTTGTTCGCATTTTGTTTCTACTATACCTACATTGTAATTGTATTTACGAATAATCTAATTAAAAATAGTATGCGACCCTTATTTTACATTTTCAACTCTTAATACACCATTTACAGTTAAAATTCTCGGATTTCTTTCAAATTTGAAATCCGGTAGTAATTTTAACATATTTAACTTATCATTATTTAATTAATTTAACTGAAATTAGGCTAGGAGCTACATTTTACAATTGGAACCCCTAGTACACCCTCACAGTTTGATTTATCAGATTTCTTTCAAATTTGTTTTCTGTTAATAAATGTAAATATAATTTCAACTAGTTTAATCAAAAATAGGCTAGACCCCTCAATTCATGTTTTTAACCCCTAATACCTCCCTTACATTAATAGTGCTCTTAATTATTTTACTTCAAACATTGTTTTATATTAGTAATTTTAAATCTTGCTTCAAATAGTTTCATTAAAATAGAGTACCTACAACACATTTTTCACTTTTTCATCTCTTTATACACACGTTTCAACGTTATCGCTTAGATTTGTTTCGAATTTGGTTCTAGTTAACATTTAAAAAGCATTTTTAAATAACCCGATAAATTTTTTTCCACAAAAGATGTCTCAAAATACTTAAAATTTGAATAAGAAATTTTAACATAGCAACGAGAGAAGTACTGTGGAATCTTATTTCCAGCGAATTTTGTTAAGTTGTTGCCCTATTATTTGTGATTCATACAGTACCAGTATTATATTTTTCTCAATCCTAATAAACAAGAAATAAAAATAAATGTAAGTTGGTGTAAAAATGCCAAAATCTAGCTCTCGCTGCTTCACTGCCAGAGCTTCGATCCTCGTCTACCTTCCCATTGTACCTACGTCTCTCCTATACGAGTATTATAGTGGCTCGAAATTCAAATATTCTTGTAATAACCAAACGCCCAATAATGATACAATAACGCTATTTTTTGACTTTATTTAAAACTTTGTTTTCTGCGAAATCTTTTTGAATCTGTGACGTACTTGGGGCTGTTTGTTCGTACATAATTGTAGGAGTTAAAGATGTGGATTTTTTAAGATTGGACCAAGCTACCAAAAAGCCCTGATTGCGATATTTTATTTCCATACCGTTTTTGACAAAATATGCATTTCTTTACATCAAAAACGTCTTTTCGCAATGATACTGAAGCATGACATAATTCGTGTAGGTGTGAATCCTGATTAAAATTTTCTTCACAACCAATTTTTGGGTCTGCCTTAGTGGGGAGAAATTCATTGTTTTTTTTTTATTTGTGAAGGTAGAATAAAATTTTGGTGCCAGAAAAGTATAACTTCTTTCTGCTTTTTTGATAGCTTTGCTTAGTTTTAAATTTACACATTTGGTAAAAACGTTCTCTAAGATTTAGGAAAAGTTTCAGCGTTTTGAAAGTTTTATCTGAATTTGTGTTAAAACTCTTGATGAATTTTGGCAGAATGAACATATCTTATATTTTTGCTTCCTTACTTTGAAAGATGACTCTAATTCACTCTCCGAGCTTGTATCATTTTCTGACATTTTATACTATTTAATGTAGCTTCTAATTCTATAATATTGCAAAATATATTAGCTAATAATATTACAAGAATATTTGAATTTCGAGCCACTATAATACTGGAGTGACATACAGTGGGGACGGAGACGAGGATCGAAGCTCTGGCAGTCAAGCAGCGAGAGCTGGATTTTGGAATTTTTACACATTTTTATTTCTTGTTTATTAGGATTGACAAAATAATAATTGTCACAAACCAGTATTCACGCGTCTCGCAGTGCCAACACTCAGAGATGAGTCATCCAACCCAAAGTATCTATGGTTGCATCAAATACGATTGTTTTTTGTTTTAGCCCTACCTATCAGTGACTGACCTTACTAGCTGACTAGCTAGTAACTTAGGTTTCTACCGTATACCCGGAAATCGCAAGGACACATTCGTTTCCGCCAGTTTTTCCCTGTAGATTCGCTAGCTACCAGAGCGGCTATATATTTAGCGGTTTCGCCACCTTAACACTGTTTTACAGAGTTCACTGTACTACTCTGGGCACTGTTTCTTTAGATTAACAAAAAAGCTGTCTTCACTCTAATGAATATCTGTTCCGCCACCGACATTTTTTCTTAAATTTCATGTCATTTATGGTTCGATTGTGAACCAGTAGCGTACCTAGACTTAAAAGAAATGCATTTTAATTGCTTTATTTTAATTATTATCATTTTATTATACATAATATGCAACCAAAAACATTGACCATTAATAAGTAGCGCCCTCTGTATACCGCTGCGCACTAAAAAATCTCACCTTTAAATATTACACATTACCTTATCAAATTAGCGCCCCCTTCAAACTGGCGCCCGTGGCTAATGCCCGGTCTGCCATACCCTAGATACGCCACTGTGAACAAAAGAGTATACATACTTTGGTGAATGATTCAGTAAAGATATTTATTGAATCATGCTTTGGTGGGAGTTTTCATTAAAGATTTGCGCTATAAATGACCACGGCGCTTAGCGCCTTGCTCAAGTGGAAATGAAATGCACGAACTTTGAACGGCACGACCTACGAACATCTGCTTTGGCATAGTTCACATCGTTCTAATATTCAAACTAGCGCATTCAAAATATGCTTCTAGAAAGTTGTAAAAAGTACCACTAGGAGTCTACTCTTCTGTAATAGCACTGAATTTATTACACCCTTAGAGAAAAAACTGATTTTTTTTGTATTTAATAATTAAGTTAATTTTGTATTTTAAGTCCGTGGCAATGCATTACTAATATAGACGCCTTTGACAGGTCGCTTAACCCATAAGTTAATACATATCTGAAATATCAAAATAGCGACAATAGTTCTAAATGTGTTTAAAATTTCAGAAAAATCCTAAGTGTCCAGGCAGTAGTAGAAAATCGAAACTTCTCCAGGTCCAATA
Source organism: Cryptophagus acutangulus (assembly GCA_963556235.1). NCBI lineage: Eukaryota > Metazoa > Arthropoda > Insecta > Coleoptera > Cryptophagidae > Cryptophagus > Cryptophagus acutangulus. The sequence goes on from OY744558.1 coordinate 9,815,351, forward strand.
CAAACTTCAAAGTAATTAAACATGCTAAGAATGCGAAACATTTTAAGAAATCAGAATAATGGTGCATGACTTGGAACATGATAAAAGCAAGCAATAACAGCATCCTTTTTGAACATTTTACTATTGTTAGATTTCCCGGATTTTTTTGTATTATATTTCCATTTATTCACAGTTTATACAATGCAGTTTAATTGTAGGTGATCACTGCATTATTATTAAAATTATTAAATAAGACTGAATTGCCAAAAAAAGTTTAACACTGACCTGGCATATTTGATTGCTCAATCACTGCGCATACACGTATATTTATATTAAACACCAACATCAAAGTTTTTGGAAACTTTAAAACTTTAAAAATGCAAAATATCAACAAATAATAAATAGCACCTAACCATCACCAGAAGTCACCCATATTTAATCATGTATAACTTACCGTAACCATGTATTATATTCTTATATTATTAGTACTGCTATAATTAGTTAGTAATTTATATTTCGTATGTAATAACGTATATTTAGCTGTGATATAATAAATAAAATGTGTAGTTGTTTTGCTTGTAGTTATTTGTACTCAAAGAATTCACAAAGAAAGAATAACCAATAGTAATTTTTGTAGACGTAAGACGTTCTTCTTGCTGGGTGTTTTTAAATGCTTGTCGGTCAATAGTGCTATAAAATTTTTATTGTCGAACGTAAAGTTGTCATTTTTCAATAAGAATTTGGTTGCTTGGCAATTCGACGAAAAAAAATTGACTTTGAAAGAATGAGGAGTCTGCAGGACGAGTAATTTTTTCTGAAGTTGGCTTTTTAGCAACGAAATTCGCATTTATAAAAACACAATTTTTCTAGTTCGACAAAAAAAAGCTTGAGTGTAATTCGGTAAGACAATTTAATGAGCACAAAAATATTCCCGAACCTTTGACGTTTGTTTAGAGAAAAGTTACTACGATGTAAAAGGTATTATATGTTTGTCGAGGATAAATACCTAAGAGATTTCAATTTCCATCGGATAATTTTATTTTAATACAAATGTTTTCTTCTTATTACATCATGGCTTTTTCCTATTTAGGATAATTAGCCAGCACATTCACTTTATTTTTACAGTTTACATAAACAATAGATAGACGGTATCAGGTGTAAGGTGTTATTTAACATATGTCACAACAAAGGAATAAAAACTCGTCACGATTCAGGGCAACAGCAAAGCGACTTCACATCCAAAGATTGCCTCGGATTCAAGTACCCATTGGAAAAAATATAAAAGAATTTACATATTTAAATACTCACCCTATTAATTTTAAGAAATTTGTTGAGTAAAAATGTTATTTTGTCATTAGTCTGGAAAGCACATATGATATACAAAGGGGTTTCGTTAATTCCATCAATGCAAATTCATAGTATATATCTAATCCCGGGATTGAGGCATTCAGAAAACAGGTGATCCATACTCTTTTCAACACCACATTCACAGAAAGGATGGGGACTTATCCCGATTTTATATAAGTGCTTTTTCGTCAAGCAGTGGCTAGATCGCAACAGACATATTGTGGTGATATGACTTCTATATATAATGTAGATGTTTGAACCAAGGTTCTTCCGGAAATTCCTGCTGGACCCCCGCATATTGGGTCCCTTTGTGTTGTAGTGATCTTTTCCACTCAAGATTTCACTCTTTATTAACTCTTCTCTTGATTTCAGGTATTAAATCATTTTTGCAAATTTTTAGGTTCATCTGCACCTTGAGGTTTCTTTCTATATTAACCAACGTGTCTGCTATATTGTTCCCATTTATGCTAGTATGACTAGGTATCTAAGCAATAACGATATTTTTGTTAATTTGGTTGGCTTCAAGAATCAGGCATTTGGTTCGTAATGTCATATAATCATTTTTTGCATTATCTTAGTTTGGTTCAGCTTTTGTACGGCAGTAAGGGAGTCTGTACATATCAGATTGTTCACAAGATCATTTTCTAAGCATGCCGTCACCGCTTGATGAATTGCATCAATCTCAGCATTGCAAATTTGCAAGTCGTCCGGCAATCGGGCCGAGAAGGAATAGTCGATGCCTGTGATATATACTCCCAACCCCGAACTCCTAAAAACCTTAGAAGCATCTGAAAATACTTTATTATAGTGCTTAAATTTTTCAGTAGCTATCATAAAATTAATAGCGTTGCCTTCTTCCGATTTTTTCAATTTTAAATCTACTAATTTCACATTCGAAATCTGGTGTTCCAATTCAATTTCAAAGCAAGGTAGTGTCCGAGATCTATGGATTAAATCAAATACGGGATGTATATTATGCCAAGTCTCAACCAGATAAGGAGTGTCCTTATTCTTCCAATAGGGCGATCCAGCTGCACAGAAATCATTCAGCTCGTTAAGGATTGGGCCCAACGGGTGGCTAATAAAGCCTGCAATCTTCATTACAAATTTTGTCGCTAACCATTTTCTTCTAAATTTTAAGGATACTTCCGCACATTCCGCTAAAAGCACGTTAGTAGGGGTAGATCTCATGCATCCAGTTTTGATACGTTGTGCTTGATATTGTACAGCATTTAATTTATTTATGTCCTTCTTACAACATGGGCTCAAAATTACCAAACGGTGGTTCAAATGAGATTTAACCAAACCGTTATATAGGCAATAAGCATAGTTGACGGGTCCGCACACTACCATACTCGGCAGAAGGTCTTCAAAATGTTTATGTCCTTTTGAGCTTTCACACAGATAAGTGCAATGTGCTCTCCCCATTTCAAATTTTGGTGAAAAATGACACCCAGATATTTCACACTTTTTTTAAACACCAGTATCTCATTATCTATTGTAATTGGAGGTAAGACTTTTTTAGACATTCCTTTCCTAAAGCATATTGCTGCACATTTATTCAACGACAATGAAAATTATGAGAGGTTAGCCATTCTGACATTAATCCTAGGTATTCATTCATTCCATCAATTAGCTTTTCCGCACATTTGCCATTACTATATATGACTATATCGTCAGCATACGATAATATCTTGATATCCGGAGGTATAATTCTGAACAACTTATGTAGGTAAATATTAAATAGCAGTGGGCTAAGTGGAGAATTCTGCGTTAGGCCGTTGTTTCTTATTTTTGGTCCATAAGTTCTATAACTTTTGTCATTAATGTAAATATTTCTTTCTTTAAACAATTTAAAAATTAAATTACAAATATACACAGGTATGTCAACCTCTAGCAGATGTTCATACATAATATTTATATTTACATTATCATAAGCAGCCTTTATGTCAAGAAAACAAGCAATTATCTGTTCATTCTGAGAAAATGCCTTTCTAAATCCTGTCTGAAAGAAGCTAAACGTTCGGTTGTTCTCCAATTGCCATTCAACTCTGTTCTTAATCATAGTCTCGAGTACCTTTCTAACTGTAGACGTTAAAGAACGTTTTTACTTGGTTTTAGGAAAGCCAGAATTAGATGATTTTTTCACTCTGCAGGAATGTTACAGACATTTGAAATACATTTTAAGAAAAAAGGTGGTAGGTTTTTGATCATTGAGTAAGAGATCTCATCCAAATCCGGGGCTGAATCCTTTCTCACCCCAATAGCTATCTTAAGTTTATCTAAACTGAATGGTTCAGCAGTGGTATCAGACGTTCTCAGCTCTCTGCTAGTTTCAATGGTGTCGGCCGATAATAGCACTAGCATTTTTTCACAAATTAACTTATTCTGAAACACATTGCTGTAACTTATGTGGGAGTTTGAATTTTTTTTAATAGTTCACCAAATTGTTTTTGTATCTGAATTTCTGTTATATTTGAGCAAAACTTTTTGAAGCTTGTCTTTTTTGTTTGCCTTAAAAATTTTTTTGCTTTAGCAAGGGCATGCTTAGCATTTATATAAGTGTCAACCGAAGGAGCTACTTTCGATTTACGATAGCTGTCAAACATTCCTCATTCCATCATGGCAAACGGGGTTTCGAAGACTTTCTGTTTTTGTTTCTAGGCATGGTCGTTTCAGCTACTGAATCAACAATTTCTGAAAAAGACGAGTATTCCATATCCATGTTGTCAAAAGTGTTTAAGAACTTTTCATGGAATTGATTTCATTCTGCTTTTTTAAAATTTCGCTTAGTTTTGAATGGAATAACCTTTTCAGTTACAATGTTATAGCAGCAAAGAGTGGGGTAATGATCACTATTACCACAATCCGATAGAACCTCCCAATTCACGCGAGGAGCTAGATTAGCAGATGTTATGGTTAAGTCTAACGCACTATTCTTTTCCAACGGAGATGAAAATCTAGTGGAATCTCCATTGTTAATAATTACTAAATTATGTTCGTTAATAACATCCAGTAGGATATTACCATTAACCAGCCGGATTCAATTTTAATGTTCAAGGTAGTTAATAACTACATTGATTGCTCCGAACTTTTAGATCTTGCCAATTTCTACGTTCCTCCAAGATCTTTAAGAACTACTGCCTTTTATACTTTTTTTATTGAACCATGTAGAACCATTTTTCTAGCCAGTAAGGCCTTGAGTAGGATTGCTGTAAATGCCAATACTACTAGAATCGACTTGTTTCATTGTACACTTCAGTCTCTTAAGCGCTTATTATAAAACCATTTTAAATATTTTAATTATTTTTGTTTTAACTAAATTGTTTTAATTATGTACGTCCACTGTCCTGTCTATATATTTATTTATTTATTTATTTTATTATTATATGTTTATTTATTATTATTTGAAGTTTATTTATACGTCTATTTATTTATACGTCGTTATTTTATTATTATTATTATACGTTACTTTTTATGTACTTTTACTTTTTTATGTACTACTGTAAATTCTTACTATATTGTCTATTACTTTTGTATGTATGCAACTTGGGCTTGTTCCCGTAAATAAACTAAACTAAACTAACATTAGAGTGATTGCTACCCCATAATTGATGATGGGAATTAAAATCACCCATAATGACAATGTCGTCTTCAACACTGCCAAAGATGGAGTTTAGAATATCGACGGATAATTTATTATTAGGGGGAAAATATATATTGATTAGGTTAAGTTTGTTAATTTTGATAATTATAAATTGAAAATTATTGTTAATGACAACATTTGGTTCAACAGCCCTCCATATCAGACTATCTCTAATCAGGAACGCTACCCCACCAAACCCATCATCTCTATCCTATCCTGATCACTGAATAATTACGTATTTTGAAGTTATGACTTGGAGATAACCAAGTTTCATTTAACATCACTATATCTGGATTGTAATTTCTAATTAGTAACATTAGGTTATCGCAATTTGCATTGATACTACGAATATTCCATTGTATTATTTTCAATTCTTTTAGGGACATTTGAGAGTTCATTTGGTCTCTGTCTGCCACAGAGTTATCGAAAATTTCCTTCTCGGATGATGATAATTTAGAAACATATTAAAGAGCAATATTAAATTCGTTATCATCTTGGGCACGTAGTGGCGAAAAAGAGGGAGATTCATTTGGCTTATTGCCAAACATAGAATCATATTGACTTGGAGTTCTTCGTGCAGAAGAACTTCATGTTTCCTTTGATCAAACCCGGATTGCAATGAGTTTTTAGATTTTTTACTAACTTCTGGATTGGAAACTATAGAGGAATAAATACACTTTGATTTGGCTAGGAAACTGTCTGCCACCACTCTTCTTTGATTTACATTGGTAGTAAGAGCAATATTTTTAGCGGGCGGTAGAGAAGGGTAATCCGAAGATGTTGTTCCAAAGAATTTTTATTTTTACGGCATAGATTATTTGCATCATTATCAAAGGCCATCATCCGTTTTATTTGTAGTTGTTTCGTGTACTCGATACAACCCTTGTACGTAGATTTACGTAGATTAGACGTACAGTGCCGGTCATTGAATTTCGGGCAAACTTCTCTGTCACTGTCATTTATAGCATTGTAAAACAATGTAATTTTAAACTGACAGTGAAAGTTCTGCCCGAAATTCAATGACCGGCACTGTACGTAGATTATTTGCATCATTATCAAAGGCCATCACCCGTTTTATTTGTAGTTATCTAGTGTACTCGATATAACCCTTGTACGTAGATTTATGTTGCTCACTCCCACAGTGTAGGCATTTACTTCGATTATCGCAGATACATTCCGGATTGCCAGATGAACTCATAGCGTACGAGCACGTATGACACTTAGCTCTACCCATACATTGAGGCTTGGTATGTCCATATAGCAGACAAAAGAAACATTGAGTCACAGGTGAAATGTAAGGCAACACTTGCATCGGAAGATGACAAATGGTAATGTTTCGCGGGAAAATTCTACATTCAAAAGTGATGAGAATAGTGGTGGTGGGTATATAGGAAATCGACGGTTTGCCGTCCTCAGACAACTCTACTCTATCGATAACTCGTTGATTTATATCTAACGCCATAAAGGAGCTATTTATCATCTCATTCAAATCTTTGATAGTAAATGTAACGTCCACGTGACGTACTATTCTTTTACAAAACACTTGAATAAATGGAATATAAATTTTGTAGCCTTTTCCAATTAGGTCTGCATTTTCTACAAATTTATTCGCTGCTAGATAATTAGTAAAAGTTACTGCAATTTGGTTTATCCCTTTAACTTTAATTTGGTGCACATCTTTTAATTTCAAATTAAAAAATTCCCGGGCAATAGATAAATGATTAAATTTGCCAAAATTATGGCTCGATAATTCTGTTGATTCCAAATGTATATCAAAAGGTCCTATATCAGAAGATGAGTATCTCACATTTTTTTGATATTCAGGAGTATCTCGCTTCTTTTGCGCTATCACGTTACTGTTTTTGACCACTGTTTCACCTCCAGCGGAATTCGACTCATCCAAATTGGTATGTCGGTATGTGGTCTTTTACTATTGTCCAGATTCTGTTTTTCAGAATTTTTTATAGGGTTTTCCCTAGAACTGGAGCTAGTATAATTGGTCTGTAGTTTTTAGTGCCGGATCCGTCGAGTCCTGGTTTTATAATAGTGACAATTGTCCCTATTTTCCAAACGTCTGAAAAAACTCGATTCTCCAGGCAATAGTTGAATATTTGTATAATGTCTGTGTGTGTGTCCTCGTCCATATTTTGTAAAATATTCGTCTTCTTCGATTGTCGGTATGTCATAGTTGTCTTGTGTGTGAAAGTTGTCGTACCAGTTATTTATCTGTATGAAATGGTCATTGTCAAAATTAATATTGTCTTTATATGTAAATGTCCTTTCAAAGTGGTTTGCAAATAAAGTAACTTTGTCCTCGTCAGTCGTATATTCGGTGTAGTGTGTTTGAATTGTTAAAGCTTTTTTTGTACCGTGCAAGTTTTTGAATATTGTTTCAATAGGTTTTGCCCTGTATGGATTCGATATCTTTGCAGGCTTCGAACCACTTCTGTTTTCTGTATTCGTATGTCAGTGTTTGAATGTGTTTATTGAGTGTGTTCATGTCTGATTTTAGCTGTCAATTGTCTGTTGTTTTGTATTCACGATACATTTTTCTCTTTTGTATAATTAGTCTTTAGTACGTACTTTGGTAATTTATTCTTGTAAAAACTGTCTTTCGTCTTTGTGCAGCTGTTAGCTATTCTTGTTGAGACTTTATTTTGCAAGTTGGTTATGTGTTCCATATTTATTTGATCTTCTGATTGTGCATTGGTTTAAGTAATTGTTTAGTTGCCTTGCCTTTACGCATAGCCAGGTTTGGATGCATCATAATTAAAGAGCGTCCTCTTGCGTGGTTGTCCGTGTCGTTAAGTATTGCGTTTCCGTTTTGTTATAGTTTATTCCAGTTTCTGTAGTCCGTATTTGTATCCGTGTTCATCTTGCTTTCAGCAAACATACAACCCTGTATATTGTGCTTTTCAATGTATAAGCCAAGCTTATGAAAAATGTCGTATTGATTGATACTTCTTTCATTAACTGCTATGAAAATTCCAAAGTTCCTAGCCTATCTATGGTTGACAAGGTCTCACAAGGTCAAGTAAATATTCTAGAAATAAACTACTTGAAACAGTTACTGGCTCAAAAAGACCTAGTAATTTCTAATCAACAAATTGCGGTTGAATCTTTGAAAAGTCAAGTGCAGTTACTACAAGAAATTAATCTGGCTAATAAAAGCAAAGGATACCAAACGACCACCGCCATCTTTTAGCGATAAAATTAAGCAAAAAACTTCAACCCGAAAGAATTTATCAAATTCCGCTTCTGAAGATATTGTCGTAAGTCAGGCCAAGGCCATAAGAAAAAAATGTAAACAATACTCTATCGTCAACTACAATCAAGAATGATATTACTGAAGCATCAACAACTGGGAATCTCATTCCAATTTTTAGAAATTAATAAAATTATTAATTATTACTAAATAATTGTCGTAATGTTAAAAAATCAAAAGGAAAAGCTAATATTATGAAACAGTCGGATGACGAGTATTTAATTTATAATGCGACAAAGATGAATAATGGGCAGTCTAAATGGATATTTGAATTCCTGATCTTATTATTACGTACAAGATGAAAATCACCAAGGCGGTGATTATTGCTCCTAGTAGTCTTTCGTGATGGGCTGTGATTTATGATTCTTCTGCGTTTACTCCGTGTTTTGGTACTAATAGCATTTCTGCTGGGTTCCGGTTAAGTAGTAGGTATGCGAATCCGATTGACAGGATGATGTTCCATATCAGAAAGGTGGAGTCGCTATGCCAACTATATTTCTCTCCGTATGAGGTGGTTGATGACATCACTTGCATTTCTTCTAATATTGTCTTCAAATCTTCCTTCTGGCTGGTTAAGTTTAGATGGGGTACTTCTAAGGTCCAATTTGTGTTCACTCTGCTACTCTGCTACTTTCTTATATCGTAATTTTTGTTGTCTATTGTCTGGTTTTAGTTTTAACGTTTTTAATTTCGACCACATGGCTGGTAAGAGTCTCACTATATGGGTTTTTCCTTCTACATCTGGGTTGAAGAGGAATTTTTTCGGGGTGATCATTTCTTTATTGCTAGTTCGCAGTGGCAGGGCAGCTTTATTTTGATTGCGCCTGTGTGTCCGTCGGTATTTGACAGGGTTGTCATGTTGTTACCGCGCTTCATCGTTGTTTCTCCCCTACCATGGGTTATGACGTATTCTTCTTCTTGAACCTCGGTGACTGACATGGCGGTCGAAGGGTGGCATGTCATTGGACAGCGGTTTCCAATTTCTTCTACTGTTGCTCCTAAGACCAATTTGCGTGCGAATATTGGGTCATGTATGGATTCTGATAAGAATCTGGGTAGGTAACATAATTTGTCATCGTATGGTCGGCATTAGTGTAGTGCGGCCCCTGAGATCGTTGTTATTCTATTGTTGGTAGTCGATGCTGCTAGATACAAACTTTCGTGTGGTATGCGGCATGCCTGATTGTGCCATGCAAAAGGGATCGTGATGAGTTCGAATACTTTCCATTCTGGGTCTTTTGTGAAATTGGTATTCAAATGTTGATCGTCAGTTTCTCTTCTTTATAGGCGCAGTCACATAGGGGTAGTTGGTAGTAATGGCTGATGTTCTCAACTGGTATGGCAATATCTTGGTAGGCTTCAGCCAGCTGCTTCTGTAGCTTTCTTAGATCTGCTATGAGTATTTTTGGTGGTAATACTGCCGTGGGAATTTGGTGTTGTTTGCATGACATTAAGATTTTTTTTTTCGGTTTACCATGTGAAACAAGGAAATTATTCGTTTCAGGTTGCTATAGCTGTTATAGTATGCTGCCATCGTTTTAGTCTCATCCGCGTTTTGCATGTATTGCAGTTCTCGAACTATCCCGTTTGTGAATCTGTCGATTTTGAGGTCGATTTCGTGCATCCTGTGTTCCGTTACATCTATGGCCTCTGTCGATTTGTTTGTGTATTCCTCGAAATCACTTGACGGTTTTCTTATGTTTTTGATGGTGTTTGATAGCCGTTAATGAAGTCGCTTCATCTGGTCTTCTAGGTCTTCTTGGCTCGTGTGAATTTTGTCTAGTTTGTGTTGGGTCGCGACTCCACAACACCAAGCTAGTCCGTCTCCAACAAACTCTAGAGCGCGTTTGTTCCTACTCTTCAAATCTTTTCCTTTTAATTCTCTGTCTTCTTGCCATTCTGCTTGTAGATTCGTGTATGTTTCTTGAAATGTTGTTGCTAGGTTTTGGATATGCTGTAGCACTAAACAGTTTGGGCTGTTTGGTGTCGTGTGACATTCTTGTAAAATTATATGTGTTCCTTCATCGGCTCGGGTTGGGTTTGCTAGTTTGCATAGTCTTGTATAGATCAGGGGGATGGTTGCTTCATATCCTACTGTCTGGGACAGCGGTCTCCAGAATACTCCGGCATTAATTTCTACGGGGTGGCCTATCCTCCCGGAAGTTGGGTGGGCCAACCATAGTCTGGTTAATAAGATTATTATTACATGTTAAATTTTGATTACGTTGATTAAATTTCAATTCTCGGTGTTTTATAATTTATAATTAGTTATAATAAATTTATTGTACAATTGCTCATTTGTGACACCGATCTTCTTGCACCGAAAGTTTTGCAACTTTTTGTGCTTTTAAGCGGCGGTTTCAATGTTTTGTGTATCATTACAACTTTGGATTTCTGTTTGCACTATATACTATAGTATTAATGTTTGTTGTTTTTGTTTTTTCTTTCACTGTATTTTTTTATTTATTTTCTTTTTTTTTTCAGATCATATCCCGCCAGGATTCCTTGGAGGGCCTAGATGGGCTCGTGTCTCTTTTCCAGGAGCTTCGTTCAGTGGATGCCGCAGAGGTCGCCCTTCCCGCGCCATATGTCAGCCGGTTGGACATACCCACACCACACGTACGTCCGCTGCTTTGTCCCTGGCGCGGGGGTTACCTCGCGGACTTATAGCGGCTTTCGATTGGCCTCCGGTATAACCGGGTTCTCGCTAACCGCCGTTTGGGACACTTGCCCCACCGTCCGGCTCGTCGGGGTGGATGGTAGCCAGCTAGGGATTTTAATTGTATTGTAATGTGTTTTTTTTTAAACAAATGTTTGGCGAGCACTCTGTTGTATTTTTAGAACTGTCCCTTTTTTTCTTTATTGCGGTTTTGGCCCTTGGTCGTGGACCACAGGGCGGGTTCAGCCTTTGCTCCCGGCCAGAGCCATGCCTTCGTGTTGGCCTTGGTTTGTGGGTTTCGCGCTTCCGGCGGTGACTTATCTGTGTGGTTCGTGGGCCTTTCCGCCGTCGTTTAGGGTTGTGCCTTGGCTACATCTTGTGTAGCGCCACCGACCAGTTTTCTTGCGGGGCTTAGTATAACGCCGTTATACTGAGCTTATATTATACATGTAAAGCTTTATATATTATAATAAGCATAATAAATGCTTATATCTGTGGCGCGCTCGATCTGTCTCCTTGATCCCTTTAGCGTCCCCTTGGTGTTTTGACCGCTTAGCGGGGTAAAACAATTGTTTGTCACGTGGTTTCACTTTGGGATTCACTTGTAAAGCGTCTGAGTGGTCCTTTGATTCTATCGCGCGTGACCGGGGCGTTGTATTCCGGTTATTGTCTTTTGCCTATTGCTATCAGTTTTGCTTAACCTATCTCTGTCGTTTCACTCTGGGTTTATCTCACTATATTTATTGTTTTTAGGGCGAGGGTTGTTTTTCGGGATCGCGCGCACTATACCGCACTTTGTTGTTCGATTTTCGTAGTTGTAGCTCGGTCTTCCGAGCAGCCTGGGCTAATGGTAGATGTCCATGGGTCGTTGTAATGTATTATCCGGCCTACGTGCACTAGTTTCTTTTTCCTTTTGGGGTAGGTCCCTTTTGGATTTTATAGTTTACATCACTTAACTTTTTTGTTATGTAGTATGGCCCGAACCATCTTAAAAGTAACTTTTTACTTCGTCTTACTTTTTTTACCGGCGTAAACACTTTCACTTTGTCTCCTATCGCGTACTCCGTATGTCTATGTTTGTTATTATACCGAACACTGTCCTATGCTTGCTTCTTCTCGATTTCATCCACTGCTAATGCTCTCGATGCTAGTGCCTTCCCTATGATGATGGCTGAACTAGAGTCTGGATTTGGTGGTATTAGGTTGGCTTCCGTCGGTAGTACTGCATCTCGTTCGTATACTAACATGAAGGGTTAAAGTTTTCTGCTGTCTTGTCTGGCTGTATTGTAGGCGAATTTTACGTGTGGAAGATGTTTGTCCCAGTCCGATTGGTTGGTGAACATCGATAGCATGTTTGCCATGGTTTTATTAAGTCGTTCGGTCAGACCGTTACAACATGGGTGGTAAGCTGTTGCAAATGTGCTAACTGTTTCCATAGTTTTAACTAGTTCGGTGACCAGCTCTGATTGGAAGGTTTTTCCTGTGTCACTTAGTAGATATCTTGGTGCTCCATGGCGGGTGCTGCTTTTCCATTTGGCAATGCTTGTGTTTCAGCCCAGCGTGTGGCGTAGTCCGTTGCAACAATTATCATTGTTTTTCCACTTCTACTTCTTTTGAATGGTCCTAGTAAGTTGATTCCTACTTTGTCAAATGTGGTTGCTACTTGGATGGGTTGCAACAGTCTCTGCGGTTTACGATGTTGTTCTCATTTCCTTGCTTGATAGTCAGGACACCTTTTTACATATTTTTGGACATCCTTTTGTAAATCGTCCCAATAAAACATATCTCTAATTTTATACAAAGACTTAGTTATCCCTAAATAACTGACTGATAAAAGGTCACTGTGATTATTAAATAAAATTTCACCTACTAACTCTTTGGGTACTACTAATAAGTTATCGTTTCCTGTTAAATTCGCCCTTTTTTCAAATAGTACACCATCTATTATGCAAAAAATGGTACCGCGTTTCCGTAGTGCTACTGGCCCTCATTGGCCCCTCATTATTAATTTGCGTAAGTATTTGTCCTCGTGCTGCAAATTTTCTAGTTTTTCTTCTTCCATTAGGTATGTTGGTATATAGTTGACTTGTTTGCTTCCGATCTTCGTTGGGTATCCTGAGAGGCAGTCGGCATCTTTGTGTTTGATTCTGCTATGTTATGGTCGAATTCAGATAGTTTTATTGCCCATCTGGCTAGTCTACCTGTTGGGTCTTTGATCGTTTTTAACCAGTATTAAGCGTGATGGTCTGTTATGAACTTGATGTATCTACCATAGATTAAATGTCTCAAATAGTTTAGTTATGACTGTTAGTCCTTCAAGTTCGGTTATCGTATCCTTCAAGTTTCGGCTTTGGTTAGTGTTCTGCTTACGTATGCTATCGGGTGTGATTTTCCAGCTAGTCCTTCTTGAAATAATACTGCTCCTAGACCGTATATACACGCGTCTACTTTCATCTCGCACCTTTTTCTGGGTTGAAATAACTTAATACTGGTGCTGTAATCATACTCTCTTTTAGTTTCTGGAATGCATTTTCTTGAGCTTCGCCCCATTCGAAATTGGACGACTTCTTGGTTGATTCGTATAATGGTCTTGCTATCGCCGAATATCCGTTTATAAATTTTCGGTAGTAGTTGCACATTCCTAAAAAGCTTTGTGCATCCTTCACTTTAGTTGGTTTTGGAAAATCGTAGATTCCGGCAATTTTGTCCTTGTCGAGCTTAATGCCGTTGGTTCCGACTATATAGCCTAGTAAACTTACTTCAGATTCTAGATAATTACATTTGTTGGGTTTTAATGTTAAACCTGCGCTGCGTAAACGTTTAAATACTTTTTCTAGTTTCATCAAATGTTCTTCAAAAGTTTCCGAGATGACTATGTCGTCTAAGTATATTAGTACGACGACCCATTTCATTCCTTCGAATACTTTATCTGCTAGGTGTTGAAATTTTGCCGGTGCGTTACATAATCCGAATAATAATACGTTGAACTCGTATAACCCGTGACCTTGCGCAACAAATGCTTATATTCCTTACTGGTTTCCGCGACGTTTACTTGCCAATATCCACTAAATAAATCGAGGGTGGAAAAGTACCTGAAGTTTCCTAATTATGTTAGAATGTCGTCTGTATTTGGTAGAGGGTAGGTGGATTTCTTGGTAACCTCATTGAGTTTTCGATAATCCACGCAGAATCGCATAGACCCATTTTTTTTTGCTAGTACTACTGGTTTGCCCATTGTGATTGGGTGTTCCTGATGAGTCCATCTTTCATCATTTTGTTGATTTGCTTATCGATGATTTCTCGTTCTTGGTGGGATACTCTGCATGGCTTACTTCTAATTGGGTCTGCTTCTTGGACATCTATCTCATGCTCCCACCAATTTGTACTTCCTATTTTTGCGATGGTTTTGGAAAAAACGATGTCCGTATGCGAATAATTATATTAATTGTAGCTTTATTGAAATAATTTTTTTACCAAATGCAAGTACTCGTTAATCTCAATATTTTAGTAAAAAACAAATTGTATGGCTGGAATCAAATGAAATGTCCGGATTTTTTTAGCCGGATTGGAATAGTTAGCTATTCATGACTATATCTTTGCTATTAATAATCACAGGTTATATATTTTGGTATTTTTGGAAAGCTTATGACATTTAGATTGTAATGTCGTACATAAAATAGTACAAAAATTGTTAATTAAGCAGCTAGGGCAAATGTCCGATTTGGTCCATAATTTAATAATTAATTTTAATGCCTTAACATTACTTATTAGCAATGATTTATATATCAATAGATATCTAACGATGAGACTTTTGCATTGCAGTATTTGGTTTGACTGTAGTCATTAGAATAACGGAGTAAGAGCAAATGTCCGGTTTTATGGATGGATCTTATGGATAACGTCACACGGATGAATTGTATTCGGTAAGAAAATCGCTCAACGTTTTTAATGGAGTGATTTAGTAAGTTTCTTGTTTAACTAATTTTAAATATTTCCTTTTAACTAATTTTAAATATAATTATTAGTTTATGAATTATTGTTGATTTTGGCATTTAAAATAAATTATATGTAACTACTCGATGTGACAGCTTAAGGTCAACGAAATTTCTATAACAATCGCACATTTTCAATAACCAATGAAATGCATGCATTTGATCTCGCTTTACTCTCATGCATTTGGAAAATCTGCTTTCCACTGAAATCTGATTTTCACGCGAACTAACTCATTCTTGAGCTTTAAATTTTTTACATGGTCAGCTAAATAAGCCTACGGATTGAAACAATCACAAATATACGCAAATATACAAGCACAGCCTGCTAGCCCATAGCATCACAGGATCAGGCGGTCATAATAATATCTATTCAAAACACAAATTTCGTTATTATGAATCTTTAAAATTACATATTATTTGATTAAGAAACCTCTCTTTTGAAGCAAGGTCTAAAATTTTGCAATCAAAAATAATATTAAATCAAAATATAAAATTGTTGAAACATTACTAGTAGAATCAGAAATAATTCTTAATTCTTGTGATTTAGAAAACAAAATTACAATAAGAAGTCAATTGATTAATCGATTACAGAATTTTAATTTTTCCTTAAAATTTAATAATTATTTAGGTAATTTTAGTAACTTATCCGTTATTCAAAATGTTTGTATTGTGATAAACTTATAAAATTGTGATTGAATTGAACTTGTTGAATTGAATCGAATGAATGAACGAATGATGTATTTCTTATAATTCTTAATTATGTTAGGCCGTGTGCCCACCAAGACGACGCGTCTACGATCCGATCTCTAAGCAACTATCGCGCGATAATCGCCAAGTGATAAAATTAGGTGGTGTTCGCACACCAAATCAACTAATTTGCTATGCGAATGCGATCAGTTTATTCAGTAATGTCAAGCGACGAGTTGTGAGAATCTATTCATATTTACGATTACGAAATCGAAAATTGAAAAGAAAATGGTGGATTCATCCATATATTAAAAACAATAGGAAAAAGAGAGCATATATTACTGTGCGTGAGCTGTTAAAGACGAAATAAAATTTAACAACTTTTATCGAATGTCGAAAAAATTGTTTTCAGAGCTTGTTGAAAGAGTTAAAACATGTTCAGAAAAAAAGATACAAATTATAGAAAAAGTATCAGTGTTGAAGAACGGGTAGTGCTCACAATAAGGTAAGTTTAAAAGAAATTGTTTTTATTTATTTATAATAATTTTGTATACAGGGTGTCCCAGAACTCGCGAGTCAGAAAAACTGGCACATGGTGATGACAATATTATGCAAGAAACTACATTGTTTTCTTACGCGTTAGTTCTGAGACACCTTGTATTGGTGTTATTTTGAACAAAATAAAATAAGTAATTAAATAATATAAAAGTAAACAAAATGCTAGTGGTACATTATCTAAGTAAGCGATATCAAAAATTGTTTTAAATTCAACACAAATATTTCAAAAACTATAAAATAATTCCAAATATCCGCTAGTGTGGTTTTTGTAAAACATACTGTACTATACTCTTATAACAAAAATTCAACAATTTGGCATGAAGGGCCTCTAAAGCCTGACTTTTTAAGAGCAGTCTGCCGCAGAAATTCACAATTTAGTTTGCCAAAGGAATTCTTTGAAAACAAATAAACTTCTAGAATGGATTTTTAGCGAATTTTATGTAAAATAGACGCACTTTTTATTCTAATAAATAGAACTTTAAATTTCTTCGGCAGATTGCTCTTAAAAATTCAGGTTTAAGTATAAATAATGATAGGGTTTCATTTTTGACCTGCTGGAACAAAGTTCTTCCACCAAAATTGATATTGCTCGCTGCCCGGTTCACTGTATGGATTTTCTTTGTTGTGAAGTCTGACATGTAGAAATACTTGCAGAAGTACAAGAAGATGTCGATGATATAAGCCGATCTTCGAAAATATCATCAATTACTTCCAAAACTTTTCGTTTAAATTGTTTCATTTGTACATCATTCATTTGAGAAAGTTTGGGAAGTAGTCTTAACAAGAACATCTTCTTAGGATCTTCATTGTTAATATTTTTTCGACTATTACAAAAATTGATGAAGGTTTTGTCGACTTCTGATAAATCACTTTTGCGTTTACTTCTTTTATTTGCCACAACTTTGTATGATTCCGTTTCTGCTGCAGTTGATTGCTTTGTCGATGTTTGTCGATCTTTTGTTTCTGCAACTTGAACTTTTGATTCATCTAGTACAATATCGTCCTCTTCTTCTTCATCTTTTGAAATTTTGGTATCACTTTTATGAGTTTCTGAAGTAGGTGAAGGAATATTTCCATATATTTCAACGTTTGGTGTATTTGGCTTAACAAATGGAAGGATAAATTGCATTATGTTGAGCAAGTAATAAGGTTTTTTTGATTTTGCAGCTGAACCACTTGGTGACGGTTTTAACTTTCTCACAAAAACGGTTCTTAAAATTTTCCATTTTTCTTTACAGATACTAGCTGCAACCAACCACATAATTCAACTATTTGATTAAAATTTGTATTCAATTATTTTTTTTTTTTCAGATATTTGGCTACGGGATGTACGTTTAAAGGAGGCATTACACGAGACAATTATTTGCTACATTTGCTATGCAATTTATTTGCGCGAATTTTTGTTTTGAGCAAATATATTTGCTATGTCATTACACGATAGCAAATATTTCCTCAAAGTCTGTTTGCTAAATGGGAAGCAAAGTCTCGTTGCTCATTTTTTAGAAAATATATTTGCTATGCCATTACACGAAGCAATTAATTTTCAGCACATAAACTGCCTAGCAAATAAATATTTTATTTGCTTGTCTGTGTCTGTCACACTCGGAAATCATTTTTTCTTCGTTTTTGTTCATAAACACAAGTGTTCTGTGTTCTGTGGAAATAAAAACCGTGAAAAAAATAATTTATAGTGAAAATGACTGATTACGAAGAAGAAGATGTATTGTTGGTTTGTATTTTTGGCCATGCCGCTCAATTTGTCATCGAGAATCAACAAAATGATGAGAATCGTTGTCGTCGTCGAACACGTCGTCGAACGCGTAGTATGTGGGTGCGCGATTGGGTGAGACGTCGCAATGAACTCGGTTGCTATAGTCAACTTCTTCGAGAGCTAGAGAATGAGGTGCCACAACTATACAAAAATTTTATTCGCATGAACATTGCTGACTTCAATAATCTTTTGGAAATTGTGTCTCCGTTGATTAAAAAAGAGAACACAAACATGCGGGAAGCTATTTCACCGGGTGAACGTCTTGCTCTCACATTACGTTTTCTCGCTACAGGTGACCGAATTTCGGTATGAGCAAAGAAAATATCGGGGCAAATATTTGCTTAGTGGCGGAGCCACTAAAAAAAAAGTACATTACACGAAACAAATATTTGCTACTTTTTTTGTTTGGCAAACACGAAGCAAATATTTTTCAACAAATAATCAAAGCAAATATTTTATTATTACACGAAGAAGCAAATATTTGCTTTGATTTTAAGCAAATATTTGCTTCGTGTAATGCCTGCTTAAGACTCTGGAGTTTTATTTTGCGCGGGGAAATACTACAATTGGAAAAATAATTTATGAAACTACACGTGCTATTTGGAGGAGTCTATATGACGACTATATGCCAATACCCACAAAAAGCGATTGGAAAGCAATTGCAGAAAGATACCAGCAATTTTGGAATCTTCCTAATTGCTTAGGGTCTATAGATGGGAAACATATTCGCATACAAAAACTTCCTAAAAGCGGTTCCTCCAATTTTAATTATAAATCATTTCATTCGCCAATATTATTAGCATGTTGGGATGCTGACGGAAACTTCATTATGATAGAACCTAGACATGCCGGTAGAAATAGCGATGGAGGAATTTTCAAAGTAGCGAAAATGAGCAAATGGCTGCAACAAGAGTTTCAATTTCCTGATCAACAAACATTACCGTTTGATGATCCAGAAACAAAATTTCCGTATTACTTTGTGGCTGATGAAGCATTTCCTCTTCAGCGATATTTGATGCGACCATACCCTCAACGAATACTTAATAATAGAACAAGAATATTCAATTATAGATTAAGCCGTGGTCGAAAAACTATTGAATGTTCGTTTGGCATGAAGGTTCAAAAATTTCAGGTACTTTTTAATGCAATTCGTTGTAAAAAAAGAAAGTACAATTAACAACATAGTTCGCGTTGTATGTGTACTTCACAATTTTATTCGTAAACGTGAAGGTATCCTGTATACAAATACAACCAAAATAAATGAGTCTGTTATATTTTGTCAACGACCGAACGATTTGCAGGAACAGGACATAGTTCAGAACCAAATTATTAATGCAAGATCAAATGCAAAGTGTTTACGGGATTATCTCAATTATTACTTTCTACAACCGCGTGCTGATATTCCGTGGCAATGGAAATATTGTGTGCCTGAATGAGTATTTAATAAAAAAAAAGATAACTTTTAATATCATTACTATAATAATAAATTAATTACTTTAGTAAAAAAGTAAAAAACAAAATTAAAATATTTTTCATTAATTTAACAGAAAAAATAAACGAAAATATATTAACAAATATAAACGAATTTATATTATAAATTGAGAGATCATTGTTAGTAACTTGTTACAATAACAAATTATACTTATTTAGTAGAAGAAAACTAACAAAATTATTTTGGAGAATAAATTAACAAACATAAACCGATACAAAGTGTCTAATAAAATACCTTATTAGACATTTAAATATTTTATTGACACTCTTAATATGAGTCTCTTCATGTTTAGTTAATTATCTAGATCATTTATAATAGATCACATAGCGCATAAAAGTATTAAAATTTCCATTTCAATTTCCAGCAGCTGATATTCAATAGCTACTGCACTAGCAACTTAACAAAAATATATAAAATAAACCACTTCATTTAATTCTTTGCTTTTTCACGGTCGCTCCTTTGTTTGCAATTACGAAGCCAATCCCGTGTAAGGTTTTCAAAATACTTTTTACTGATGTTGTATTCTTTCTTAAATAAATCTATAAAAAATAAATTATATAATAAACAATAATATAATACAGTGATACATTCACACACACATTATTATTAGAATAAAATTTAAATTATCAATCTTATAATTTCCACGTAAGCCTTTCCAAGAGCAATGCTCGCCAAATGCATTAGTAAAGATTTTTGTCAGAATTCTTGAATGATGGTCCTTTGGCCCATTTTCACCAATAAAACGAAAATACGAAATCTAAATCAAAATGAAATGATATTTCATTGAAGCATTGCAAATATGCTTAACAAATTACCAATTATTTTTTTATTTCAATTTCATTGTCAAACACGGTTGATAATTTTTCTACTTCTTCGATTGAATTTAAAGGAAATTCATTCTTCAAGTGTACTCCCAATTTTGTTGTTACTGCCGTTGTTGAATTTCGTTCCTTTACATCTTGTATATCTAGTTTAACTTCATTAAGAATTCGAAATATTGCGTCTATTTTATTGGACATGGTTTTAAATTCTAAAAAAGAAGTTCAAATTGACAAAATTTGTAAATGATTTCTATTGCTTAGTTCTACCTTTTGTAGCACTAAGCAATTCTTTTTCAAAAAAATTTCAAAAGCAAGATTCTTTTTCAAAATTTTCTTCCGTTTCATTGTAAGATTGCTTCTTTTTGTGCATTTTATCTTCAGTACGAACTTTATTGTTACTCGCTCTAGGTAGATGTGGGCTAGCCTTACAACGAAATGGCATTTGCGCAATGTTGTCTTTCTTTTGACTACTATCAAATTGAGTATGCTTCATAATGACCCGATTGTGGATAGGTACCATCTGATAGATGTGGATTCATATTACCTAATGGTTGCCTTTTAAAGTATTCTTCTCGTTTACTGTTGTTGTCAAATTGAGTTTCCTTGCTGTTGTGGGTAATAGCTTCAGTATTAACTTCGTGGTAGCTAAAATTTAGAAATTTTATTTTATTATTTAAATCAATATATGAGATCATTTTATCTATAG
This sequence comes from Cryptophagus acutangulus, assembly GCA_963556235.1. NCBI lineage: Eukaryota > Metazoa > Arthropoda > Insecta > Coleoptera > Cryptophagidae > Cryptophagus > Cryptophagus acutangulus. The sequence goes on from OY744558.1 coordinate 9,836,274, forward strand.
ATGAGTTTATAATTTTCTTTACATATTAAATGGACAATGCATGTTCCAAACTATAATTGTAATTGCATCATATCATCAAGAGTAAATTTAAACAATCTTTAAAAAAATACTCTATCATCAGTTTGGCTAATAGTATTAAGTATTGCACTAATTATTGAATGTAACTGTTACTCTAACTAACAAGATTAGAAGTATATATAAGGAATGCATAATGCAAAAAAGAGTAGTTAATTAGTCAGTCAGTAGTCAGACTTAGAGTTTTAGCTGAGTTTGTTCAGTCAAGCACTTAGAGTCTCGAGTTTCGGGTAGTCAGTAGAGGATGTTTGGCAAATCTTAACCCAAGCATCGAGAGTGAGCGGCTAAATGTAAGACGAGAATAAGGAGTGCGAGAACAAGTGCAACGCGCTTTGAAAAGAAGCAGGAGTGAAACAAGCAGTTATTAATTTTTTAGATACTTCTGGTAGGTCTATCGGAGTAGCTAAGAAAGAGGTTTCATCACAATTCCCTTCAGTGTTTCCAGTACAAAATATATCGTTTGAATGCTTCCCCATAACATAATTTCGTAAACGATAACGGAAATTTAAGGCTGATGGATGAGAATTGGCTCCACACATTAATCGTAAATAAGAAAACATTTGCTCCAAAATGTCTTGGTTCAGGCGATATGTGAATATGTATTCAATTTTGAAAGTTTCGCTTTCGATGTTGTACGTTTCCTGTAAATGTTGGAATAATGATGGCAATGCATTGTTGGTCCGTAAAATTTCCTTTTGAAACTGAATGATGCCCTTATGTTTTCCGACTCTTAACTTTCTTATAAATTCAGTCATGTCATTTAATATTTGATCCTGTTGTTCTACATCCATTCCATATGCGCTCAAACCCGGGTGTTGTCCATATTTCATTTTGCTGTTAAATACATCAAACCATTTATTGAAGAGACGCAATACATTAGCAGTTTCTTGCCATTTTTCATTTTCCATAAAATGGTTCATGCCGCACCACTTCAGAGCTTTCGCATTTGATTCCGAAAATATTTGTGTTGCTAATTTTACATTCTGTCTTTCTGAACCTTCTACTGTCAAATGAGAATATGATATTTTAAATGCAATTTTCATATCTTTGGTATTCAGTAAAAGCAATTTATTGAGGCATGACTTGTTAATAACAATTCCATCAAAACAGAATCCATTATCAAATAAATGATTCCTAGCAAGCTTGATCAAATGTGGAACGTCAGCAAATATAAATATTTTTAAATCGCTGTTGCTAGGGTGTTTAATATAACAATTTTCAGTTTTCTTTACTCCAACCTTTAAACTTGACCACAATGAAGAATTAGTGGGCCCTAAATCAGTAACAATAGCCACAACGACATATTCATTCTTGTATAATTCATCAACAACAGCCTTAATTATCTCCGGTGTAAGAGGTTGATCAAAATTATAATATACTGGTTGTCTCCATTTACTAAGAAGACCTCTGGCTAAACCAACTTGAGCAGTCTTATGAGGTCCAACTTTCTGCTGATTTCTTCTATCAATTTCAATTTGGTCAGATAGATAAACCTCATCGAAACAAAGCACAGTCAATTTCTCACAAGTAGACATAGACTCGCCTCTATCTTCATTATAGGCATTACGTCTGTTAATAGCCCAGGTTGCATACTAAATTTCGATGCCCATCTAACAAGCGTAGATCTAGCTGGCAAAGGTATATGCATCTTCTCTTGCATATAGCGGTAGGCTTTTGCACTTAAACATCGTAGCGAAATGGCACTAGAAATATCTTCCGGAGTCCACTTATGCACCTTCTTTCCTGGAGAATGAATTAGCATTAACTGCGTTGGGGTGAAAATCTTTCCGAGGTTTTCATTGGATTTGCTGATCTTTTCTTCCAATTTTTTAACTCGTTGTTTCAACATCAATACTTCGTTTTCCAATTCCATACACTTCTCAGTTTTTTCTTTCAATAGTTGTTCTAACTCTAAAGTTTTTGGTGTTTTTTGATTAAATTCATTTCGAGTTTCAGAACATTGCGTTAAATTTTCGGTCAAATTCCCGGTCAGCTGCTCAGTCGAATCCGTTGAAAATGTAGTTTGATTTTCAATCCTGTTAGAATCTGGCATTGTGAGTGCCTGTGTTGGAATCGCATTTTCTAACAATGTGCGGATGCCAGATAAAGGTGGCAACAAAACTTCAACGCAATTCAAGAGTTTGTAGCAATGAACGGAAAAATGTTCCGAATAAACAGTGGCTAAATTAAAATTAAAAATTATTACTATTTGCTAGTATTCGATCATGATTATTTTCAACCATGGCATTCAATAAAAAAATGTATTGAATAGCAATCGTTTAACAAATACTTACCGTATTTAAGATTCACTGTTTCCACATTACAAGCATCGAGCCATTGCTGGATTAAGTTCTAATTCCTTAGAAACTTAAAATAACTAATACCTTTTCCGATGGTTTTTTTTTATAATAGTTTTTACATTCTCTCACTGCACAACGAGGCATTTTTGTATTATATGTAGATTAAAACGATACAAAACGTAAATCCAGGTGATTATAACCAAATTCAAATACAAATGTCAAATCTAATAGCGTTTTTGAATTGGTGCCCCGGTGCAGAGTGAGTATACCTCTGTCCTGTGTTATCAATACAAGTTAAAACAAGATAGATATATACTCAATGCGCACTACTGCAATACATCAAAAATGCCATCAAATCAAAACTATAACAAACGTCAGTTCGTTTTTACCTTCGGTAAACGTTGTGATTCATCCTCGGCTAGCGAGTCAATCTGACAATAAGCGACCAATTTAAGAAAAGTTGTGGCTCTACCCTATGTTCTTATTTCAAGACATTGCGCGTATCGCTCCCCAGGTCTTCTCCAGATTCTCTGACGACCATCCGGCGAATATCGCGTAAATCGGGATTCATCGGTAAAGAAAACGCGCCGCCAATCATTTATACCCCAGTCTTCATAAGCATGAGCAAACTCCAGGCGCTGTCTTTGATAAATTGGATCTAAGAGAGGGCCTGTAGCTGAAACACAAGAAAAAAAAATGTTCTCGTAGCCTTCTGCGTACACCATCAGCTGAAATTATGGTCCCATGAAGATCTGCGAGCCTTCTAGCTAAAGCTGTAGCAGGAGTTGAACGATTTCGAATAACCTGTAGCCGAAGAAATCGCCCTTCAACTGCACTTGTTGCTCTTGGTCTTCCCTGTCCAGGTCTTCTTAAGTGTGAACCAGTTTCTCTGAATCTTTGAATGGCATCAAACACTGTACTTCGAGCCAAACCAAGCATGTTTGCGATATAACGAATGCTACGTCCATCATTGTGTAAAGCAACGGCTTGAGCTGCTTCTTCTGGACTCCCATCTTAATATTTTTCGCTCAATCCAACAAAAATTCTCAAAAACAGACAATAAACCACCAACACGACCAGATTTTGTAAACATCGAACAATAACTGACTTCTACAGAGCTCCTATAGCAAACAATATTTTTCTGTAAAAAATGGACCTTTTTTCTAGAAAAATTGTTTTTTATGCAAAATAGAAAAAACAGTATACGATACAGACAAAAATACTTGTCAAATATTTATTCTTTATGATAAACATATTCAAATATTTTTTTAAATTGATTTAACAAAAATTAAGTGAAGAAAATTTCAAATTTATTAGTGTCCGGTTAATTTTGCGGGTGAGGTAATTACACTGTGGTTAGCAACACTCTTATTTTTATCTAATGCAGATCCAGGAACATCACATTAATTTAAAATTATTCTTTTCATTGCAATGAAAGTTTGTTATGACAAATTTAACATGTGCATTTAACAACGTGCGTTTGTTTGTCTCATCTCTTGAGAATAGGGCGATGAGCTTGCGCAATAAAATCTTTTATTAAAAAGCGCTTTCCAATGAGTTGCACTAGTGCGCACTGAGCATATCTCTTTCTTTTTTCAATATGTATTGATAACAAAAATGAACATTCAGGGCGCACTATGCAACCATTAGAAAACGCTTTTAAAATAACTAGTACTATTGCAACATCTGCAATGTTCTAAAAAATGCGCATTCTGATGTCACAAATGATTATCAAGTAATTGGTAATTACTTGATAATTTTTTTTATTTAATATTTTATTAATTTTTTTTTAATAATTTTTTTTTTAGTATTTGGCATTGCTATTATAATTTTAAGTTGACTATTAAAATACTGTTAGTTATTATTATAACATTCTTGATTTATTTTAATATAGTTTTCATTTTAACAAATTTCAATTTCAGTTTTTTACAGGGTTGAATTTTTATTACGGGTTGAAGAGTCAAAAAGTTGTAAAAATGCATAATTTGTAACGTGAATACCTGCCAGGAGGAAATATTTGATTTAAACAAAATTTCCCACACATATTAGAAATGAATTGAAGAAAATGCTGGTGAAAGTTTCATCCTCTAAAAATAAGCCTTTGTGACCTGTTGGTATACTAAATTAATTGTTCAATAATTGACGGTGGTTTGATTCGTATATGTCAGCATAACCCACTATTTCCATCAGTAATTTTATATTTATTTACATAATGAGTAATTAAAAATAATTTACGACCCTAACTACACACCCCCACTCCCCAAATATACAGTTTGAGTCATATGGATCGGATTTTCTTCATATTATATTTCTACTATACATTTAAAACAGATTTACAAATAATCTAATTAAAAATAATATGCGACCCTTATTTTACAACTTCAGCCCTTAATATACCCTTTACAATAAAAATGCTCGGATTTCTTTCAAATTTGGATTCCAGTAGTAATTTTAAATTATTTAAGTTATCATTATTTAGTTAATTTAATTGAAATTAGGCTAGAACCCACATATCACAAGTGTAACCCTTAATGCATCCCTTATAGTTTGATTTGTCATATTTCTTTCAAATTTGTTTTTTATTAATAAATTTAAATATAATTTCAACTAGTTTATTCAAAAGTAGGACATAATCCTCAATTCATGTTTTAACCCTTAGCACACCCCTTACACCAATAGTGCTAGGATTTACTTCGAACTTCTCTTGTTTTATATTAGTAATTTTAAATCTTGCTTCAAATAGTTTTATTAAGATATAGTACCTACAACACATTTTTTACTTTTTAATGTCTTCATACATACGTTTCAACTTTATCGCTTAGATTTGTTTCAAATTTGGTTCCTAGTTAAAATTTAAAAAGCATTTTAAAATAATCCGATACATTTTTTCCACAAAAGATGCCTCCAAATTCTAAAAATTTGGATCAGAAATATTAACATAGCAACGAGAGAAGTACTGTGAGAAGTACTGTGGAAGTACATTTATAACGAATTTTTAAGGATTGTACAATTTATTATTGGCACACTGATCGACTAATCAATAGTGGTGACTAGTAGCTGTAAACCCAAATTATAGCTACTTAAGCTCGCAGTAAATAACACATAACATAAATAATAATACAATTTGTGATATTTGCTGGTCCAATATGTCGTTCCGTGGATGGGCCGCTTAACATGTAGGTACAGGTATTTGCTAGGCAACTTGTTGAATATAAAGTAAGCAACTCGGTACGCAATGTGCATTTTTATTAATACTCAAGCATAATTTAAACATATGATTATTTTTCACAGCTAACAGCTTATACTAATTTATAGTTATCTAAACTAAAACAGTTGGTACTCAGTCTCAGGTAAAATACAGAAAGATGCCGCCAGAAGTAGGTCGGTCTAAAGATAGAGAAGTCACAAGATTGACCGGCGCATAATATGCTTGCTTGATCTCAGTACCAACGTATCAACTGTAAGGTGAACAAGAGAAATACCACTCTCTTTTCCGATTCTCGACTGGCGAGTGGCTAGTATGTTTTGTAACTTTTGTATAGACACTAGATTAGCGACTAAGTAGGTATACGTCCTCCACTCTTCTATATACGGGTTTTAAATACTTATGTAACTAAGAACAATACTAAAAAAAACTTTATAAAGTTAAAAGATATATAATTATGCGTGTTTATCAAAATAAAAATAGTGATAAATTGTGAATTTTAGTTTTAAAATAACTGAATAAATATGTGATTAAAATATATATAGTTTGTGAAATATTGCGTTTATTATGGGATTTTCAATGGATCTTCAGGGCAAAACAGCGCATGAGGCACTTCTCTCGCGTCAAGAATCCGAATTACGATTATTAGATTCAATGAGACGATGTATAATTGGAAAAATAAAAAGTGATAGAGACTATGCAATTGCATTGACTACAGTTGCAGCACAAGGATTGAAAATTGATAGATCGGATGAACTGTCAGGTATAACGATGAATTAGTCACAGCCAAATTTAAATTTCAAATATTGTTCAAAACTGCTTTATAATTTATGCGTTATCTATACGGGATAATTCACAGTTCACAATACAATAATAATTCAACAGTGACGGTAGAACAAGGCGAGGAACTAGGTAATTGTAAGAAAGGAACCTAATCAAACATTACCGATGACGTAATAAAATAATCTTGTTCTAGCATCGACTTGATTTGTGTGAAGTCTTAAATCAATGCATTAATTAGAAATATTTTATATTTAATTTAATTTTAAAAATATCATAAACTATTTTAATACACAATCGTTACTGTAATATTGTGATTCTTGAAATATGCGAAATGCAAAATTCAATGTCACTAGCTGAATTGCACATTTATCTTTGAATCTAGTGTTGATTCTCTTCTGCTTCTCACAATCAATTAAGATTTAAGTTTAAAATTTTGTCAAATGTCGTATTAATTTAAAGGTTTTTTGTTTTGTTTTATAACAAGTGTTTGAAAATTATATAGTTTAATTCTACCACGGTCTAACTAAAATATAATTGTAATTTATTTTATTTTGATAATTTATTGTTCGATTTTGAATAAAATAGTATACATACTTTGGTGGGAAGTTTGATTATCTCCTTGCGGCTCTAAATAACTTCGGCGCTTCGCGCCTCGGTTATTCATTTTTAGTCAGGAAGCTGATGTCACAAATTTGATCACGGGGTGTGCACTCGAAGATTTATGATTTTAAAAATATGCATTTTATGTGGAATCATCTTCCGGATCTGAATGTGAAGGTGGCTCATTTGTCCAAGATTGCAAAATATTTTTTATTTTTTTTTTTTATATTGAAAATTGTGAAATTTTTTGTTTACATCGCTGTAACATAAGTAATTATTATCTCAATAAAATTATTTTTAAATCAGTAGAAAGCTACAGTCTTCCACATTCATACGTTGTAAAATTTTTAATAACATTTTTAATAATAATTGCTATAGAAATTGTTTAAACAAACCGTGCACATAAATTGCATTATAAACTTCAGAGTTGAGAAATTTGATAAACTATTGCAGATAGACGTATACTTATAGCGTATAAAATGTGTAATAAAGAATGAAGAAGTTTTTAGTAAAAAAGTTACATAAATTGATTCATTTGTATAAAAGATATGATTTTTTTAATAACGCGCTTTCTTGTTTTCCGCTACGAGTTTAACAGAAAGACGGTCTCGCGCGCATTAGACGTTACAAATGCACAATACATTACGCTACTAATTTTAAGAATAACTAAATTTTATCTTATGTAATAATTTTAATACATATTCAAAATGATTTATTTGCGAATTAATATTATTATTGACATTGACCCTCACAGTATCATCCTATTATACATTCGAGTATACATTGTTATCCAACTTTGTTACATTTGCAATTTCTAGAACATTTTTTTAATTTGCATTTACAAAATATATTTTCGGAAGATACATTTGAACGAACATTTATAGTTATCAACTTTGGTAAAAGAACATTGTCTTTTAAATCTCATTCGAAATTAATTTTTGGATTTATTGCAGTAGCTTTTTTCCAAATAATTATTTAATTGCATGAAATTATTTGAAAAATGAAATCTTACCTAATAAACTAATATAATAATACTGCTATGTTATTCGTAACGAAACTGATCAACTAATGCGCGTGAGACATATATCATATCTCTCGTCATATCTTTTATACAAATGAATCAATTTATGTAACTTTTTTACTAAAAAGTTTACTATAAGTATACGTCTATCTGTACTAGTTTTACAAATTTCTCAACTCTGAAATTTATAATGCAGTTTTTGTGTGCGGTTTGTTGAAACAATTTCTGTAGCAATTATTATTAAGAATTTTATTAAACCTTTTACAGCGTATGAATGTGAAAGAATGTAGCTTTTTATTGATTTAAAAATAATTTTTATTTTATTGAGATAATAATTACTTATGTTATAGCAGTGTAAACAAAAAAATTCACAATTTTCAATATTAAAAAAAACTAATAAAAAATAATTTTTTGCGCCTTTTTGCAATCTTGGACAAACGAGCCCCCTTCATATTCAGATCCGGAAGATCATTCCACATTTTTTTCTTATTTTTATATCATATATCTTTCGAGTGCACGGTTCGACTTTAAAACACCGACTTTTCAGAGTCTAGATTCCAGACTACGGCGTAATGAAACATTTCCCACCTCAGATGTAATATGTACTATTCGAAGTACTATTATATAGAGTGCTCTAAGTCGTTTTAATCTGAGATTCTTTTAATTAATAAAAAAAATCTTCGTAAAGTTTTAGAAACCTTTTTAGTCTAACCTTTCGTTTTGTTAGAAAATTAAATATTGTAGTTTGATGTGGTGCCTGGGCGCGACAGACTGCAGAGATGCGAAGAAGGGTTACATTCGTCTGTTTCGTCCAATTTATCTTATACATTTATTAATTTACATTATTTTAAATGTAAATGACAAAAAGTTAATTGAATTTGTGAGGAACACTGTAGTGGTGCATAATTTTGAAATTATTATAAATTATTTGTAAATGTATATTATTATTTAATTACTATTTCCAAATCTGTACCTATAAGCTATGGTACAAAAAAAAATTAACTTGCGTTGAAAAAAGAATATAATCTAATGAAATTAATTAAATATTTCTATTATTTTATAATTTTTTGTGAAAAACTATACATATATATATAAAATCACACTGCAACTTTATGGCGAGTCGACGGAAGACTAACGTTATAGTGTGAATACTATCAAATAGCTATAAATAGCTATACTATAAATAACACCTAGTGAATACCATCAAAATTGACACAGTGGTGGCGGTACGTAGACGGGATTTATAGGGAGAAAAAGCCAGCCGAAAATGCATTATCGTTCTAAAGCTTATTATATGGACAGTTTATATTGCATTAATAGATATATTAGAAGTATAGATACAACTCACAATATATATTAGTGTGAGCGACTATGTAAGCGACTACGTAGTAAATACTGACATGTCAAAAATTATTACTGAGCATGACTGCCAAAGTAGGACTTTGCATCCATATAGTTAATAGACATATATTGCGTTTATATCAGAAATACGTCATAAGCGTTGGACATCTTACAGGAAAAGAGATAATACATACTATTTTCTGTCCTTTAGGTTCAGATAGTAGCATGTGCGCATGCGTTTTATTATCAATTTATTTTAGATTGTAAGCGGCAAATTAACAAAATAAAAGCAAAGCTTCATAGATAGAAAGCAACAAAACCTATTATTTTCGGTCCTTCAGACTTCGAGAGCAGCATGTAGCGCTTGCGTTTCATTTTTACTTTATATTGTACGCGGAAAATTAAAACACAAGTAAAGCAAAATTATATTATATTTTGTATATTTTATTAGATGTTTATTGTTAATAAAAACAATCGGCTATGGACTTTCGTCTTTCTGCCAGTGCATAATAACAATAAATAAAAAAAAAATTATAAAGATTGTAATATAACGTGAGATGGTACAAAATGAATTTTTTTTTTTTTTAAATTATTCGATAAGTAACTGAAAAAAATGTTTAAAATAGATACATTCCATTTATTTTGTATTTTATAATATGTATTTTTATTATATATAAAGTACAATAAATATATAAATATTATAATAAGTATAATAATAATCATATGTAATTACACAAGAGCTTTTTTATTGTCGAACGTAAAGTTACTAGTTCGACTAGTGCATTATATTTGCGGCAATAAAAACTACTGTCCTATATTCGATGTCAAAGTGACCAAAATGCAATGCCATGTGCAAATATTCACATGCGAATTAAATTATCGATAATAATTATATAAGTTTTATAATAAGTATAATAATTTATTTATTAGTTTTAAATTTAAATTAATAATAATAACTTATTTATGCAAAGTTTTGCTTTTTGTCGATTTTTTTGGCAAATACAAAGACAAATAACACACCGAGTGATAAAATACTAACAGTTACTAGTGTACACTTGTAAATTTGTGAATTTGAAATAGTGCAAAACTATATGAGGTTGGAACAGAAACGAGCTGTCAACTAATATCCTTATATACTTTTAAAAGTACACGCAAGCGTATTGTACAACTCTTAAAACTAAAAGATAGCAATATGATTGCTGTCTTTCTTTGATTTCGTGTTGTGTATTATTTAAATGCAATAGATGTCTATTACATATATGATTGCTGCAAATAAATTTGGGCTATAAAATAACGGTCATAAGTCAGTTCAATTAGGTAGTGCACTGGCCTTGAAAATGCCCAATATTTTTGGAATGATAGTAATTCCATTATTACTTATAAAATACACTAAATTGTACAATAAACACTAATAATGAAGTCAAATATTTTTTAAAAATCCACTTACGGTCTATCCAAAGTTAGAAGATCGTTACGTCATTAATGCTATATGACGTAGGCTTAAGGTCTATTTACATCAATATTTTTCAATGTGCAATTTGTATTGAATGTTGCCAAATTATTACTTACTTTTATTACAAAGCGATATGACTATATGAATCGATTATCGACAAAACAGTCACTTAATACTCACAAAACTTAGCACAAGAATAGCAATAGTCACAAAACTTAACCTGACTTTATGCTATGATTTAAGCAGTGTAACTGACAATCGATCTAGATTGCCAGCAATACACAATCGATTATTTGTGAAATTGTGAAATTTTTGGGGGTAAACCCTTCATTAGCCAGGTGCAACCTAAGCCACTATAATCCCTAAAAAAAAAACTTTCTAACGCATTTTCTCGCTTAATACCTCATATAATGACTTTATTCTTATAGCAATGTTAATATTAGTACTAAATGAAGAATTTATGCTTAAATTCATTTTGATTATGTTAGTTTTTTTTTAAAATTTTAGGTTGGTATTAAGTACGTCATTATTTCACATTCATGACGTAACGATCTTCTATCTTTGGATAGACTATATACACTTATATCACACAAATTGTTAACTCTGTACCCTGTTGTAAACACTACACCTTGCTCTATGCACGCCACTTGCCAATTCTCACAGCGTTTTCAAGGCCAGTTCACTGCTTATCTTTTCTAACCTTATTGTTCATTGTGATCTTTGATTATATACTAACTGGATTTATAAAGGAGACAGAGACTCTGAAATATACAGAGAAACTAACGAAAACCGTAACATAGGGACTTCTGTTCACGGACGGTGGAGGTCGGCGAGTGAGGTACGGGTGCAGACCAGATCAATCGGGTAAACTCGATTTTTATTCAGTGCGCTCCCACAGGTACTGGTTCTAAGACGACGATTTTCAACGATCGATCTCACCGGCACCCGCACCTCACTCGCCGACCCCCACTATCCGTGAACAGAATCCCTATGTTACGGTTTTCGTTAGTTTCCCTGTAGACATGAAAGAAACTTCCTATTAGACACTAATGGAGAGGACGAAACTTCATCTTTACACTACTAGGTCCGCCCTATGCTACCATTTACTGCTGGTGAGAATTAAATTCAAATTTAAAATCAATAGTAAATTAAAGAATTATTGAAATTTTAAATTAAGTTTACATTTTTTTTGAAACACGCGTATTTGTTTTGTACAATAATTAATATAAGTCGATTCATTTAGTACATTTGCAAAAAGAAATTTATATTTATTAGCTAAAATAAAAGTTTAGAATAAAAAAACTCTTTAATGTGGCTGTAAATTTGTTTATCCATACTTATTGAATAGTAAATACATTATGTAAGTGTTTTTTAGTAAAGTGATAGTCATATATACCCGTGTATGAGTAAATAATAGTTCATTATTCACGGGCGTGTATAATGAAATGTCATTTAAGAAATAGCTATTTATGCAACCAGTTAAGAAATGCATTTTTTTGTGTAACGAGCGGATTTCTGCTGGACGAGCGCAGCGAGTTCTGCAAAATAACGCGAGTACGCGAGTACTCGCAAAATAACGCGAGTGCTCACAAAATAGCATTTCCTAACATGTTGCATACAAGATTTTTTCTAATACTATTTTAGAATAATAACATTCTTGAACTAATTTTAATTTGAGAATGTACTCGTTCTGCTACAAGTGCGAGAATATTCATTCTTACACAAGTGATAGAATGACCACATGTGGCGCCATCTCATGGAAGTTGACGCAACATTAAGCTATTGTATTTTGATTAATGAATTATTCATTTAACTTATTAATTGTTGATATTAGTAATATTATAAGTCAATTAACTAAATCATTCATATTTAGAACATTCTTTATGACATTTTATAACTAATTTTGTTTATTAATACATATATTATAGCAGCGACATCTGTGAACTAATTGCCTAAAAGCGATAGGTACTAGACAGCGACTGAAACTGACATATTTTAATTGACGATAGTATTAGAAAAAGTATAGTCTGAAACTCACTCGTCGGAATGAATATTCAGCCCTAGTGAAAACCGTCAAACTCGCCTTCGGCTCGTGTGTCAAATTTTCACTCGGGCTGAATATTCTCATTCCGCACTCGTTGCAGAATATACTATTTTCTAATTTTTACAAAAACCTTCTCAAAAATGAGTTTTTTAAACTTATGATATTAATAATTTAGTGAATTTTATCAAAACAAGTAGGCTTTATTCGGAATTTTTCATCACCCGTTGTGAAATATTTTTCATTTCATCACCAGTTGCGTAAAATGTGCGATTTGCCAACTACAATCGATTTTGAAAAGTCACATTTTACATGTCAAAATTAGAAAAAAAGTATTTTTTGGCAGAACAATATTTTAGATTTTATACTTATACAAATAACTTTACGAGGGGTTCAACACTTTCTGCAAAGTTCTGAAAGTATTGCAAGGATTTTGTACAGATTTTGCAACATTGTTTTAAACATACAAACCCGAATCAGTACAAAGCTTTGCAATACTTTTGACGTTTAATATTTTACTGTCAAATCAGTTATAGCATAGACAAAACGTTAGAAATGAGAAAGATAAGTAGAGCCTCCTGGTAGTGTAATCTAATTTTTATAAAAATAATCATTTAAGGGCCAACAAAGTGTGGACAAACTACAGTATTGTACTCGCAGAACATGACAATTATTCCCTTAGGTGATTTGCGACACTTGCCTGCGGCTTGTGACGCAAACTTCATCTGCGTGAATAATTACTATCATTATACGCTTGTTCAATAATATACTATTGTATTAGTTACTAAAGTTTTAATCAAATATATCAACATTTATGTCAATATTAATCAATATTTCATTAGTTAATGTACTTTTTTCACAATGGTTTAACAATGTTAACATTTTTTAACTCAAATGAGTGAGGAAAGTGTACTTTTTATTTACAAGTGAGAACAAAATATGTATACTGTGCATAAATAATGGTGTTAATTAAGGGCATAAGAATTATAAGAAAGCAAAAAAAGGTATGGTTAATTAAAGGCAATAAGAAAAAATCGCTTGAGCTACGCTGTCGCAATTTATTCATGCCATTTCTGATCGCGACATTTCAACAAAACCTTTGAATTACGAGTAATACAAAATTATCCGACGAAAATTGTATCTTTTGTGTATTTAGAATTGTTAATATTTTTAAACGATTGTGAAAAAAATAATGTTTAGCACACGGGAGTAATGCCTTGTAGACATATGAGAAAAAGATGGTTTTTGCTCACTTTTTTTATATGGGAGGGGAAATTCTTATGGACACCCGCGCTTTGACATTATATGCGAGTACAATACTGTACTTTATCCACACTTTGTTGACCGTTAAACAATTATTTTTTAAAAAAAATTAGATTACACTAGCACGTGATGCTAGTTATCTCTAACGTTTTGTCTATGCTGTAACTGATTTGACAGTAAAATATTAAACGTATTGCAAAATTTTCTTCTGATTCGCATTTGTGATGTTTAAAATGATGTTGCAGTTTGCAAAACCTTTACAACACACTTGGAATACTTCATGCACCGTGCCGAAAGTGTTGAACCCCTCGTAAAGTGGTTTGTATCTAAAATATTGTTCTTGCAAAAAAATACTTTATTCCTAAATGACATTTCATTATACACGCCCGTGTATAATTAACTGTCATTTACTCATTAGGCATTATACACGGGTGTGTATAACGATGATTTTTGAAACCGATTTTTTTAAATGTTTTAGCGACTGTACAATGTCTTTCAAAAATGTCAAATGTTTCATTTTGTTGGATATAGGTTTGAAACCGCGACATTCGTGGTCGGCATTAACATTTAATTAATTCTTAAATTAATTTAAATATGTTGACGAATTTTTAGTATTTAATGACTATTATCATTATTATGACTAACATTGTTATTTTTATTATCTATTTTAGTTGACTATTTTTATTGTCAATGCCAAATTAATTTGATTTGTAATTTGACTTGTAATTAATACCATAAGTGCACATTTTTTTTTCGACTTCACGCATTAATTGGCGTGGAATTGGCAGCTGCCCGAGTCGCAGACGTGGGCAGATTTCCCAACGCAAACAAATGCATGAGTGTAACGAGAAAACATTTTTGGAAATTAATCTGTGCAAGTGTGCACGAATTGTATTCGGTAAGAAAATCGCTCAACGTTTTTAATGAAGTGATTTAGTAAGTTTCTTGTTTAACCTTTTTTTTTAATTTTAAATATTATCATTAGTTTATGAATTATTTTTGATTTCGGCATTTAAAATTAATTAATGTAACTACTCGATGTGACAGTTCAAGGTCAACAAAATTTCTATAACAATCGCACATTTTCAACAACCAATGAAATGCATGCATTTGATCTCGCTTTACTTTCATGTATTTGGGAAATCTGCTTTCCACTGAAACCTGATTTTCACGCGAACTAATGTATTCTTGAGCTTTAAAATTTTTACCTGGTTAGCTAAATAAGCCTACCGATTGAAACAATCACAAATATACGCAAATATACAAGCACAGCCTGCTAGCTCATAGCATCACAGGATCAGGCGGTCATAATAATATATATTCAAAACACAAATTTCGTAATTATGAATCTTTAAAATTACATATTATTTGATTAAGAAACCTCACTTTTAAAGCAGTGTCTAAAATTTGGCAATCAAAAATAATAATAAATCAAAACCTAAATTTGTGGAAACATTACTAGTAGAATCAGAAATAATCATAAGATCAAACGAACTTACCTAGTGAAGTTCGATCTTGATTATATGAAGCACCTTGCACGAAGATCATTCAAATGTAGTACCTTCTGAACGGTACCAAACTCACACAATTATACAGTAAATAGACCAAAATTTCCTAGAGTGTATAGAGGGTTGTCTATATCAGACTCTGGGGTATATTATTTCATTATTTAAAGCCTGTCGTAACTTACAGGGTGACATAGGTTATCACATAACCCATGGGTAGGGTGGGACCTGATCTTCGTGCAAGGTGCTTCATATAATCAAGATCGAACTTCACTAGGTAAGTTCGTTTGATCTTATGATTATATTAGCACCTTGCACTTCAGATCATTCAAATGTAGATGTTTAAAGTAGTTACGACAGTTCTGTGTTCGATTTTTATTTAACGTAGAATAAATTTAGTAGTACATATCTCACTCCAAACCAAGAGAAAATTTTTTATCAAATACCAATGATGGCTTCAGCAAAGTTCCTTTTAGTAGACAATGGTCTATTGTAGAACTTCGCAAAACTATCCGAATAATCAGTCCACCCAGCTGCCTTTCTTATGGCATCCCAAGAGACACCCTTACGATCGGCTTGAGAGGTGGCTGCATGTCTCGTTGAATGAGCTTTAAAACGGGATGTATCAATACCGCCCTTTTGTAAGGTATTTTTGATCCAACGACTTAGTGTTTGGCGTGATACTTCACGATAGGGTTTTCTGAAGCTAATGAATAAACCCTTGCAGTTCTTGTTCCTTAATGGTTGAGTGCGCAAAACATAGGCGTGAAGAGTGGTAGCAATACACACTTCTTGCCTGTCTGGAAACCTTGGTAGAACTAAAACTGGCTGAGGCCGGTTCTTGCTTGATGTTTTTATAAGATGCGGAATTTTAATTTCGTAACCATCTTCAGTTTCAACGATATTATCGATATCAGCGAGATGTAGTGTCTGAACTCTTTGTGCAGTGACTAGCGCCATTAAAGTAATTAGCTTCAAGGACAGATTTTCCAAGGATATAGTATCGTTAGGAAACCATTCTCCTAACATCTGAATTACTGGAGCAGGATCCCAAGTACAACTATATTTAGGATTAGGCGGTGCAAGTCTAAACAGACCTTTAAAAAATCGCTTAACCAGGACATTGTCACCTAGTGGTTGATTTGACAAAAGTGCGAGTGCAGATCTAGTGGAGTTGAGAGTTCCATAGGAGGCGCCCTCATCAAATAGTTTAGTTAAAAATTCCAATAATCGTTGAATTGTGATGTTAAGAACTTTGTCCAATTTTCCTCCAGCAAAAACCCACCATCTTTTGAAACTTGATTCATACTGTTTTAACGTTGTTGGAGAAATGGAAGCTACGAAAATATCGACTGCTGTATGAGGTATTTTTCTTTGCATCATTGCCTTGCTGATAAGAGCCCTGCCACCAGGGTAAGACTCGGCCATAGAGGATGTGGTTGACTGTCGAGAGATGTCAATAAATTAGGATTTGGATTTAAGAAAAGTGGTTCTTCTTTTAAGAGGGATGTAAATACCGGAAACCAAGGCTGGGCAGTCCAGTAGGGAACAACCACAACACCTTCTGCATGGTCATTTATAATTTTTCGTAAAACTCTAGTGACTAGTGAAAATGGAGGAAACGCGTAAAATCTAAAATTTGTCCAGTTGGCAGTAAATGCATCAACACAAAAAGACTGAGGGTCTGGAAACCATGAAATAAATTTCTCACATTTCTTGTTGTTTCTAGTAGCAAAAAGGTCTAATTCAAACTTCCCAAATTTTTGACAGATTCTTGCGAATGCGGCTTTGTCTAATCCGAATTCTGTTTCGGGTTGTAATCTTCGAGACTCCGCATCAGCTTCAAAGTTTTCTGCTGATTTTATGTACGATGCAAATACCCAGATATTGCGTTCCTCGCACCAGCTCCAAATTTCACTAGCAATGCTATTTAATTTTTGAAACTGTATTCCCCCCATCCTGTTAATGTAAGAGATTGCCGTTGTATTATCGATCCGTAGCAATATCTCGCAGTGGCTTAAGTTTGAAGCAAAGCACTTCATGCCAAAAAAAGCCGCAAGAAGTTCAAGATAATTGATATGGAAACTCCTCTCTTCCGCGTTCCAAAAACCATGGGTTTTTTGGTTACAACATACTGCACCCCATCCTGTTAGGGAAGCATCAGAAAATATTTCCAAGACGAACTTAAATTGTCTAATAGGGCATCTTGCTAAGATTATGTTATTTTT
This sequence comes from Cryptophagus acutangulus, assembly GCA_963556235.1. Taxonomy (NCBI): domain Eukaryota; kingdom Metazoa; phylum Arthropoda; class Insecta; order Coleoptera; family Cryptophagidae; genus Cryptophagus; species Cryptophagus acutangulus. The sequence continues at coordinate 9,854,089 of OY744558.1, forward strand.
CCACCAACGAAATTCATCCGAAACATCGTCTGGTACATGCATTATTCGATCATAATTATCATTGCAACGACTGAGAGCTAACATCTTTGCCCTTTCAAATCTCTTTGTATGAGCCCATGCGTAGTTTGTAGCTGGACAAGACGAAATTAATAACCCGATAAACTGAGCAAATTTTCTTATTTTACAATTTTTAATTGATTGAAATTTCAAAATAGAGTTAAGAATCTTTTCTTGTTTCGCTTCGGGTAATTGTAAACACATACGCGATGAATTGAATAAAAAACCCAAAAATTTGCACTTTTGAGCGGGTATTAATTGACTCTTTGGCTCGTTAATAATAAATCCTAATTTTTGTAAGAGATCTTTAGTTTGAGAGATGTTCTCAAAACAGTCCTCATAGGTCCTACCTACTAAAAGAAAGTCGTCTAAATAGATAACTGACAGAAAACCTCTTTCTCGAAGAAGTGAGACCACCGGTTTCATTAATTTGGTAAAAATGTACGGGGCTGTACACAGTCCAAAAGGTAAACATGTGTATTCATATAATTTACCGTTAAATTGAAATCTAAGGTATTTTCGATGGTCCTTATGGACTGATACTAAGTGATAAGCATTTTTCAAATCCAAGGATGCTAAGAAGCAATTCTTGGTTAATAAGCTTTCAGCTAACTTCCTATCTTCTATTTTAAAATGCTGAGTATCTATACAGCTATTAAGTCCCTTTAAGTTGATTATTAGACGATTTGACCCATCAGATTTTGGTACCAAAAATATAGGGGATACAAATTGATTTGGGCACGGAAGACAATATGATACTGCTCCCATAATCAATAGCTCATTAACTGCCAACTGAATTTCAGTTAATTCTGCAAATGACCATGCAGTTTCCTTGGGGGGGTGCGTTTGATTAACATTGTTACTGAAGGGTATTTTATAGCCCTTAATAGCGTCTAAAACAACCTGATCGGCTGTGATATCTTGCCAAACATTATAAAATGAAGCCAATCGGCCGGCAAAAAGACTTACATCTATCGTCTTTGGTTCCTGTGCGGACTCTTCCTGCTCTGCTCCCAGCGGGAGCGCTGATGATGCTTCGTCGTTGATCGATTCTTGGAGGTCGAGTGATGTGATGTTCCTTGTTGTCCGGCTTGCCATTGACCCTTTGATTGTTGACGAGCCGGACCCTTGTAGTTTAAAGACGGCTTGGAAGAAGCAGTCGAGGGTCTCTTTGAATTCATTGTCTTGGGCGGAGGAAGCTTTAAATCTATGCTAGATTTTTCCAGCGCTTTAGCTTGCGCTACGCGCTCGCCCAAGTTATTCCCAAACAACCAGCCATCCAAAGATGCTTCACTGAGAGTCTTCTTGATCTTCTCATTTATCTCAGGTAAGGTTAAGGCACGTCGTGTTTTTGAATTACCATGATGTAAATCGCTGATCAGTCTGGCTGCATCGCTCACCATTTCGATTGATGATAACACAACCTCCCCTCCGCCTCCCTTTTCCACAAGAAGCGTAAGAGCCCTGCCTAGGGCAGATAATGATGTTGCCATCTGCGATTGAACTGCAGCAAGTCTGTCATCTCGTTTCACCGAAGATTCCTTCAATGAAGCACGAATTTCTGGATTCAGTTTTGGGGCTTGAGCCAATGAACAGTTTTTTATTTGCGGATATTTGTCTTGAATAGACTTTAGGGCCGTTGTTGAAAGGCCGTTCTGTAATATTGCTGACCAGCGAGTAGCCACTTCTTCAAGAATCGGCGTTTCTTCAATATTAGTGGAGTCGGGAATTTCCCCCAAAAGATTCAGCACCTCCGGTGGTAAGGAGATTATCTCCGGTTCAGTACAGGTTGGAGATTTCGACTGAATCTCGATTGTCCCTTGAACATCATGATTCGGGGCTAAAAAAAGGACGGTTAAGCTGTAGAAATCCGAATATTCGCCACAATCCGAGGACCCCAGATTGCAACAGAAATGTTTCGTTACGTTCGGTATTACATAACCTTGATTTTGTATTTTGTCTAAATACATCACATACTGAGACTCCCAGTTTGTGAGAAGCAGCACTATAGCCGCAGTGTTAACAATCTGAGACCCCCAGATTGTAACAGCAAAATAGTTTCATTTGATTGTGTATAATACACAAGCTAGGGTATTCTGTCGAGAATAGTACGCAGACTGAGACCCCCAGACTGTGCCGTACTGTAGTATTCAATGTACAAAAGAATACTGCACCCAAGATTAATGTATGTAACTTAGTTATAAACTCACTCAAGCCTGCCTGAGGTGGAGATTCTCTCCGTTCCGATCTAAGACTGGGCGAGATTGAACCGGAAGCACCCTGTCTGGATCTCGACCGATGTCTCTCGTCAAGATGCTCCTGAGGTGGACTCTCTCTACGTTTCGATCTACGAAACGACGAGATTGAACTGGGCGTACGCTGTCTGGATCGCGATCGATGGGTGTGGTCGTCCCTAACCTCACTTACGTCGGCGTGTCGTGAATTAGCTTTGCGGAATAGCATAAATTCTTTACGAAATTGCCGAAACTCTTTCTTAAACTTATCTGACGATGATGATCTATCTCTTCTACGATGTTTTCCCATAGCTGAATTTATTTTGTACGAACACTTGAATTATAAACTTGTGAGTTTGACACACAAAAGAAGAATGAAATAATATACCCCAGAGTCTGATATAGACAACCCTCTATACACTCTAGGAAATTTTGGTCTATTTACTGTATAATTGTGTGAGTTTGGTACCGTTCAGAAGGTACTACATTT
>OY744558.1:9857069-9943306 GCA_963556235.1 Cryptophagus acutangulus
TATTTAAGGCCAATGGTGGTGGCGTTTAATATGTGTTTCATTCAATAGATGGCATGTGCGACAACCAAAAATTATAAATAATTTTATTCAAAAACTATGTAACTTATTTGTAATTTAAAAACAGAATTATGTTCAATAAGTAAAGACAATCTAAGGTACTTTTTCGATTTTTCATTTTTCTTATCAAAACATTTTTTTTTATTTTTTTTTGTTAGTTACATTATAAATATCAAAAATTTGAGGTATACATTTCATATAACACTGTTTCCAAAATATTGTTCTTTTTATTAATTTAAAATCTGATTAAAATTAGCGGCCGAAAACGCATTTGAAGAAATCACTTTGAGGTATGCCGGCAAGGACTGCGCTGAATCGGCCTAGTCCCTATATGCGCTTGATGAGTATGCGCTACATAATGTGCCTTACTAGATTAATTAAATAAATTTTAATAGAAAACATCTGGAAATGCATTACCACGGTACTATTCTCGTATTTTGATTTTTTTTTACATATGTCATTTTTTTGCAATCTGTCATTTTTTTGACATTTTGTTTTTTTTTTAAATCCGTAATTTTTTTGACAATTGGAATTTCTGTAATTTTTTTTATATCTACTATTTTTTTGTAACATCTGTCATTTTTTTGATATTTTTGTCAGGTTTTTCGCATTATTTATTTTTTTTAATTATACATTAAACATTTTCAATATCTTTTTTATGCGAAATAACCAAATATAATACAATTTATTGTTGAATTGTGAATTTAAAATTTTTATGCTGGTTTCATGTAACGTACGCTTGAACGAACAGTTGTTTACATAAAAAACAAGTTCATCGCAGTCCTTGCCGGCATACCTCAAAGTGATTTCTTCAAATGCGTTTTCGGCCGCTAATTTTAATCAGATTTTAAATTAATAAAAAGAACAATATTTTGGAAACAGTGTTATATGAAATGTATACCTCAAATTTTTGATATTTATAATGTAACTAACAAAAAAAAATAAAAAAAAATGTTTTAATAAGAAAAATGAAAAATCGAAAAAGTACCTTAGATTGTCTTTACTTATTGAACATAATTCTGTTTTTAAATTACAAATAAGTTACATAGTTTTTGAATAAAATTATTTATAATTTTTGGTTGTCGCACATGCCATCTATTGAATGAAACACATATTAAACGCCACCACCATTGGCCTTAAGATCCATGCTTACTTGCCGACAAGCCTTTCTGCAATTGCAGCATGTGAGCACTGTAAAATTCCGTTCAAATTTAAATAAAAACCGTAGTAGAAGTACTTGAATTTGAAAGTTTTACACGAGATTTTACACAATTAAGGGGAATATTTTAATTTTATGTAATTTTTCACAGTTTGTTAAATTGCATGAAAATTGATGAAGTTAAGGTAATATTCGTAATGCATAGGTACTTCAAAAAACGAAACAAAATTTTCACTGGTATTCGTGTTAATGGGTATGAGCTCAGCTCTCAGCTAAGCCCTGCTAAGCCAATTTAAAACGCAGCCTTAAAGTGTGTTTTATTTTTTGCATTATTCTGCATTTTTTTATGAAGCGAAGTTATATGTAATAAAGTAAGATTTTCATTACTAAAATACTAAATAATTGATACTTGTTTAAGTTAAAATGTAAAATGCGTGAAGTTAGCCCCAATATTTGGAAACTGAGCTTAATTTTTGTAGTATAATTTGCGCCCAATTAGCGCCTATTAGCGGCGTAAAAATTAAAATGAGCGCCCGCAAAATGTCAAAGTTAAGTAGGGTTTTGAAAATGGGGTTAACTTTGCGCGAAGTTAGCCCCCACTTTTTATAAAAAAAATTGTTTATGAATCAAAATTTAGCGCTCAATTAGCGCCTACTAGCGCTTCTAAATTCAGATTTATGGATGGTAAAATAAAACGATATCCCAATTTTTGCAATTTGGGGTTAACTTTGCGCATTAAGTTAGCCCTCACTTTTTGAGATAAATTATTATTTTTTAACTTAATAATTTATCGCCCAATTAGCGCTAAATGTCAAAGTTATAGATAAAATAGAAAAAAAATCAAAATAAATAAATAGAATTTTTTTTGTAAAGAAATAGAAAAAAATATTTAAATAAAATACAATCACTATTTCATAGAAATAAATAATTGGTACAACCACACCTTTCACACACAAGACAACTATGACATACTGACAATTGAAGACGACGAATGCTACAACACCATACACAGAAAAAACTCAGCTCCAGGCAAAGACAATGTTACACGTAAGGTTTTACAAAATATGGACGAGGACACACACAGCCATTATAGGTACAGATATTTAACTATTGCCTGAAGAACAGAGTTTTTCCAGACGTATGAAAAATAGGGACAATTGTCATTATTGGAAAACCAGGACTCGACGGATCAGACACTAAAAACTACAGACCAATTACACTAGCTCTAGTTCTAAGAAAAACCCTAGAAAAAATTCTGAAAACAGAACCTGAACATAATAGTAAAAGACCGGTACCAACATACCAATTTGGATTTTTACCTTCTCACTCGACTATATATCTCTTATTTATACCGACGAACAACATTCAGGTGACATACTTACAGAAGAAGAACACAGCAGCAATATTCCTAGACATAAACAAAGCATTTGACACAGTTTGGCATACTAGACAACTCAACAAAATTCAACAACTCAGACTACCTAAATACATGCTACACATGACTAATAAAATCCTATCCAACAGAACTCCTTAAGTTACAATAAACGAAACCTACTCCCGACAATTGACTCCACGACAAGGCGTTTCCCAGGGCTCTCCTCTTTCGCCACTCCTGTACAACATTTACTGCCACGACATTTATAACTTCACATGTAGAAGCAAGGACCGCGTTAACTTAAATTGAAACATACTACAATATGCAGATGACATAGCACTCATTTCATACAACAAAAACTTAACTTCTACTATGACACAAGTTCAAGAACTGACAGACAAAACAATTACTTAGTTTAGTAAGTGGAGGTTAACCCACAATCCCAAAAAGATGCAACTCCTCATTACCAACCACAAAATAACTGACGCTTCCCCAACAATTCAAATAGACGGTACGACGATCAAACCTTCTCCCGACATAAAATATTTAGGACTAACTATTGACTATAAACATAAATTCCATAAGCTCGCCAACAAAATCAAACCCGATATTTTCAAACATTTCCGCTCCTTATCATACAGCAATGATCAAGGTATTAGCATCTACATCTTTTCCTACTGTAATTCAGAAAGCGTTTATTTAAGTTTAAAAATACGTAGTATTCCTTTGTTTTTCGATTAAATGATTGAAAAAAAAATCAAAACGACGTTAAAAGTAGATTTTATTATATTATTATTTTCAAGTCAAATTAATCAAACTATAAATCAAATAAATTCAATGAAATCGAATGAAATTAAATTAATTTAAATCAACCTGAATCAATATGTATCAAGCAATACAATATAATACAAATCAATACAAGCTATATTAGATCTCACAAAAAAAGTAAAAACGAATTGGCAAAAAGAACGTGATTGGCTAAAAGAACCACAATTTCTCTTCGACAACGACGTCCTCGTTAATTGCATCAGTGGAAGAAAGATTAAATTTGGGGTACTTGAGCTGTAGTGTAGACACGAAGAGACCTCTCGCCTATCAGAACGAATGTTCTATAAGATCAGCCGGACAAAGGCCCCGAGAAGCACAATCTGCAGGATTTTGTTCTGAAGGAGCATGGTTCCATACAGTAGCTGGTACAAGTTGTTGAATTAATGTAACGCAATTAGCCCCAAATGTTTTCCACCTATGTGGAGATGACACTTAGCAAGTCAATATAATCATAGAATCTGACCAAGGTAAACTTTGTCGAAAAAAAATCAAGTTTTGATAGATGCGAATAGTAAATTTCAGCAACTTGACCAACCAAAAGTTCAACTGCACATAATTCCAAACGGGGAATTGATATTCGTTTTAACGGAGCCAAATGAATATTTACATCGTTATAGAGTTTTAGCGTTTAGCGTTAGCGATATATAGAATTTTAGCGTTAACCAAATGATTATTTACCTGGTTTTTTGGAGATACAAATTTCACATAAACCACTGCGGCATTGCCTAGTTCCAAAGCATCACAAAATGCGTGCAAGGTATAAGTATCCGTTTCTATAAAATTAATCAACCAGTGAATCGAGAATAAGCATTTATTGGTGGTTTTTCATCACAATCTAAATGTAGCGATAAATACCGAACGATCAAGTGGGCGTCTTGTAAAAATGCTGTCACGCAATACGAAGATTCTATCCAATGTATAAAAAAAATGTGCCGGTGTTTTCCATATATCGTGTGCCGGGCTATCGGTGGATAATTTTACTTTATTGAAAGTTGATGGGAAATCCAACTTCTGGTGTTGTGCGGAATGCTCGGCGGAATGTGCCACGAATGAAGCAATTTCAAATGAGCCTAATGAGTTAAATAAGATGGACTTAGGTAAAACTTGCTCCTTAAACTATTTGGCTGATTTGGTAGCTACTAAGTCTGATGAGAATCCCAACAAAAAGCGTGGTAGTCCAGATGAAAAGGGCTTCATCGAGGATTTGGTGGAATTGGTTCGGTTGCTGGTCAACAAACACGATCGTATGCAGGACACTATCGACTCGATGAGTACTAAAATGGATTTCTTAGTTAGTAAATCAAGTCAGTTGCGTAATGAGATTACCACTTTGAACAATATTGCTAATAAAAAATCCAACGAGAAGCCGAATTCCTTACAAATTCCTCGAAAGGCTGCTGCAGCAAACAATACTCGAGCGCGCACACATTCCGATTCAAATGTAAACAGTGCAAAGGTCACCACACCTAGATTGGGCGCGGAGCTGGACAACAATTCAAATGTACACAGCGCTAGCAACCAGCAAAACAGCTTCTCAACGGTTCTCACCGGGCCTACGTTTGCCCGAATTACTTCGGGAAGTTCTTCTAGTAACGCTTTCCAAACAGTATTACCACGTCGCAAAAGAAAAGTCTCTTATACGCAGGGTACTGCAGCAACTTTGCCTAGTGATGCTTTTCAAGCTACTCCGCGTAGAATGTGGCTCTATGTGGGCAAGGTTTCAAATAAAGTTGATGTGGAGATCATCAAAAAGTACGTCTCTTCGAAACTTAAGAATGTCGATGCAGTGGAAGTGATTGAAGCTCTGCCAGTTAAAGGTAGGGCCAAGTCATTCAAGATTGGGATACGACAGGAATTTTATGAGAAAGTGAATATTGCGGACTTTTGTCCAAAAGGTGTTTTTGTCAGAAGATTTAATTTCAGTCGCAAGGAGCAACCTTACCCCAAGCAACTGAATTCTTTTAATGTGACTCCCGTTAGTCAAGAAGTTCCACGGAATCCTATACAGCTTTCTGATGAAACCATAAATTTTCAAGAAGTTGCAACACCAACGGTAGTAAAATAAACCTAAGGGTTTACTACCAAAATGTTCGTGGCCTTCGCACAAAGTTAAAGAAGATTCTCGAAGCGATCAATATGTGCACCTATCAAATCATTATTCTTAATGAAACCTGGTTAAGTTCTGATTTTGATAACTCTGAATTTGATGTGGTTAACTTTCGTATAATCAGGAAAGATCGCGACTCGGTCGGTACTGGCAAATCACGAGTAGGTGGTGTGTTGTTTTTGGTGCGTAAAGATCTTGCCTTTTCTATTATTGAGTCCACAAACTCTTGTTTGATTATGGAGGAACAATGGTTGCTTATAAATCACAATCGTGAGTCTTATCTTTTCTGTGCAGTATATATTCCACCAACATCTAGTGAAAACATCTATCTAGCTCACTCCAATTCAGTGCTATTGAACATGGAAAAATATTGCTACTGCAATACATTAATCGTTGGTCATTATAACCTACCTGATGTTGATTGGAACAATGACGAATTTGGTATCGACCCTGCTTACTACACTGCTAAAGCGACATCTTTAATTGAAATTTTTTCCTATTCGAACTTGTTCCAACGTAATTGTGTCCGGAATTTAAATAATGTGGTTCTCGACTTAGTGTTCTCAAATTGTGATAACTTATTGGTTGAACTGGCGTGTGATGAGTTGCTCTCGTGTGATGCGCATAACCCCCCACTTGTAATTAAAATCCCAACTGCTACTCACAACATAGACTATTTGCGCACTGAAGAACGTTGTTATGATTTTAAACGTTCTGATTTTAATTCAATTTTTTTTAAATTATTGCATGTTTATTGGGACAGTGTTTTTAAAGGCAAAGATATGGTGGAATCCACTAATTTATTTTACGAACTTCTTTTTGATATTGTTAATATATTTGTTCCTACGAAAATTGTATTCAAAAGCTTCACTTATCCAGTTTGGTTTAATTCTGAGTAAAAGTAACAGACTAAAAGTAACATTAGGTTGAAACGTGCTGCGCATAGGCAGTATAAAATCACGTGCCTGGAGAAGGATTATTTGAATTTCAAACAATTACGCACTTTGTGCAAATTGCAGGCTGATCAATGCTATTCAGTCAACATTTCTGGTGAAGACTCAATCAGTAATGCCCTAAATATTTTTGGAAGTACGTTAATAACTTACGCAATGACAGCTCAATCCCTTCGTCTCTGCACCTCGATGATGTTATTGCATCTGATGGTCCTTCGATTGTTAATCTTTTTGGTACTTATTTTGCGTCTGTCTTTGATGATGAATCCACTACTAGTCAATCTGTTAGAGAGGACTTGGGCCTATTTGGCCACTATTCAGACCTATGTTTGACTATTTCGGACGTTCTGAATGAACTAAACGAGTTGGATGTAAACAAAGTTTCTTCTGGCCCTGACGGTATTCCGGCTATTTTACTTAGAAAGTGTGCTTACTCGTTTGCTAGACCACTATGGCTATTATTTGGTAAATCCCTTGATAGTGGGTGTCTACCTGATGCCTGGAAGAGGTCTTTTATTACACCGGTCTTTAAATCTGGCAAGAAGACTTTGATTCAAAATTACAGACCTATCTCGATTAGCTCTGCGATTCCTAAGATATTAGAGTTTCTTGTGACGTCTGCCTTGTCCAAAGCTTTAAATTCTATGATATATAAAACACAACATGTTTTCTGTAAAGGTCGCTCTACAGTTACCAATTTGTTGTTGTATGAAAATTATATTTCACATGTGTTGATCAATGGTCAATTAGTCGATTCGGTTTATACTGATTTTTGAAAAGCTTTCGACAAGGTATCACATAGTATTCTTCTTAATAAGTTAAGTTCTTACGGAATCTGTGGTAAACTAACTGTATAATTGGATCTCTTCTTATTTGTCTGGTCGCAGTCAATCAGTTCGTATCCAAAACTTTGTGTCTCATGATTTTCCTATTACATCTGGAGTTCCACAGGGATCTCATCAATAACGTCAACATCGTGATTAAACACTGCAAGATTCTGCTCTTTGGAGATGATATTAAACTTTTTTTGGCAATCAATTCAGATCATGACAGAGTTTTGTTCCAAAATGATTTGGATTGTTTTTATGAATGGTGTGCTTCAAATAAAATGGTTTTGAACATAAAGAAGTGCAAACATATGCATTTTTACAGGGGCAGAACTTATGTTCCCTCTAATTATAAAATGAATGGGCGATCATTGACTAAAGTTGATACCATAAGTGACCTAGGTGTGCTCTTTGTAAGTAACTTATGTTTCTCCAAACATATAGATTTGATTAGCCGAAAAGCCCTAAGAGCCCTTGGCTTCATCAAGAGACATTCTCGTGCTTTTTCTGATATTAAGACACTTAGAGTTTTATTTGTATCCCTGGTCGGACCTATATTGGAATATGCCTTGAATGTTTGGTCGCCTTCTTACGTGGTGCAGATGGATCTTATTGAGAAAGTCCAGCGTAAGTTCTTGCGTTTTGTTGCTTTTTAGATCCCTCTATCGATTGGTTGATTTGTCAGCACTTTCGGAGCGTAGACTACGATCTGACATTATTTTACTTTACAAAATAGTAAATAATTTAATTGATTGTCCTGCATTACCTGCATTACTTGTCCTGCATTACTTGATAAACCTACATGTTCCCTCACGATCTCTCTCTCTAATGTTACTTTTTCGGTTGAATTTAGGAGGTCTAATTTTGGTGCAAATAATGCCATTAATTGTATGTCAAGAAATGGAAACCTGTGTTTTGAGAATATCGGTGTATTTAATACATCACTTCTCACACTTAAACGCTTAGCTTTACCTGTTTAGTTTGTTTTGTCCATTATTACCCCTTGGTTATGTCTTATTTATTAATATGATTTATTATGAGTGTTTGCGCTATGTTTATCTTTGTATGTTTGTGCTATGTTTATATGTATGAATTCGTTAAACGTGTTTTATGTTTTGCACTAAACTGCTATATTATGTCTTGGGCTATAATCCCGTATGAATAAATAAATAACAAATTTTGCATAAAAGGTTATAGGGGCGACAAAACATGGGGTCGAAAATACGGGTTAATTCGGATAACAAGTTACGTTTTGAACACGGTCGCTTAAGAACCTTTACCATATACGTAAAACGGTCTACACGAGGGTCCCATTGTAAGCCAAATATTTTAACAGTGGTTTCAGATTCAGAATCGAAATTAAGCGACAAATTTTGACAATGAGATCGTGACTATATCATCCACAAAACATCAGATTCGAAGCCAGCGGAAAGCGAAGTTTCTTATCATCAGCGAGTTGGAGTGCCAAAAAAGGAGCCGATGAGATTCCATACGTCACCGTATTTAATGGATAATTTTGAATTTTGTCCGAAGGTGAAAATTAGAATTTGACGATTAATTTGTTTAATATCTGCAGTAAAGACAAACGAATGAACCCGAAACCGGCATAGATTTTTTTTTTTTTTTTTTTTTTTATTTTTTTTTTTCGGGTGTTGCCGGCGCGTGAGCTAACCGGAGCAAGTGAACCCTGTGAAATGAAAAGATGCAAGCGCTCAGGCCATGTAGGCCCATTGCGCTTGACAACTCCTCAGCGAGTCTCCATTGTGCTTAGGCCAGCTACACCCAAGAAGGATAGTAGTTTGCCCAGCGGCATGGTCCTCACAGTAGAAGGTGACAGAACTGTGTCACCCAGTATGTCTCTTCTTATTTCGGCAAACGCCGGACATTCGGAGATTAGGTGGAATGGAGTTTCCTACTCTTCTTCACAGCATCTGCAGGTGGCGTCTCCTATAAGACCCATGGTGTGCAGATGTTTGTTTAGGATGCAGTGTCCCGTTAAGAGTCCAACTGCGTTTCGTAGCTGCTGTTTGTTCAGTGCCAGTAGTGCCTGTGATCTGTTATTCGAGGGCCCATCTATGAAGAGTTTGCTCTGCCGCAGACCATCTAGGTTTTTCCAGTGTTGGCTGAATTTTGTTTCAAAGCATCGCCCTATTTCGGTTTTAACCGTGTTTGGGGTAATGCCACATGCTGGTTCGGGTCCAATCAGCTCTGATTTGGAACCTTTGTCAGCTAGCAGGCTGGCATTGGACATGCCTGGAATGTCAACCTGCTTAGGGATCTACAGAATGCGAACCCGGTTTTGCTCACACAGTCTCCCCAGGGCTTGTATGCAGTCCTGGAGGAGCACCGAGTTGCTTTGGTACGAACCCAAGGCACCTAGCGCAGCTTGACTGTTGGTGCAGATGGTGAGGTTCTTATTGTGAGTCCCTCGGTTTAGGTTTTCTTGCGCACAAGCCAAGATTGCAACAATCTCCGCCTGAAACGTGGTAACCATTTTTCCTAAAGAATGCGTGTGGCTATATTTAGGTCTTTCGCATGTAATGCTTGCTCCAGTGCCGTTTTCGGACCTAGAGCCGTCTGTGGCGAAAACCGGTCCACTAGGTTTAAGAAGCCCCTCTGGATTGGAGGTCCAATCGTTTAAGCATGATATGCCAATTTCGTATTTCCTCTCGAAATTGAAGAGTGGTCCACATCTATCCCTCCTCATAGTTGAAGAGTTATGGGTCTGAGTCACGTCGGACCAGACCCTGCTGTGTCCCGGTCCTCTTATCAAGAGTTTACATTCTCCGCATGACAGTCTGTATGCAGCTCTTCTGGCCTCCGCCTCAACACTTAGATGGAGGGGCATGAGTCCTATGAGCGCTTCCAGTGATGCCGTGGGAGTGGTACGCAGAGCTCCGGTTATACAGAGCAGTGCTTGTCTTTGCACTTTGGCAAGTTGGCTTTGTATGGTGAGGCGTTTGCCGGCTTGCCACCAGACCAGCGCACCATAGGTTAGCATTGGTTTTACAACCGTAGTGAAAATCCAGTATATGATTTTGGGTTTGAGCCCCCATGAGGGCCCGAAGGTTCTGCTGCACATCCATAAGGAAGCGGTGGCCCTTTTGCTTTGTCTTTCGACGTGTTTTGCCCAGAGCAGTTTTTTATCTAAGATCACTCCAAGATATTTGACCGACTCCGAGAGTGTAAGGGTGTGTCCCGCGAGTTTGGGTTCTTCAAACGAGATTTTCCTCTTGTTTGTGAACGGCACGGTGACTGTTTTAGTCGGGTTTACCGACAGTCCTCTTGCCTTACACCATTCAGTGACTATCTTCAGTGACCTCGTCATAATCTCCGACACTATTTTCGGATACTTGCCGATGGCCAAGATGACAATGTCGTCTGCGTAGCCTTGTGCGTATACACCCGATTGGTTAAGGGCCCGTATGAGTTCGTCAACTACCAGGCACCACAGTACAGGTGAAAGAACACCACCCTGCGGACATCCTTTGTTGACTTTGACCTCAACGGTCCCCCCCTCGAGTGCAGACACGACAAGACGTTCGCTTAACATCCTGTCAATCCACCTGACAATGGTGGGTTCGACAATGTTCGACTTTCCCCACCTGACAATGGTGGGGAAAGCACCCGCAATGTCCAAGAAAGTGCCAAGTGCCATTTCCTTTTGCTCAATCGCTTTCTCCACCCGGGAGACAAGACAGTGAAGTGCTGTGTCTACCGAGCGTCCCGATCTATATGCATGTTGTTGGGTGTGTAAGGGTTGTCTTACAAGTGCCCCATCTCTGATGAACCTATCTACCAGTCTCTCCAATGTTTTTAGTAGGAAAGATGTCAGGCTGATAGGTCGGAAATCCTTTGCTTGGTCGTAGCTGGTACGGCCTGCTTTTGGAATGAAGATTACTCTTGCCGTTCTCCAGGCCACCGGTATGTAGCCCAGAGCCAGACAGGAGCGGAAGAGGTGGTACAGTGGTGCCTGCAGGCAGTTTGCCCCCTCTTGTAATAAGGCCGGAAAGATCCTGTCTATACCGGCGCTTTTGTACCTTACAAAGGATTTTATTGCCCAGTTGATTCTGTCGTAGGTGACAACTTTTGATGCAAGGTCCCAGTCCATCGGTCGAGCCCTTAGACGTCGGGCCCGAGCAGTTGTCATCCTTGCATTCTCAGAGCCAGGAAAATGAACCGCCGTTAGATGCCTTAGAGTCTCCTCAGGGGAAGTTGTGAGCTCACCCGAGGGGAGCCTCAGAGTCGTCAGCTTTGCGTTTCTGTTTTTAGATATAACCTTATTTACCCTAAGAGCCTCTGGAAAACCTTCTATTTCTGAGCAGAAGTTCTTCCAGCTTTCCCGTTTGGACCTGCGTATGAGGTTTTTATACCTGCGTTGCGCGCTTTTGCACAGGTCCCAGTCAGACAGGAATCCTGTGCGCAAGGCGGTTCTCAGTAGTTTACGTGTTTGCACTCGCATTGCTTGGATTTCGGGGTTCCACCAAGTCACCCTTTTCCCCAGTTTTTGTGTCTTCAGTTGACAGTTCTCCTCATAAGAAGATACCACCGCCTCCTGAAGAAAGTTTGCAAAGGTTTCCGAGTCACACACTTTACGCGGTGTGGGTGGAAGGTCACTTAGCTTTGTGCTCAGAGAGACTCTATAATTGTCCCAATCTGTCTTTTTTGGGTTGCGATACTTCACTGTGTTGTTAGTCTCAGCAGCCAGTTTAAAGACTATGTATCTATGATCCGACAGTGACGGTTCGTTTGATACATGCCAATTGACAATTTTCTGAGAAAGATTGTTAGAAGCTAGTGTGACATCAATGGTTTCCTGCCTGCTCGCGGTAACAAAAGTTGGTGAGCTACCGCGATTTAGCAGGTCCAGATCTATCGTGTAGAGATATTCTAAAAGTTTTTCCCCCCTTAGGTTGACGTCCGAGCTTCCCCACACAGTGTGGTGAGAGTTGGCGTCGCAGCCCATCAGGAGTTCGTACCTTTTGGCCTCGCAAAATTTTACCAGGTCCTCAAATTCTCTAGTATATAATAGTAAGAATATAATATATATAATAGTAAGTATATAATAGCATAGAATAGTAAGAATCTCATTCTGCAACTTAGGACAATGTAGAGTGCATCATTGAGTGATACATTGTTTGCGGTTTTTGCTGAGGCGTCAAATACAACACGCAATTTCATGGTTTTATGAAACAATGATGAGGAATATAATAATGATACGGTGAAGAGCGTTCAGTGCATATGGCCTGCATCCGATCATGTGGATGCAGGCCATATGCACTGAACGCTCTGCATAAAATTGCTATATTGTACCGAGAGTTCAAAATCCTTAGAGAGGCTGTAGTGTGTAGCAATAGTTTAGGTAAGCAATAAAGAAGTAGAGCAATTGCCAATACTTACAGTTTGGCAATTAAGCAATAATGTCAATATGCAATATGGAATATATAGATTGACTCGTTAGGGAAAGTTCAGTCGACTCGTAACCATACTCTGAATAAAGTATATAGATGAGCGAATTAAGACTGTATTATTAACCCCGTTATTCTTTAAAACTAAACCTCATCACAAGGCGTCGTTCAAGCGATAACAAACAACGATGGGTAATTTGACAGATTGACATCTGTTTTACTTCACGGAATCCAACCGAATTTAGTGTGTAAAGCAAGCGGCTCATTTGGTTTGCTGACAAGGCGCCCCCCTTTCAAAATAAGAGCAAATACATCAGGACCTAAAAGCATATCAACCGTTTGCAAGATATTATATTTTTGATGTGCTAACCGATTATTAATCAAATGAGGCCAAGGTTGCAAAGGGAAAGAACTTGTAGGCATGTTTCCACACATTGTAGGAATAATAGCAGCATTGACATCCAGCTTTACTTTACACAAATATTGTGAGCAAATCGTGCAAATTAATCCACAATTAGCAATAAATTTCATCCGATCTAAACAACTGATATTAATTTGCAGTCAATGTTTAGCGAGGCCTAGTCGGTGTGCTCACTTGTCGGTAATAAAATAAGCTTGAATCGCATTGCCTAAAAGTACTCGAATCGGGTGAAATACATCTCGCACATCTCGAACATCAATTATTGCGGTTGAAAGTAACAGCGGCGATTTTCCGGAACTCAACTTAGTGAGTAAGCTTAAGGTGGCGAAACCGGTGCATATATAGCCGCTCTGGTAGCTAGCGAATCTACAGGCAAAAACTGGCGGAAACGAATGTGTCCTTGCGATTTTCGGGTATACGGTAGAAACCTAAGTTACTAGCTAGCCTTACTAGGTAGTCCGCTAGAAAGGTCAGTCACTGATAGGTAGGGCTATAACAAAAAACAATCGTATTTGATGCAACCATAGATACTTTGGGTTGGATGACTCATCTCTGAGTGTTGGCACTACGAGACGCGTGAATACCGGTTTGTGACCACTATTATTTTTTTGTCAATCCTAATAAACAAGAAATAAAAATGTGTAAAAATGCCAAAATCTAGCTCTCGCTGCTTGACTGCCAGAGCTTCGACCCTCGTCTCCGTCCCCGCTGTACGTCTCTCCTATATTATAGTGGCTCGAAATTCAAATATTCTTGTAATATTATAAGCTAATATATTTTGCAATATTATAGAATTAGAAGCTACATTAAATAGTATAAAATGTCAGAAAATGATACAAGCTCGGAGAGTGCATTAGAGTCATCTTTCAAAGTAAGGAAGCAAAAATATAAGATATATGTTCATTCTGCCAAAATTCATCAAGAGTTTTAACCCATAGTTCAAATAAAACTGAACTTTGAAACGCTGAAACTTTCCCTAAATCTTAGAGAACGTTTTTCACAAATGTGTAAATTTAAAACTAAGCGAAGCTATCAAAAAGTAGAAAAAAGTTATACTTTTATACAAATAGCTATACTTTTCTGACACCAAAATTTTATTCTAGCTTCACAAGTAAAAAAAAACATTGAATTTCTCCGCACTAGGGCAGACCCAAAAATTGGTTGTGAAAAAAATTTTAATCAGGATTCACACCTACACGAATTATGTCATGCTTCAGTATCATTGCGAAAAGACGTTTTTGATGTAAACAAATGTATGTTTTATCAAAAACGGTATGGAAATAAAATATCACAATCAGGGTTTTTGGTAGCTTGGTCCAATCTTAAAAAATCCACATCTTTGACTTCTACAATTATGTACGAACAAACAACCCCAAGTACGTCACAGATTCAAAAAGATTTCGCAGAAAACAAAGTTTTAAATAAAGTCAAAAAATAGCGTTATTGTATAATTATCGGGCGTTTGGTTATTACAAGAATATTTGAATTTCGAGCCACTATAATATCGCAGAGGCGTACCGCGGGGACGGAGACGAGGATCGAAGCTCTGGCAGTGAAGCAGCAAGAGCTAGGTTTTGGCATTTTTACACCAACTTACATTTATTTTTATTTCTTGTTTATTAGGATTGACAAAAAAATAATACTGGTACTGTATGAATCACAAATAATAGGAAAACAACTTAACCAAAAAACATTTTTGAGTTACAACCCAGAATTCGATATATTCGTTGAGAAACGACAAAAAACAAGAAAATTTGATCAATTTTACGTGTGATCGAACGGAGATATTGGCGTTTTAATTTGTGATGAAGATAGGCCTGCAATGCTTTTTGAAAAACGCTTGATTTTTTTGTGGCTAAATGGTCATAGATGCAATTATGAAAGTTGATCAAAAAAATAGTATTGCCAATGACCTATTACCTCATTAAAAAAAAATCAAAATTTTTAATTAGTGCTTTTTTGCACAGGACGATTGTTTGGCGAAGTGAGATTGTTTGGCGAAGTATTATATTTGTGTCATAAGCTTTCATTTCTGAAAATTTTAGCTTTTTGTTTTAAAAGGCCCACAGGGACTTTAAGGCACTGCGTGTTCGTTGTTCACTGTTGCACATTTTAGAAATAAACAAACCCATTTTTGCAATTTTTTTCTAATATTGATTAAAAATATTTAATATTCTTAGAATAAAATTTCCATTTTATTCTAAGAAATTAGAAACTCGGTACTATTTCGGTAATATTTATGTTCCGATTCAGATAGCAATTAATTTATATATCGAGTTACTCATTTATTAAAATAAAACTTCAGTATATATTCATAGTTTATGAATCAATGTTAGTATTACGAAGAAAAATTGTTTGTTTATTTATTTATTTATTTATTTCTATAATGAAAGGAATAAAGAAGAAATAAAAACTAACAGTGAACTGTAACACAATCCCGGCTGTGTAAAAACAAACCAAAATCAACCTTAACAGATCACTGTAAGGTGCTCTGAATAAAGATCTGACTTATTTGCCATGTGTTTTAGCCAAAAAACATAAGATCGAGAGGTGTGTAAAATTTTCAAAAACTAGTAAAGCAGTTTGCGGCCTTGTTATAACTCCTAGAAAATTTCCAATGCAACCAAAAACTAGAGAAAAAAAATACTTATATTTTGACGAAAGATTTGTTCGAATAGCCATTAAATAAGTAAAATATGAACAAAAAACCTCGCTCAAATATTAACCACTCGCTAGCTAATTAGCGGAAAAAGATAAAAAAAAAATCCATCCATTTGTTGCTTCATCTGTTCTCTCTCTAAATCTAGCATTAGATATTTTCTAGGATAATTATTAGCGTCTGAAACTGCTTCTCCGCGTTAAATTCCCTGAGCTGCCAAGCAACGTTTCACGCATAAATTTGCAAGGCGGTTTCGTGCCCTTAAGCGTTCAGTAGCAAGTTGTAAATCTGACTGAAGTGATTGATTCAGTTCTTTAGCAGTTGCTGATTGAGTTAGAGGAAACTTTAAAAGTGTATGATGTTTTTGTTGACAATTTCTACAGACTGAAAAAAAAGTGCAATTCTTGATCTGATGTTTACATCCCAAACAATTAAGGTAAAAAATTTTTTATGGGATACGCCCTGAATTTTTGTTTGTTATATTTGTGTTCTACTCGTCAAGTAGAATCGATCAAACCTCATTTAAGCACAGGAACAAAAAAATATAAAAATAAAAAAATCGCAAAACACAATGGTAAACTTATTTTACGACTAAAATAGGTTTTTTACGATTAAACCACAGACATCACAAGTAATTTAAACTCAGAAAACACAAGTAACATAAATGTATGACAAAACCTGAAAAAGATTTTTTTTTAAAACTAAATATAAAAAAAATTATAACATGTCAGGGTGCGCAAAAAAGGATACTACAAAGTCGTAAATCGTTTACGTAAATTTAATAACTCATACACACTAAAATTTATACAATTTCAAAACATTAGCATAAATAAATAAACCCCATATCATAAATTGTTTATCAAAATTATACCAAAGTTATTTAAAATAATACTCGTACTTGTCTTATCCCTTGTTGTTAAAAAAATAATAGTGAATTGTGACAGAAAGACGAAAGTTTTTAGCCGATGTTTCTTGTTATAATAAAGATTTTAATATCTAATACATTTCAGTTTAATTAGTTTTTAATTACTAAATTAAAAATTTGGTAGCTCTAAAAAGAGCATTTTTCTAAATATTTTTGTGGATAGGAAATAATAAAAGCAGAGCAAACATTGGATAACATAGAAATATGACATTGTATAAATAAATAAAATTACTCCAATGGCAAGGACTCTAATTTCTCTTCGGATGCGAATATATCTTTCGCCTTGTTGTAAAGAAGGGGTCTTTTGCCTTGTGATGGTTTAGTGTACCAGCTTCAAATTAACAATATTATAAAATGTTTCACATTTTGATAATACAGACTTATATATATTAAAATTGATGCAATTCAGAAATATTAGCATGACCCCTGCGCAACATTATAAATGTATAATAAACTCATATACAATTTAAAATTCTAAAAAATAGCATGAAATGCGCAAAAAATAAAATTAACAATTTAATAAATGTTTTCATAATTGTATAATAAACATATTAAAATTAAAACAATTCATAGCGACGTTTCAGTATGATACTTCCGCATTAAAAGTGCAGTATGTATTTTTGAATACTTTACGAGAATGGTGCATATACTAAAATTCAGCCTGAACAGGTACTTTAATCAAACAAAATTATTTTTTTTTATCTCGGATTAGGTTCCTGTTCCTAAACTTGGTTTTAATCGACTCTACTCAACGCATACAGCCCGAATATACATATAAATGTCAACATTTTCTTTTCCCATAAAGTAAATATGAGCCAACAATTAATACACAAGTTTTTTGTTTAGCAATCTGCAAGCGATCTCGCGGAGATTTTAACAAAAAGACGAACATTTATAAATTAGATGGTCACCGTGACAAAACGAGCAACCAGTATCAGCATTAACCAAGAAAGATTAAGCTTGTCTTGGTTTTTACGACTACGGGTTACGTGATGAATATCATTGCACAACTTGAGATTTAGAATTATAGGTACCCGGAGCCACAGATGAGCATTGGACAAGGTTGCATGATTGTCTAATGCATTACATTGGTTGGTCACAAAATTCAATAGAGTGTCAAAAGACGGGGTTTCAGTGGAAGTGTGCGCAAGTTTAAAGCGAGTTACAGTATTTAGGTTTAATCAATTTAGTAGCATATGAAAGACAATAAAATTTCATTGAGAAACGTCAAATTCTAAATTCTCTAGAGCGGCAAAATTTTTGGAGAACATGCTTATCAGTGTCCTTAGCGTTTGAGGAGTCGCGTCGCTATCGGATATTCTATTACAATTGTCAATGGCGTTCCAATGAGACTGAGCTAACAAGTGACTATTGTCATATCGTTGGTGACTTGTTCGGTCAAGTCGGCGCCTTCAACAGTGCAGAGAATATTCAAAAGAGTAACATGGAAATTGTTAAACTTTACAAATAATGGTTTAACCAAAGGAAATCTAGCCCGCAATTACAAATATAAAATTCATAAAGGTCCTCTCGCGTATATGCTTGGTCAGCAATGTTTTTACTTCTCTCGTAGAGGGAAGTATTGTATTCATGAAAAAAAAAATCCAAATTTCGCTTTTTTTGACCTTATAAAATGCGTAGATTACGAAAATCATAGTCACTAATTTCCGTCGGTCGGTCTGTCGGTCGGTCTGTTCGTTTCTTTAAACCACTATATTTCGGAATCTACTGACCCGATTTAAACATAATTTGCGTCCTTTTTTTCTACCCGCCCATAGATAATATAGAAGTAAAAACGTTCAAAAAAATTTCAAAGATCTGCGCGTTATAGACCAAAAACATGCTAAAAATGGCAAAATCGGTGGATCCCCTTAATCTTCTAAAGTTGCGGGCCGATTTTGACAAAACATTGAACATATGTATCGTGTATAGCCCAAGTGGAAAATGCTTTCAAAAAATCTGAAGATTTTTGCAGGGTTGAATTTTTATTAAGGGTTGAAGGGTCAAAAAGTTGTAAAAATGTATAAGTTGTAACGTGAATATCTGGGTTACATATCATATTAGGGTTACATTGAAAAAAATATTGGTGAAAGTTTCATCCTTTAAAAATAAGGCCTTGTAGCCAGTTTGCCCTTTAATTTAATTTTTCAAAAACTGACCGTGTTTTGGCTCTTATATGACAGCATAATCTACCATTTTCCATCAGCTATTTTTTATATATTTACATAATGAGTGATTACAAATAATTTAAGACCCTTACCACACACCCCCACCCTTCGTAATATACCGTTTGACTGATATAGATCAATTATTTTCATAATATTTAATAGAAGTACTGTGGAATCTCATTTCCAGCGAATTTATTTCTGTCATTGTTTGCCTCGTTGTTTGCTTAATCTTATTTTGCGACATTTTAAAATCTAAAATTTTAATAGAGCACAATGAACCAAATTGAAAATGATCGCACTATAAAACAAAATGCAACCAAAAATATGAGCCAAGTTCGCGAATAGACCTAACGATGAGCGAGAGAGAGCAAAAGAGCAAGAACGAAAGAGAGCAGGAACGCAAGAATATTTACAAAAAATGATTGACAGCGGCAAATACTACAAGGTCAGCACGAACAATTGATAAAAACAACCCAGCTAGAAATATTTTGTATCGAAGAACTCTATGAGAAAAAAATTAAATGTAATAATTTTAAGAGAAATTGAGCTCAAACCAATGCAACGGGTCGCTAATACCGACAATATCTGACTCGAAGGACCAAATGTTAATTTACCGAAGTTAAATTACGTGAGACCCGTGCATATAGTTCTAATAAAGGCGAAAAGGCAATGTTGCATAAAGCGACAGAATCAAAGAAATCACACCTACCCATTTTCTCGTTACCAATTGGAATGTTGTCCTTTGGTTGTAGAAATTCCGCGCAAATCTGTTGCAAATGATGCAAGGGATAGGAGGGAAAGGAATACAGGAAGGCGAATTTATGGCAAATTTATGTCGAAATTCTTGTCGAAAACGATAGCGAAACGGAGCGAAAAGCGAAAAACAGCGGCGAATCGAGTACTAGCAAAAACAGCGAAGCAAGCAAAGTTCAAACGTATGTGAACATTGAGTTTACGTCAAACACTAAGCGCTCTTTGTCCCTTTCGACAGAGGCCGAGTCGAGGATAGTGCTAAAAAATTCAAAACTGTGCTTTTTTGCTATGCGCGATTTATGATGACAATCGTTCACGACACTAAATAACTCATAACATTATGACAAATAGACAACAATTACACTGACAAAACAAAAGACATACTCAAATTTATCCTAAAAATTTCTTACTACTGTTCTGTAATGAGGTGTAGCAAAATCCTGTTGAAGTATTAAATCCTCATCAATTTCATCAGGATATTTCATCAGGATATTTCATCAGGATATTTCTGGTATGGCGAATAGTAACCTATAACCACCAATACTTGGTCTTGACTTGGTAACAGCCCTATGAGGTCTATAGCTACACACTGATCGGTCCTGCGGGAAGTTTCTGTCTCGTTATCAAAGTTGGGTCATTTAGCTGTGATACTAGCAGACCTCGCGGCAGTTTTTCACCAATTTTTCTGCATGTCGGTCAATATGTGGCCACCAAACCTTCGCTCCTAGTCTTCGTTTCATTACGGTTTCTTCAAGATGTCCTTCGTGCCTTAAAAAAAGTAAAAATACTAAATAGTAAAAGTACTAGTACTAATAGTAAATAGCATAGCTAAAGTACCAATTTATCAATTAATATTAATAATAATAAAATTACTACTGATTTTTTTATAATAAACCGCTATTTTGATTTGTTTATTATTTTTAACTATCTATTTTATTCTGTTTGATATACTTGCAATGATAGAAAATTTGAAGAATTTAAAATTAGTATTGTTGAAAATAGTAGTAATTTCTTTATTGTTAACATTAATAGCTAAATGGTACTTTGTTGAGATGCTATATCCTCAGCAATATTATTATGAAGTATCATATTAATTAGTTGGGTAGTTATTTTGTGCGGTAGTTATTTTGTGCGGTTATTTTCTAGCAGTAAATGAGTAATTTTGCAAATACAATCAGATCTAAATTTTTTCGAAACCAATATATGAATTTTATGTTTGTAGCTTTTCATTTAGCTATTTTTTGGCTAAGATTATGGTTAGAATAGAAATTCACAGTTTAGTTTGTATTTGACGGGCTTTTATATAGATTAAAGAACATATCTCCATTATCGTTAACCAATAAAACATCAAGGAATGTCAAAGAAAATGTTAATGATAGATTGGTCACCGTGTTTAGGAATTGCAGTGACAATCCAATTCATGTTCTAAATGTTACTATGAGAAACTAAATAGACGGTTATTATTTCGACAAGAAACCTAGATATGCTATTGTCGCTGTCAAAAATGTTCGATTGTCGCTGTCAAAAATGTACGATTGTCGCTGTCAAAAAAAATGAAAAGATGTTAACAAGAACGCTATTTAATACACTTAATAATACTTAATTAATGATAGTTATTAACATTGCAATTATTGTATACAATTTGCGTTCCTTGTCCAGTACTTGCACTAGCAGCATTGTAAACCGCAGTGCTTGAAATTGTTAGCTTACCTTATGAATTACAAATGTATTTTGTCACTTTGACATACAGAATACAAACCTGAAAGGATACAAACTGTATACAAAAAAGCACGTTGATTTTGTCGGATTTTATCATTTCAAATCATTCATTGGATTGTCTTGTCGAATACAACTCGTGGCAGCAATCTTTTGGTAATTTTTATCAGTCAGATTAACTCGTAGCTGTTGCCTCTGAACAATCGCCACTAGCGCTGAAGCGCTCGTGACGATTGTCGTTGCAACAGCTACTCGTTATCTATTTGACAGATAAAAATTGCCGGCAAGACAGCCGCTTGTATTATATATGATTATTTTTTGACGTTTCTATTAACCAATAATTTCCCAGTATTTTTGATCATGTGATTAATTCTATCCAATCATATCATTATTATAGTGGGAATAATGTGCCTACATTATTTTCGCGGGAATAATTTCTTTACATTGTTTTTGATCATTTGTTTTCTAACATTTTTTTCGTTTGATTGTCATCATCGTATCCTAAATCTTTCAACTCACTTATAGGCCCCTCGCCTTCAATGACAGGTCTACCAATTCTCCCTAACTTACACGAAACAACCCGGGAAATTCAAATAACTCTCAGACACTACCACAAAGTTGTCGTTGTTTTTGTCTGTTTAGGTTAAACTCGCCAATAATTATATTTATTTAATACAATAGTATTTATAAAGTCAAGCTTTAATAAATATGTTTTGCTCTAGTCTACTGTAAGGGTGTATGTATACGAGGAAGGTGTGGATTTTGTCGACTTGGTATGGCATAGTAAAGTGTGTGTGTGCATTCGTTCAAGTAGTTGTTTAGAATTGGGTCGTTGCCTTTACCCATAACCATGACTCAATAAAGTTAGGTTGGCTGCAAACCCGAGTATACGCAGGCGGGAATTTAATGCCATTTGAAATCCTGCTCCCACATTACGGGTTTAACCGAGCACCTACCCAACATCTACCCGCGAACACAACACATGTTTGAATGTAAACATGTGTCGCTGTGTCAGTTTGTTTACATTTAAGTGTGTTTTATAATTAGTAGACTTTGGATTTATTTTATAGTTATAATTGACATATAAGCTGC
The DNA here is from genome assembly GCA_963556235.1 of Cryptophagus acutangulus. Classification (NCBI taxonomy): domain Eukaryota; kingdom Metazoa; phylum Arthropoda; class Insecta; order Coleoptera; family Cryptophagidae; genus Cryptophagus; species Cryptophagus acutangulus. The sequence continues at coordinate 9,879,518 of OY744558.1, forward strand.
TTCCCTTTTACACAAAATATCAGTTTAAAATCAGTTGTGACGTCAATTAATGACATTAATTAATGTCAATTAATGACGTTAATTAATGTGTCATTATGTTGTCTTTTACAATAAAGGTATATTTTACAATTTAAAAGACAAAAATAAATAACATAAGTCAGTATTATGGATTGTTTTCTACGTCCTGAACGATTCAGCATTGATCCACAATCTAGTAATGCAAGACAAGAATGGCGTCATTGGTTGCGAACAATTGAAAATCCTGTTTTGTCTATTACTCTTCCTGATAATGAAAAAGAAACCGCAGTATTAAAGTTTAATTTGATAATTAATTATTTGGCTAATTAATTATTATTCATTCCAAATGTATGCGAGTTTGTTAGTGATTGTTACAATTATGTTTATGCAATTGAAAAATTAAAAAGTACGTATGACAAGAAAAAGAATCAAATTTACGCTTATCATATTTTGGAATCTCGTTAAATAGAGAAGATATTGCAAAATACCTTCAAGAGTTACAGTCTCTTAGCAAAAATTGTAAATTGTTAGTTACTGCTCAACAAAATCGAGATGATTTTATAAGAGATGCATTTATTAGTGGAATTAGATTAAATGTTATTCGTCAAAGATTATTAGAGCGTGATGAGCTTTCTTTTGATCAAGCTATAGAAAAAGCTAGAAGTATTGAATCCCTCAAATACAATCAGCTTTTTTCGAAACTTTTGAAAATTCTGTAATTAATTCATTGTGCAGTGAAAATAATGATATTAATATACAAAAAGTTGAACCACAGATAAATGCAGTAACAAGAAATAGTTCAGTGTGTAATTATTGTGGCTATAAAGAATATTTCAATAAAATATGTCCTGCTTAAAATTCGACTTGTAATGTTTCAAAAGAAAAGGTCATTTTGCTTCCGTTTGTAGATCAAAAACTCTAGGAAGTACTAGTAGTCATTTTAAAAGCAGTTCTGTACATAATTCAAATGCTATGCACATGTTAGCAGCTTTCCCGAAAAGTTTAGAGCAATCCATTATATCTGTAAAATTGAATGAAGATTTAACTGATGCTCTTATTGATACTGGAAGCTCTGAGTGTTTTATTGATTTTAAAATGTTAAATTAAAGAAAAATGAAGTGGCTACCTTTTAAAGGTGTTGTTACTATAGTTTCCACATGTTTCTCATCAGAGAGTCAAAGATGTTGTATAGCAGATATGGAAATATTTGAAAATGTTTATTAAAATGTAGAACTTTTAGTTCTGAGAAATTTATGTATAAGCATAATTTTGGGCCATGATATTTTGAAACGATATTCTAGTATAGAAATGTACTTTGGAGGATGCAGTCCCTCTATGCGTATTTGTTCTTTAGCAGTAGCCCTAGTGCCCGAAGTTCGTCTTTTTGAACATTTGGAATTGGAAATGTAAACCAATTTCTGTAAAATCAAGGAAATATAGTCAACAAGATTCAAAATATATTGATTTGGAAGTTCGAAAATTATTAGATGAAGGGATTATTGAAGAAAGCAGATCACCTTGGAGAGTTCAAGGGTTTGTTTCTACATTAAATAATCACAAGAAAAGCTTAGTGATTGACTACTCCCAAACTATTAATAAATTTACATTTTTGGATGCTTTTCCTTTGCCGAGAATAGAAGATATTATTAGTAACGTTTGGAAGTATGTGTGGGTACAGTATATTTAAAAAGCGCTTGCCATCAAATACCAATCAATATGAAGGATAGATGTCATACAGCATTTGAAGCTTGTGGCGAACTCTATCAGTTTACAAGAATACCTTTTGGAGTTACAAGTGGTGTAGCATGTTTCCAAAGAACTATTAGTATGCTTATAAAGAAAGGAAATCATCAGAAAACTTTTGCTTATTTGGATGATGTTACGATTTGTGGAGAGGATCAAAGTGATCATGATATAAGTTTGAAAAATTTTCTGAAAATGATTGAAAAATATAAGTTGACGTTGAATTATGAAAAATCAATATTTTCTGTAAAATCGATAAAATTATTAAGATATGTTATAGATGAAAATACTATACGCCCAGATCCTGATCGTATGAAAGATTTGTTAAACTTACCAGAACCAAATAATTTGAATTCATTGCGACGAATTATAGGAATGCTAGCATATTAGTCAAAGTGGATTAATTTTTTTTGAAAAGATCCAACTATTGGTTCAATGTAGAGATTTTTAATAAAATGAGTAAGCATCAGAAGTATTTAAATGACTAAAATATGAAATTACTAAAGCAGCTGTCTATTCTATAGATGACAATAAATTGTTGACACTAGAAACTGATGCTTCTGATTCATCTATTGGAGCCATATTATCTCAAGAAGGAAGACCAGTAGCATTTTCCTCGAGAACGTTAAACAGACGTAAACGCAGACATTCATCAACAGAAAAAAGCCTATGCTATTATTAAGTTTATTAGAAAGTGGAAACATTTTTTAATCTATCGTCATTTTAAATTGATTACAGATCAAAGATCTGTATCTTTTATATTTGACCACCATGGTCAAATATCACGGTCATGGACAAGTAAAAAAATTAGAAAATTTAAAGGTGGCATTTGCAGCTTTCTCAGTAAACTACGATATAATTTATCGAGCAGGATCCAGTAATGTAGTAGCAGATGCCTTATCTAGAGTTTCTGCTTCAATTGTTCCAAAAGTTGATTTACAAATATTGCATAATATGCTATGCCATCCTGGTATTACAAGGATGTACCATTTGGTAAAATCGAAAAATTTGTCTTTTTTCTCGTAGAGATTAAAAGTTTAATGTCATCACTAATCTCGAAGAGATTAAAAGTTTAGTGTCATCTTGTAAAGTTTGTGCTGAGATAAAACCAAGATTCTTTAGTTATGAAGGAAGGCTTATAAAAGCTACATCTTGTTTTGAACGACTGAACATTGATTTTAAAGGACCATTACCAAATTTTGAAGGAAATTCATATATTCTAACAATAATAGATGAATACTCCAGATTTCCATTTGCTTTTGCATGTAAAACTATGACTGCATCCGAAGTTATTAAGCATTTGACGTCTGTATTTTATTTGTTTGGTATGCCTTCATATATTCATAGCGACTGAGGATCTTCATTTATGTCAGAGGAGTTAAAATCATTTTTCACATCGTTAGGCGTATCTACAAGTAGGACTACTCCATATAATCCAAAAGGGAATGGACATGTAGAACGATATAATGGTATAATTTGGAAAACTGTTAAACTTGCTGTTAAATCTAAGAATTTAGATTTAACTTCAAGAAATTTTACACAGAATCAGATCTATTTTATGTATTGCTACAAATTGCACTCCTCATGAAAGGATGTTTGTTTTTAATCGTAGATCTAGAATTGGTATAACACTACCAACATGGTTGAATACTCCTGGGCCAGTATTAGTAAGAAGGATGAACCAATATAGTAAGAATGATCCGTTGGTCGATAAAGCAGAATTGATGGAGGCAAATTTCGAATGTGCATACGTTAGATTTCAAGATGGAAACGAATCTGCAATAACGCTTAGATATTTGGCAGAATATCCTAGAGATCAGTTGGAGCTGCCTGAGTATAGTAATCAGTTAGATTTTCCACAGAGTAGTGAAAAAGATAGTTGTAAACAAAAACAACATTCAGCAATTATTCATCCGTGTTATGCTGATATTTCTTATACTGATAATGCAGTCCCGCATGATGCCCATCATGATATAATTAAATTTCTTCCTGAAGAAAATGCATCACATCTAATTATTAAAGATAAAATAATTAATAACAGTAATAATGGTAATATTGAGGTCTTAACTGAAAAGAACTGTATATTAGGTAATAAAAATACTAACAATGATAATAGTAATAATTCCCAAAAGTTACTGATGAATTAAAATCTCAAGAAGATAGATTATCAAAGAGAATAAGAAAATTACCTAATTATTTACGCGATTATAAACTTAAATAGTTAGTGGGGAAGAATCTTGTATAATTAGTAGGCTTTGGATTTGTTTTAGAGTTATAATCTTTGATCAGTTGTTAGAAAACTGTATTAGCAATCCAGTCTTTCATAATCAAAGGTTATAATTGATAATTTGTAGTTAATATGTCAATATTTTGTCTTTCAAAAGCATAATAAAGATATATTTTACAAAGTGTCATCTGTCATACAAGTGCAATTTAAAATAGTAAGTGAATGTTTTATTCTGTTATTTGTTATTCTCACAATGTTATACTAGTAAATACAATATTATATTACTTACCATTTTTTAGATCAATTCCAGATAAATTGCAAGCCTCAAGCCATTTTTCAATTAGCTGCTTCTTCTTGGGAAATCGATGATATCGATTATCACGTCCCTTGGTATTCTTATTGTTGTTTTACAAACTTTCACTGCACAACTAGGCATTATCACTAATTTTCACCGTGAATATAACAATGTAAAAACAAATATAAGTAAATACAAATATAAGTCTGCATTCATAACGTTATTTAAAGCAAGTTTATTTAAAACTAAATAGAAATAAAAAACTCCCTCTCGAGTTGTTTTAACTGACTAATGAAACAATTTATAGATTATTTATCAACATCATTAATGTTATTAAGTTTATTAATTCGTGTTAGTGTAGTTAATAGATGGTGCGAGGTGTATTAGTATGAACAATATTGAATTCCGTTATTGGCGTAGGATTACAGAAACAAACTTACAGTTCGCTATGTCATTTTGTCTGTTGCTTCAGTAGGAGAAGGTTCAGTTATGTCTCTAAGGTCGAACATGAAAATACATTCTGTTAAAAGAAAAGTTTACGGCTAGGTCTATGTTGAAATGGTTTATAAATTGTCTTCTTGAGGTTTTGATTATTTTGTCTCTGTCTATATGGTTTGATTTCGTTCGTATATGTAGTGATGATGTGGTCGTGTATCGAAGGTGTGTGTGAATTCTGCTGTTTTTTTATAGTAGAGGGTTCACGTCGTGGGACTTTTTGTTTCAGTATTTAATTGGTGTGTTGGGAATACCTTCAATGGGTTTTGTAGGACGTTTCGGGCATTTGAAGGACCATGCAACATGATCAGCTGTATGCATGTCGTAAATTTGGGTGGTCTGTTTGTCTTACATTTGCTAGTCTCGTGTGTTTCTAAGCACTTTGTACATTTGGTGAGTGATGTACAGTTTTTGGTCATGTAGGTGAAAAGGGCACATTTAGAGCAAGGTTGTGGAGTAGGAGTAAGAGGACTACTAGGAATTACTGAATAACGGTGATTTTTGAGAAAAAAGCTTCATTTGGCAGTCGCTCCAATGACTTTGATGTCCCCGGTGGTAATCCTTGTAAGTTTGGTTGGGTTGTTGGTTTGTCTAGATACTATTCTTTTACAGAGTCGGTACAATATATTTGTCGCTTTTACTTGTTCCGATATGTCTTCGTGTGTTAGCTCGTACTCCATGCCTTCAATGATTGCCAAATACGACATTCTTGTGTTTGGATGTTGTTTTTTTGTTTTTTCGTTTCTCGGATTGTTCGTATGCGTGTAAATTTGGTCGTTTTGTTGTCTTGCTGTAGTTTTTTTAGTTGTTGTTCGAGTATGGATTATTGGGTGTTTGAATTGAGTATGAATCTTTTTGAAATGTGTATGATGATATATTTGTTTTTGGGAGTGATTTTATGCCATTCGTCGGAAATAGCAATTGTCTGGCAGTGTTTAGATTGTTGTCAGTTTAATTTTTTTTTCAATTGGTTTGTCCTCGTATGTGTCCTTCTTTGGTTTTCCTCAATTTGATTAAATAGTAGGGGGCTTAAATTGGTCTTTATATATTTCTGTGTCTGTCGTGATGTCGCCGTAGTGAGCTCCCATATACCCCTTTAGGACGTCCGTCCATGCATGATGATTGTCTGCCATTCATTTTGATTTTGATTGTGGTCAAGTCCAGCGCGTCTAGCCTCACGGCTACCGCGGATCTCAGTAATCGTGCGGGTGTGCTGCTTCAGTTTCAATTACCGAAGACCTGGGAATGCCTGGTGTGACAAGTGATTTTACTTCTCTCGTAGAGGAAAGTATTGTATTCATGAAAAAAAAATCCAAATTTCGCTTTTTTCGACATTATAAAATGCGTAGATTACGAAAATCATAGTCACTAATTTCCGTCTGTCGGTCGGTCTGTTCGTTTCTTTAAACAACTATACTTCGGAATCTACTGACCCGATTTAAATATAATTTGCGTCCTTTTTTTCTACCCGCCCATAGATGATATAGAAGTAAAAACGTTAAAAAAATTCTCAAAGACCTGCGCGTTATATGCCAAAAAACATGCTAAAAATGACAAAATCGGTGGATCCCCTTAATCTTCTAAAGTTGTGGGCCGATTTTGACCAAATATTGAACATATGTATCGTGTATAGCCCAAGTGGTAAATGCTTTCAAAAAATCTGGAGATTTTTACAGGGTTGAATTTTTATCAAGGGTTGAAGGATCAAAAAGTTGTAAAAATGTATAAGTTGTAACGTGAATATCTGCCAGGAAGAATATTTGCTTTGAACCAAATTTGTAATACATATTAGGGATACATTGAAGAAAATATTGGTGAAAGTTTGATCCTTTAAAAATAAACCCTTGTAGCCAGTTTGCCCTTTAATTTAATTTTTCAAAAATTGACTGTGTTTTGGCTCTTATATGTCAGCATAATCCCCCATTTTCCATCAGCTATTTTATATACATATATGGACATAATGAGTGATTACAAATAATTTAAGACCCTTACTGCACACCCCCACCCTTCGTAATATACCGTTTGACTCATATAGATCGATTATTTTCTTAATATTTAATTTTCACTATAATAGCAACGAGAGAAGTTCTGTGAAATCTCATTTCCAGCGAATTTACTTTGCTGCACCAAGGACTTCACACACACCGCACTACACAATCACTTGCACCTCTTGACTCGCACAAAACTGCAGTTTTCTTTCTTCCTGCGGTTCCAATATTTTAAATTTTAACAAGGTTTATTTAGCCTTAATAAAGAGCTCACACCGTTAAATTTATTGGTTCAAAAGCTGTTAAAAAATGTTTTACGACTGCATTGTATATTTTTAATTCTGCTGATTAATTAAATATGTTTTATCTGTTTTTCAGTTGTCCGATGAAGTCAATCGTAAGAAAAATGAATATCAAAAATATTTAGAATCTTATAAATTAATGCGATCAAGATTTGAAGAGCATTATGTGAAATGTAAGTAGATTTTTTTATTAGAATATTTAATCTTAAAATGTAAATAGTAATAATTCTTACAAGGTTATCTTAAATTAGAATTGTCAATTAAATTAAACACAATATCTGAAGTAGCTATATTCTCTCAAAAACTCCTGCCAAAAACTCCTGCCATTCTCTCCAAAAAACTCCAAAAGCTTTGTATAAAAAAATATGACATAATAATACACATAGACGCGACGACGGATAAATTGTGAACATTTGCAAATAATTTTAGATATTCTAGAGTACACAATTTTCCCAATACGTTTTCCCTTCGCGCAGCACTGTATCAATAAAAATTAAAAATTTCTCTCTCTCTTTAAACAGAATTCAAAATTTAAAGTTTCATACTGCTGCTAAAGACCTAATGATAAAATTATTTTTTATTATTTGACCTCGTTTTTAAAATTTAAAAATTCATTGGGCTACATGGAATAAAACAAAATAAGTGCTTTTACTTACATTGGTTTATTTAATATTAAAAAATCCATTTAAAAAAAAATCGCTGGAAATGAAATTCCACAGTACTTCACTCGTTGCTATGTTAAAATTTCTTATTCAAATTTTGAGGCATCTTTTGTGGAAATTTTTTTATCGGGTTATTTAAAAATGCTTTTTAAATTTTAACTAAGAAACAAATTTGCAGCAAGTCTAAGCGATAAAGTTGAAACGTGTGTATCAAAAGATTAAAAAAGGAAAATGTGTTTTAGGTACATTATTTTAATGAAACTATTTGAAGCAAGATTTACAATTACCAATATAAATCAATGAAGTAAATCCCAGCACTATTCGTGTAAGGGGTGTGTTAAGGGTTAAAGACATAAATTGAGGATTCTAGCCTATTTTTGATTAAACTAGTTGAAATTATATTTAAATTTAATAATAGAAAACAAATTTGAAAGAAATCTGACAAATCAAACTGTGATGGATGTATTTGGGGTTTACAATTGTAAAATGTAGGTCCTAGCCGAGTTTCAATTTAATTAACTAAATAATGATAAGTTAATAAAGTTAAAATTACTACTGGAATTCAAATTTGAAAAAAACCGAGCATTTTGACAGTGAAGGGTATATTAAGGTTTAACGTGGTAATATAAGGGTCGCATTTTATTTTTGATTAGATTATTCGTAAATATCTTTAAAATGTATAGAAGAAATCTAATATAAAAAATCAATCAATCAGAAGTCAATGAAACGAATTTCTCAATGAGGCACGGACGTACTTGCTTGCAAGAAGATTAGAAAGAACAGAATATAACGAGTGCGGAATGAGAATATTCAGCCCGAATGGAAATTTGTCCCACGAGGGCTGAATATTCATTCCGACCAGTTTCAGACTATACTTTTTCTAATAGTATCTTCAATTAAAATACGTCAGTTTTCACGTTTTTAGGCAATTAGTCGCTTTTGGCAATTAGTTTACAGATGTCGCCGCTATAATAGATGTATTAATAAACAAAATTAGTTATAAAATGTCATAAAGAATGATCTAAATATGAATGATTTAGATCTAAATATGAATTATAATATTACTAATATCAACAATTAATAAGTTAAATGAATAATTTATTAATCAAAATACAATAGCTTAATGTTGCGTCAACTTCCATGAGATGGCGCCACATGTGTTCATTCTATCACTTGTATAAGAATGAATATTCTTGCACTTGGTGCAGAATGAGTACATTCTCAAATTAAAATTAGTTCAATAATGTTATTATTCCAAAATAGTATTAGAAAAAATGAATTCTCATACCAATGTACACGACGCAAGGTCTTTATATACTAGGTTGTCTCGTAACTATTTTAACCAATCGAGTGAAAGAGTGGGAACGCGTCATCATGTATACAAGTTTAAATCTCGAGCGTCTATTATCCAGCCGGTTTAAGTTGAAATTTGCTGAATTATTGCAATTTAACTTACATATTTAAATTAAATTATATAATATATTTTTTGCACGATCGTTTAATTTGACATGCTTACTGATTTTATAATAATCATAGTAGGTTACTTTTACAAAATACCGTCCGGTAAGTTTGCTTACCGCACGGGATGCGGTAAGTAAACGCAATTCAATTTTTTTTTTTTTTTAATCGATTCAATTAATTGCGTTCTTTAGATTTTTCAGGAATAATTGCCGAACATCCTATGTTCCACGCACTTTCAACATCCGAATCATCACTGTCTCCTATTTCTGATCAGTTAATTAAGAAACTAATTGGAAATTATTAATTCACTTATTAAATGACAGTAGTAACCAAACCGCATATGCTACTTGATAAAAATTAATTTATTACATTTGTAATTTATTAATCAAATAGTAATTTTCTTATGTCCTCGATCGTGCAAAAAACCTAATAAGGATTGCGGTCAGTAAGTGCCCTACCGGTATCGGGCGTATTGGAGATCTCGACTACGTCTCGATCTCCAAACACACCCTCTACCGGTAGTATGCACTTACTGACCTTAATACTTAAATAACTATAAGGACAAGATTACTGGAACTTTTTGGGTTGACAAAAAATAATAAACAGACAAACATAATTAATTTTTATACTATTTATTTTTAATTTATAGTTTTTTTCATTTTTTTATATTTTTTCGCTCTAGATCAGTTTCCGCTTTTCGTTTTCTTACAATTGGTTTTTGTTTTACATTTAAATATTTTAGTCAACAAACACTAGCTGTACCGTCAACAAACACTAGCTGTACTCGGTGCTGTATACAGGAGAACTGAAGTGGATACATGATGACGCGTTATCCCCGCAATGGCCCGGATATCCCCGCAAAGTTACGAGACAACCTAGTATATAAAGACCTTGGTTTAGACGGTCCTATATTCAGGATCCCCAGAAGACAATGTCCAATCTATATTATGACAGTGAAGAAGAAGAAGAAGACAGTGTCCAATCTATATTAAGTTTTTCAAACAAGACAAGATGCGAAAGGCCGTATAATCACATATAACCTAACTTATTTTAAACGCAATTGTTTACAATAACAGTGTAGACATTATCATACATTTTCAAAAAATATACAAAACTAAGCTGGAACTTTGAACTAAAAGTTTATATTAATATAAAATAAACATTGACAAACAAAATGACACCAATATTAGCACTGTAGAATTCAATAAATGCAATTAAACACAAATTACAATCGTCAGCAATTTATTTACAACTATACAATAAATAAGTGACCGGTCTGCGCTGTGACATTCAGTTGAATCCTGAGATCGCTGTTCCGCCCTCCTCTTCCACGGCGCGCCTACGCCTGTGCCTCATCGAGTGTTCTCATCCTGTCTGAGTCGATTGTGGTATTCTCAAACATTACATCTCTCCATCCTGGATTTGTATCCTATCTGTACATTTTTGGTTAACATGTTTGTACATATATTACATAATAAAACAGGGCTTTGGCCGTTTGACCTCTGACAATTATTTAATGTTTTGGCTTGACACAATTCTTTTATACTCCTACAAAGTCTTTGTATCTTCGTGGTTTTCTAGGCGTTCATCTCAGCCGCTTGTTCGGCAAGTCTTACGGCTGACCGCTCCCCTTTATCGGTGTCGTAGTCCATTCTCATGAAACCACGGCCGCCCTTATTGCATGTTTCACTGTCGTTGCCTGTCTCGCTCGTATCCCGCCGTTCGTCTCGCTCGTACCAAGCGTTTCTGTCGCTTTCCGCACCATTCTCGCTTTCCGCACCACTTCACTACCTGTTGCATGCTCGCTACTTAATTTTAATTCTACCCTGGTGTTGGTATCTTTTGACATTTGTACCTTCACCTTATCTACATCGTACGTGATCCTGCTCGACCTTTCCGCTGATGACTTGACCTGTACCTTCTGTGTTCGCTCCTCAATCTCTCTTTGGCCCATAGCTATTGGTTCTGTTTGTGTCTCGCCTCTTTTGGCAATTTGGTTGGTGTGCCTTATCCATCTTCCCCTTCCTGAGATTTCGCATTCGTATCGGTTTGTTCCTAATTTTTCTTCTATCGTTGTTGTTGTCCATGCTTTTCGGTTCACTTGCCTGTAATCTCTCGCCATCATGAGCTCCTTCTTCAGCAAGGCTTGCATGTCTTGACTAGGTCCTCTATGTCCTTATCGATATCTTTTCACTATACGTACGACCTTGCCACCGATTTGGTTTTTACTATGCCCAAATGGCCCTGATGCAATTTGCTTAGTGTTCTCCTCTTTAAGCTTTCTGGCAGAATAACTTGATGGCCTCACAGCAACGTTCCGTTTTCTTGCGTTATCTCGTTCTTTCTGTGGTAGAACGGTTTCAGACTTTCGTCATTGTCTTTTTCAGGCCATCTGTCCTTCGTAAACCCCAAGATTCTTTTCAGCATGGAATCCTTTAAGGTTTCTTATTTCACTCTCTGATTATTTTATGGTCATTGTGATTGCTTTTCTGTATAGCATAAGTATCTTCCATCATCGTATTCTTCTGATGCCTTGTTAGTTTTATAGGGACCTTTGAAAGGAAATTGGCGAAGAAATGGTTTTTAACTTTCAGGTATTCCAACTTGTAGTCAAATCCTGGCAGGAAGCACGCCCATCTCTGTATCCTGTCTTGGTACCTTCACGGTATGGCTTTGTTTTTCCCTAACAAACCCATTAACAGCTTATGATCCGATTTGATTATAAAACTCCTGCCCTGAGAGTAATATTGAAATTTCTTTAAACCGAAAATGATGGCTAGCGCTTCCAACTCCACGCCGCGTTTTTCGCGTTTTTCTTGCGGCATTAGTGTTCTTGGCATGCATGGAATTGGTCTGCCCATTATTTTGTCTCGTATCATGAGTACTGACCCGATTCCTTCTAATCACGCGTCGTTTACTAGGATCAAGGTTTTCTCTGGGTCGTAATATGCCAAGGTTAATTCTTCCGCTATCAAACTTTTCACTATATTGACTGATTTTTCGCATGCGTTATTCCAATCCAACTTAGCATTTTTGGCGAGTAACTTATACAATGGACTTAATACCTTTGCTAAGTTTGGTATAAATTTCGAATAGTAATTGACCAATCCGACGTAAGCTCTCACTTGTGTTACATTGGATGGCCGTGAAGCCTTCAATATAGCTTTGATTTTGCTGTCCGTTTTCTTTAAGCCCATGTTGATGATGTTGTGGCCCAAGTATTCCACTTTCTTTTTGAAAAACTCGCACTAAATTTCTCACTGTGTTCTTCCGTGGTACTTCCGGTTACCAAAATGTTGTCGACAAAATTCACCACCTGATCCATGCCTTGACTACAGTTCAATCGCCTTTTGAAAAATGATGCTGGCCACCGATACCACAAACGGTAAACACGCCTTTGTGTGTGCTCCATGCTGCCTGTTGTGCTGATTCTTCAGTTAGCTCGAGCTGATTATACGCTCTATTGAGATCCAATTTGGAAAATGATGGCCCCCTGACTCAATTTGGCAAATATGTCCTCAATCGTTGGTAGTGGGTAAGTATTCTTCTCTAAAAATTAGTTTAGCATTACCTTGTGGTCTCCGCAGATTCGAACGCTGCCATCCGATTTTCTGATTGCAATGATCGGTGTGCTTCACTCAGACGAGTTGCACGGTGCTAAAATGCCCTTTTTTCATCTCTTGTATTTGCCGTTCGATTTCCTTTCGATAAGTCAAAGGTACAGGTCTTGGTTTCAAAAAAACTGGTTTGGTGGCGGGCTGAACCTGTATTGTGACCTTATTATATCTAAATCTATCAATACTATTATTAAATACGCTAGGGTATTTTTTTATAATCTCCTCCTCTACTTCGGCTACATGATAAACGCTATTGAAATTTAATTTAATGTTGAAACATTTTAAAAAGTCTTGACCCAGTAAGTTTGGACCCTTTCTCTCAACAATATAAAATTTAACTAATTTATGTGAATTATTAAATGCAGTTGTTTCCTCGAAATATCCTAATGGCTTTACACAATTCCCGGTAAAAAAATTTAATACTATATTGTCTCTCATAATTGCGCGGTTGGCAACATGCCCCTTGAAAGTATCTATATTGATGACGTTAATACTAGCGCCTGTGTCAATTGCTATCTCGTGTTTTCAATTTTAAATTTTCGATTATAATTTTAATTTTATACGGATTTCTGTGTTCGAGAGTGTCCAAACTAAACATTTCCGCCTCCCAATTTACACTTGTGCCCGAGCACTCGTCTGATTTGTACTCTACGTAATTTTGAAAATTCCGCTGTTTTCGGCACGCGATTTTTATTTTTTAACGGACTTTACTTGCATTTTGGGCGATGTTTTCTGTACTGCGAGCCGCACGATGTCTTTTGGGATTTTGCTTTCATGTTTCCCACATAACCTGTCGAGAACCTTGCCTGCCTTCATACTTGATACGAATCTGTCCTTGAGAATTTGTTCCAAGGTGTTACCCAACTTGCAATTTACTGAAAAACTCCTTATTCTTGCGTACCACTCCGCCATGGCTTCTTCTTCCTTTTGCTCCGCCTGATAAAACTTCCTTCTCGTTCTAAATATAGAAATATGTGGACTGAATTGAATGTTTAAAAATTTCGTTAATTCCTTGAAATTCTTGGTTTTCGGTAGATAGTCGTACCTACTAGACTGAGTAGCGTTGCCACTTGAATTTCTTCTTCCTTGATTTGATTTGCGGTGAAGTATTGTTTCAGTTTTTTCATATATACGATCCAATCGTCTTCTGCGTTGTACTCCATGACCGCGATTAATCCCCTGTGAGTGATAGGATCCGTCTTAGATTGGATTGTCAATTGGAATGTACTACGTACCACGTGACGCGTCGCGATTCACTAATCACTATCTATTTGCGTGCAGTACTCTTCATTTACCTCGTCGCCAATGTAGAATTCAGTAAATGCAATTAAACACAAATTACAACCGTCACAATTTATTTATAACTATACAATAAATAAGTGACCGGTCTACGCTGTTACATTCAGCTGAATCCTATACGATCGCTGTTTCCGTCCTCCTCTTCCACGGCTCGCCTGCGCCTGTGCCTCATCGAGTGTTCTCATCCGATCCAAGTCGATGGCGGTATTCTCAAATATTACAAGCACTAAACCAATTTTGGTCCTTGTGTTATTCACAATTGTTTTCTAAAAACAGATTATGTGAAAATGGTAGGCCACCAGAAGCCATCAGCTGTTCGACACCATTTTGTTATTGATGGCGTTTATGACGATCGATATATTTTGTTTTGTGCAGAGGCATGTTCAGAACAAGCAAAAACAACACTTCAACCAGCTTCAGCGCCACCTGGAATTTCTGTATACAGCCCGATCCTAAGAATTATGTTAAGGCTTCTTTTTCTACTCTTCTTGCTTGCATGTAAATATCTTTGTCGAACCCAGTGTGGCCACCCAGCGTAGCAAACATAAGGAACAAATCGTACAAACCAAACACAGCGTACATAACATCACTCTGTATGGCCTCTGCATCGCTTCCTTTGCACCTCTCGCTTCCTTTGCACCAACCTTTTTTTACACAAAGTATAGTACCACTTAGTTTTACACAAACTAAGAGGTACTTTATCTATGGTGGTACTATTATCTATGGTGGTACTATTCTGTTCTGGCCTGTGGGATGTCAGCTGATTGGGCCTGAACCAAACCAATTGAAGGTCATGTAAATTTTTTACCAGTACCATAGAAAATCTTCAAAGCAGCAGCGACACGCTGATACAAAAATAAAAGATTATATACAAACGACGGCACTAAACGACAACAACACGAAAGACATACGTGCATGTAACTTCTTTGTCATTCACATTGATTGTATTCATAAAATCTGTGAAGTCATGTCGCAGCGCTGACAGACATACGTTCCTGTTAATGCTACTATATACTATAATATGCTGGCACAACGTAGCAATAGACAAGTACGTCTGGCGCAGTTGATACAATAGGTCAGAACATAGTCGATTTGACTCTATATTAAGCTGCATCCACAACCTCCAAATTAGAAAGTGAAATATGTACGCAACGTAACCGTAAGAGTTTGACATATGGGATTGCATTTAGTTGTTCACAACCTAAAATTAGTACTTTTACTTTATACATGAAATTAGTACGTAACGTAAAAGTTTCCACACTCCAAACTTTTTCACTAATTTACGTATAAATTCAAGGTCATTTTGCAACATAACCTACATCGTTGTTTATAGAATCGTTTGCATTTTAATTGCAAACAAACGTTTTCAACATGACACGAATTGTTAAGCGAATTCGAGAACGAAGAAAAGTGTTGGGAAAATTAGCAATAGTTTTAGGTGATATGTACATAGTTAGTTTTATTTTATACACTAAATTAGTAGATATGGTGTTTTTATTTATGCTTTATTTATTTATGTTTTTCATTATTTCTACGTTAGGGTTACGTGAAATTTAGTCGACTAATTTAACTTACTAATTTGAAGGTTGTGAATGCAACTTTAGCGTGCCATTAATATCTGTTTGTGGAGCGCTAATTTGCTTTTAGTTACAGCGCCGCGAAAAACGATGACGTAACTTTTTGTAAGAATAAATCCAATTGAGAAGAAAAAACCTTTCTAGCGCAATTTTGAAATATAGTAGTTAAAACTTATATAACTGCACATAAAGAACAATGAATCCCATAATTTATATATTTTTAATAAACTGGATGTAATTTGATGGCCATTGAACTAATAAATAAAGTTTTGTTGAAATTCTAGCTGGACGAGGTGGTAGAAAATTAGACGACGTCAGAGACAAATACCAGAAAGCCTGCAGAAAGTTACATTTAACGCACAACGAATACGTATTACTTTTATGTGAAGCAGTTGAATTTGAACAAGATTTTAGAATAGTATTGCTGCCTGGACTTTTAGAGCATCAACAATCACTACAAGAACATTTTATTATTGTGTGGTATGTATGTCACATTCTTCAATGAGTGTATTTAATTATTTATTTTAATATGTTATTTGAATCTAGGAAACAGATATTGCAAGATATATTTATAAATACCGACCGAACATCAGAAAAGTTTAAAGAAATTCAGCAAAGCATTGAAACTAATTTAGAGTCCATTGAACCAAGTGATGAATATAAGGATTTTATTGAAAAACACAAGTGAATTGCTTTAGCCCTATTTCACCAAAGTATATACCCACTATGTTCATCAAATATTTAATCACTGGAACATTGTTTAGGTTAATTTACAAATATCATTATTAATAATGGTTTACTTAAAATATGTCACTTATGAATCTGTCAAGACACATCCGGTCAGTATGTATTATGCACAGGAAAGAGTCTTGAACTTAGGTTTGTGAAGCTAGACCTCATATCTTTTTAACAATAAATTTCAGTGCCCATTGCAAATTTACATACAGAAATGAGATCGGTAAAATATAAAAGTTATCTTAGCTTTTAGAATTTGGGAATAACTACATATATAAAAACTGATGATAATTTTTCAAAACAAGACGAAAGACATACGTGCATGCAACTTCTTTGTCATTTACATTGATTGTATTTATAAATTCTGGGAAGTCATGTCGCAGCGTTGGCAGACATACGTTCCTGTTATTGCTAGCATATACTGTAGTGCGCTAGCACCGTAGCAATAAAAAAGTACGTCTAGCGCATTCGATACAACAGGTCAGAATGTAGTCGACTTGACTTTAGGAGAGCTTTCTTACTTTCAATAATAAGGGCTGTGAAGATGGCAATGCTTTTGTTCATGCAGCAACTGCAAAAACCTAGTCTGTAAAGAAATTATGGTTGAGAAAAATAACCTGGAACACAAAATTGGTTTTTTGGATAAACTTATTTATCAAATGAAAAAACGAGCACAAGAACTGGTAATAAACCTTTAAACACCTCTGGTAATTGTAACTAAAAAGATAAACATAAAAGTTTGATTACGGATGCTAATGCAAATTCCATGCACAGACTGACAGTCACCGGGAAACAGAAACATGATAGTAGGTCAAATGTTTTTCCCAGTGTTGCAACAGAATCTAAGTCAGAAGGGGCGAAGCAAAGGCCAAGTAACCAAACTAAAAGTAAAATTGAAGGAACGGCTAAAGTGTTGGATGGACAGGACTTTATAGGAGCTACCAAGAGAGAGGGAAAAAATTTGTACCCATAGAAAGAGCACAAGATCAGGAGACTTTTAAATCATACGGCATCTTGAACTACAACTTTCAGTCAGTGCAATATAAAATGTATCAACTTAATCTACATACAGAAGAAGAACATCTAGATATTACTTGTTTTACTGAAACCTAGTTATATAAGGACCAGATTGAACATTTAAAAATAAATAACTACAGATTTATAAGTAACTACTGCAGAATCCAAAACAAACATGGTGGAGTTTTTGAAGCAATTGGAAGGCCCAAGAGGTAGTACAACCAATTGCATGTTTCTTTACTGGCTTCCACGATGTACTCTTGAAACTCATTTAAAAGCGACTACCTGTAATAGAAAAAACAATCAAAATTAATATAAACCCTAAACTGAACTAGAAACACTTGAAATCAACAATATGAAAACCACATTAAATGCATTCGGCATCATTTACAGAGTCCTACAAGATGAAGCCTCAACCAACGCCTATAAAAACTAAAAAATCTTTACAAGCAGACAATAGAGCATATGAGAAAACATAGAGCATACTTAAAAAGCAAAAACGAGAAAACTCTAAATTCAGCACCCAACAAACAAAAGGCCATAGATCATAAATATAGAGACAAAATTACATAATGACCGGTTTGCATTAACTGCAACTGAATTTAATAAATTTTTTGCAAACTTGGGAAACAAATAACATCAGAAATTGAAGAACATGGAAGAACACCGCAAGAATTACTTACAAAATTAAATCTAATCATCAATTTCTCTTACTAGTTACGATAATACAGAAAGTGAAATATGGAGTATCCTAAAAATAGAAAAAAGAAAAAAACAACTGACATTTACAATATCTCCACTGAAATATTGTTAAAACTAAATGAAAAGCTGCTACAATTCTTATCAACAAATTCTTCAATGAAAGCATATTTCCACAAGAGCTTAAAATATCTAAAGTAATTCCTATCTATAAAAACAAAGGTGATAAAGAAAAATGCGCTAATTATAGACCAATTTCTATTTTACCTGCTTTTCCAGTTTTCGAAACTACGATAAAAAAAATAGACTTTTGAAGTACATGAAAAAGATAGAACTATTTACACAAAGTAGTCAGCATGGATACAGAGTGAAAAGAAGCACCACTGCCGCACTTATGGAAATTACGAACCACATAGCATCAGTTTTAGATAATATAGAAGTAATTAATATGATAAATGAGCTTAGATCGTTTCTATGATATGGGTGTAGCGCACACTTTGTTTAGAAATTAAATTTTGGTGACTGAACTTCTTACGTACAATTGCGAGCATACAAATGGAAAGAAACACCAAACATAATCAAGTCACGCATTTTTTTAATTTTTAGTTTTGTATATCATACATATAATAATAATAATCATACTACACTGTTTACCACTTTAAATTTAGCCAAAACTCGATAGCTTTTCAAAGGCTGCTAAATTAGCTTTGAATGAAACTTTGAAGAGATAGTCCATACTAAAGAGTACGCATCTAACGATGGTAATAGAATTCAAGAGCTGTTTATGTTTATTCTAGTTTTAAATTGATTGGCATGCAGTGGGTTCACTATTCTAGTGAACCCACTAATATTGAACTAGAATACTATATTAAGTAATTTATTTAACTATGAACCACAAAAATAAAGAACGTCAATATTTTGTCATAGATCTATTTTTATCTATTATGTTTTGCAATCGTATATTCATTGAAGGAGTCAAACGTCTTGTATAATCATCATCAATTTCTTGCCACGACCACTCAACCGATGCTAATAATTTCCGTCTATTTCTTGGAATATTATCTTTTCTATTTATTATTTTAACCATCATACTCCACAAATTCTCGATCGGATTAAGATCTGGACTTCTAGAAGGCCAATCAAAATTGAATATATTATTTTTGGTTATCCAGTCTTTGGCCAGTCTAGAAGTGTAAATAGGGCAATTGTCTTGTTGAAATATAAAATTCCTGTCTGAAAACATGTTCAATACATGTAACATATAGTTTTCCAAAATATTTGTATAGATTAATCCTGTTAATCGCGCATCTATCTATACTTAAACTTCTTTTCCTGTAGTACTCATCCAAGCCCAGACGTAGTGTCAACGTCTGGGCTTGGATGAGCCAATGTTCCTTAAATTTTGTGCTGCCTGGATAGTTCTGGAACTTTTAATTGTCTTCTACTAAATAAACGTCGTTCACAAAGTCTTTTTCTGATGGTTTCAACTGAAACGCTTACACCAGTTGCGTTTAAGAATTGTCCTTGAATCTTTGGATGAGAATCGGTTGGAGTTCTTCTGGCAATTTGCGCTATATATCGGTCCTGCTAGTTCGTAGTTAGTCTTCGACGACTTTGTCGAGGTCTATTCTGGAGTGTTTCCACTTGCACAAACCTAGAGGGCGTTTTTGACACAACGCTCTGAGAAACTCCTACCGTTTCCGCGATATCTCTTTGTGACATTCCTTCTTCCACACGAGCAATAATTCTGATAATCCAATCTGATAATCCAACGTAAGGCATATTTAACTTACTACTTTACTTCAATTTTACAACTAAACGCAACTATCAAATTTATTTAATAAAAATAATATAAACCATTTTATTTTAATGTATATTTTAAACAAAAACTTTGTCTTATCTCGTGTACAATTTTTTTTTTCAAAAAAATTCACATAAGTAAGAAATATTTGGTGATTTCATATAATAATAGAGAGCGAGCCTCGCCTAAATGTGTCACCCTGTGGGTTTTTTAAAACAAAAAGCTTACATTTTCAGAAATGAAAGCTTATGCCCCAAATATAATACATTTCAATTCGTCAAGAAATCGTCCTGTGTAAAAAGGCACTAATTAAAAATTTCAGCCACAAAAAAATAAACGTTTTTCAAAAAAAAAACATTGCAGGCCTATCTTTATCATAACTTAAAACGCCACTATCTCTGTTCTAACACACGTAAAATTCATCAAATTTTCTTAGTTTTTCCCGTTTCTCAACGAATATATCGAATTATAGGTTATAACTCAAAAATGTTTTTGGGTTAAGTAATAGGGTAAGGGTTAAGCCCTATTATTTGTGATTCATACAGTACCATTATTATATTTTTGTCAATCCTAATAAACAAGAAATTAAAATAAATGTAAGACTGCGACCGTACCGGCCCGGCACGTGTTTTACTATTTTAAATTTTTATTAACCAAAAACACAATTTTTGCGATCCAAATTTGAATTCATTCTGAATGCATGGCTGGTTGAAAACATGGTTCCGAAATATCATTTAATGCCTCACAGGGCTGAGGAAAATTTGAAACACCGTCTCCTTTATTAGTCTGATCAGCAGTCTTATTATCTTTTGTTTTCTCTTCGCCTAAAATTAAGTTTGCGGTGCCATTCCTATAATTTAGATGAAGGAAAATAAAATCGTCTGCGCGTACACCAACTTTTTTATTAAGAAGTCGGGTTTTGATGTTATTAAAATCAGACTCGACACTGCACTAGATGACGGTATCCTCCCATATCCAAAGTGATCACGCATTATACATGACCACAGATGTATTCCTTCACATCTGACAGAAGTTTTTTGGCCAGTGGTGTAAAAATATAGGCATTTGGTTTGTCTCCTTCTTCACTTGTATTGACTACTTGAACTTCAGCGTCGTTTTGTTTTGCCCATTCGTAATAAGTGTTCGAGCTAGAGTCAACTTCCTTGTCACTATGAAACTCATTGTTTGGTTCACAATCTTTGAAATTTTGGATCTAGTTTAAAAAAAAAATTAAAAAAAAATAGCAGTATTTTTATGGCATTTTTCTGAAAAACAATTTCTTTCACGAAGCTTTAAGTTCCTATTCAAAGTCACATGTGTAATTAATTACTTTCAGTGGATTTTTTAATAGTCGTATCTTCTTGAATAACAAGAGTTAGGAAAAATGTAAATAACTTGAAAAAACTATCAATTTTAGGTATAGAACATGTCAGTAAAATAGGTCAT
Organism: Cryptophagus acutangulus; assembly: GCA_963556235.1. Classification (NCBI taxonomy): domain Eukaryota; kingdom Metazoa; phylum Arthropoda; class Insecta; order Coleoptera; family Cryptophagidae; genus Cryptophagus; species Cryptophagus acutangulus. The sequence continues at coordinate 9,900,900 of OY744558.1, forward strand.
GTCAATAAAAAGAAAATTTTGTGTAGAATTAATATCTGAAATAAAAAATTAGGCATTTCAAAAAAAAACCTAATTTTTTAAAAAAAACTGAACATAAAATATTTTTATAATTTGTGAAGACCCTGTAGATTATTGTAAAAAATAATCGTAATAATAATCAAATTATTGTAATAAATAAAATGATTGCATTAGCTCGGCTACGCTGCGCTTTGCTTTGCAAACGCAAACATATTGCTCACCAGACAAAGTGACACTTTTAATCCTAATAACACAATATACTATTATTTAATAGACTTTCGAAATTCTACAATAAATAATCTTCATATATTTCTAAAAAAAAAAATTCTAAAAGTTACGTTGTTTTTGCAAAATTTGGCAAATAATATATAGTAGCAGACGGGATAGCATGCATCTCGTTTCAATGCACTAGCAGGTACGGAAAAAAGTGAGGCAAATGCTAGAACGTGATGGCCTGTTCATGGCGTAAAAATAATTTGAATCGGTGACGGTCGGGATACCTTTAATGCAAAAATCGTCGTATTACTCCATTTTTGATATTTTAATATTTGATTCTTTATTCAATAGTTTAATTATTGTAAATAATATGCTTCGAGCATCTTGTAATCGCAAACCGAAATTTTGTGGTGTTTCATTTTTATCTGGACACATAGAAATAATGTCTTACACTAGACAGTCAATGATTCTCTGATTACAAAAAGTTATTAGCAGAGAATCTTTAATTTTAGCCGAAGTGTTGAGCTCTGTTCGAGGCGCGATCAAATCTACAGCTTTACCAGTTAATTTTGAAATAATTGTATCAAAAAGGCAAATATTAATTGCAGAATTAGGGTCAATATCCCTGTGATTATTAAGGAAATTATCGCAAGCTTTGCTGAATCTATTTATTTGCATTACCGTCATAGCGAGGTATGTTTTTGGCTTGATATCTTATCAGCAGAACATAGGATGAGCATTTTTGTAATATTAATTCAAACTGGTACAAAAATAAATCGCAATTTCAAAGCCTAATTATTTAATTGGTTTATTAAGTCAATAGTTTAAATCAAACAAAATATCGGGCAAAAGTATGAAATATTTCACACATTTTTTTTATACAGAAAAATGTTAAATTTTATGTTTACATTCCATTTACAAGCTTATTTTTGATCATTTTTTGGTGATTTTTGGACCAATCGAAAGGACATTTTACCTAGATTTAGATGCTGCAAAATTATTCAAAAAATTATTGTAAAGAATTTCCACCGAAATTATTTAAACAAAGCGTGCCCAAAAAGTGCACTACAAACTTCAGCAGCGAGGGATAATCTAAACTAGTCTAGATAGATGCATACTTCCAGCGAATGAAATATGAAGAAAAGAATGAGGAAGTTTTTAGTGAAAGAATTACATATATGGCTCAAGTTATATAAAAACTACGAGTTTTTTGTACGGCGTTCGGTTGAGATCCGCCGCATTTTTTGTGTATGATTAAAAGCAAAACCCGCGACGCTGTTTGAAAAGTACTTTTTACTACCGTACAGCTTTGTAATTTTCACGGTATGTTTTTAATAAATGTAGCTTTTGATAAATGTATTTACATTTATTAATTATTTTATGGTTTTTATGTATTCGGCTATGGAATATTAATATTGATTTTTCTAAATATTTTCTTTATTAGGTATTACGTTTGAATTAAAATTACTCAGGGCCGTCACAACATCATGATCACGATCGATGGTGACAAAAAAAATAAAAAAGTAGTGGTTTTAAAATGTAGATATAAAACATATTCGAAGTTTTGGAAAACCGACGAATTTTTGGTACATTGATCTAGAATACCAATGAAAACTAAACTCTTATTATACTGGTAATATGCTTGGAAGAGATGTAATTATTCTGTAAGGATAATCTTAATTCAAAAAACTTATTATTTTTTGAAATATGTCAAAAACTTGCTTTTAATGATTTTCTCAAATATTTCTGTTAATATTATATTTTTTTTTTCATCAAAAAAATATATATAAATAATGATAGAATCCCCAATCAATTACTAATGACAAAAACTGAAAAATATTTTTAATTTTTTGTAATTAATTATTAAATGCATTATGTGGCGCCATCCCTATTTTCAAGTATATGGCAGCACACTCTTAACTCTTTTATCTAAAGCTGTTTAATTTTTGTTAATATGTATCTATATTTGACTTTGGTGAAATGGGCGCATATTGTGTAATTTTATTTATTTTTATAATCATTTTTAGGACAACTCCAACTGAGTTAGTAAAATTTACTTTTGATGAAACATTAGTGGAAGAGTCTGCAGGAAAACTATTACCAAATAAGTTGACTGTCGATAATTTAACTGTGGAATGGCTTCGTACGAGACTTGCTGATCTAGAAATCAATATTAAGCAGAACCAGGAAAAACAAGTTTTAGTAACTACCAATAATCAGGAAGGGATTATTAATGGAATAAATATTCATTGTAATGACTTTATGTATAGGTTTGTTTGATTGGCTTTTTACGAAATTATGTTAGTTATACACCAAATTCTTCTTTCAGCAAGTGCCATTCGAAAAAAAAGTTGAATGAACTAAAATGTCAAGAACGAAAAATGTTGAAACAAACGGAACTTATTAAAAGCGCACTGAACGAACTTGGATGTGAAGAAGCGCCATCTGGTTGTGATCTTTCAATTGACAATCAAACATTTGTTCGTAATTCTAATGAACAGGTAACTATGCTTTTTTTATTTAATTGTGGTATATAATCCCGCAAGACAAAAGATGATTACTGGTAATAGCTACATTTTTCATATGCAACTTGATGAGAGGCAAGGAGCCATATGAATAAAAATGAAGCAAATGCTTTTACTTCAAAATTGTAACATAAAATGAAACATACTCTGTTATATAAACAATTTGAGCAAAAATTGTAACAACATTCTTTAACTTTATGCATTAGCTTTAAAAAACTTTTGCTTAAAAAATTGAAATAGATATTTATTGATATTATTATTTCTCTCGTAGAGGAAGTATTGAATTCATGAATTATTTTGTCCAAATTTCACTTTTTTCTACTATCTAGAATGCGTAGATTACGAAAATCATATTCACTAATTTCCGTCTGTCGGTCGGTCTGTTGGTTTCTTTAAACCACTATATTTCGGAATCTACTGACCCGATTTAAACATAATTTGCGTGCTTTTTTTCTACCCGCCCATAGATGATATCGAAGTAAAAAAGTTTTAAAAATTCTCAAAGACCTGCTCGTTATAGGCCAAAAACATGCTAAAAATGGCAAAATCGGTGGATCCACTTAATCTTCTAAAGTTGCGGGCCGATTTTGACCAAATATTGAACATATGTATTGTGTATAGCCCAAGTGGTAAATGCTTTCAAAAAATCTGGAGTTTTTTATAGGGTTGAATTTCTATTAAGGGTTGAAGAGTCAAAAAGTTGTAAAAATGCATAATTTGTAACGTGAATACCTGCCTGGCCGAATATTTAATTTGAACCAAATTTTAAATGTATATTAAGGATGCACTGAAGAATTGCTGGTAAAAGTTTTATCCCTTAAAAATAAGTCCTTGGGGCTCTTTTGCCCTTTAAGTTAATTGTTCCAAAATTGATAGTGTTGTGATTCTTATATGGCAGCATTACCCAGAATTTTAATATTTACATAAAGAGTGAGTAAAAATAATTTTCGACCTTTACCACACACCCCTATCCCCCAATTATACCGTTTGAGTCATATAGTTTGGATTTTTTTCATATTTTGTTTCTGCTTTACAAATAACGAAATTAACAATTGTATGCGACCCTTACTTTACAACTTCAACCCTTAATATACCCTTTACAGTTAAAATGCTCGAATTTTTTCCAAATTTGGATTCCAGTAGTAATTTTAACGTATTTAACTTATCATTATTTAGGTAATTCGATTGAAATTAGGCTAAGACCTGCATTTTACAATTGTATCCCCTAATACACCAATCGCAGTTTGACTTGTCAGATTTTTTTCAAATTTGTTTTCTAATAATAAATTTAAATATAATTTCAACTAGGTTAATCAAAAATAGGCTAGAATCATCAATTTGACTACACTAATTCACTTACACTAATAGTTCTAGAAATTACTTCAAACGTTGTTTTATATTGGTAATTTTAAATCTTGTTTCATAAAGTTTCATTAAAGTAGAGTACCTACAACACATTTTTCACGTTTTCATCCTTTCATACACACGTTTCAACTTTATCGCTTAGATTTGTTTCAAATTTGGTTCCTAGTTAAAATTTAAACTTATTTATATAAATTATTTAAAATTTTACTATCAGAAATAATTTTGGTGATATAAAGAACATTGATATTATTGCGGTTTAAGTATTTTCAAAATCTGAGTCTATTTTTGTTGTTGTCGTTTATATTCCTTCTGATTCAATGTTGAATTGTTATGGAAGACTTCATAACAACGGCTGCATCTTTTCGTTGTATTTAATGTACGGTCACCGTGTTCTTATACTGGGGGATTTCAATATTCCCAATTTTCATGCTATACGCCAATCAAGTACGAATGTGCTAAATTTATCACTGTCGCAACTCAGTGGAGTTTATGACTTCACTTTTTCTATGGAAGTAGTGTCTCATGTGTTACGCGTGATTTGCTAAGTAGTCCAATGAAATTAAATGGGAAGGTGATGCTTCTTGAAAATCCATGAATTCGGTACACCACTTCCGAAAACAATGAAATTGAGTTGTAGTAGCTCCTTCTAAGAAGAATAGTCGGTTGCTGTAGGATACGATATACGTTTACTTATACTTGTCAACCTTCATTTTTTGGATTCAGACACAGACCACATTTAGGTAGGCTCGCATATATAGCTTGTTTCATGAGCCCTCTTGGAGGTCACATTAAAAGCTTTCGAAGCACGAAAAAATTCTTATCGTCATTTTGTCAACACTCCCCCTCAATGTTCTCTTGCTCAATGTTCCCCGAATGTTTTTCTGCAATTTCTGTTGATGTTCCCTCCTTTGCTGCAATTTCGGTCCATTTGGCTTTACGAACAAGATTGCTTTCATCGCATGTGTGTCGCTTACGGAGGGTTTTATCGTTGCTGGTGTTCCTTCAAATGTTAAGATATTTTAATCTTTCTTATCTCTGCTTACCGATTAGTTTGTTTTGTTTTTTAAATTACATCAGACTAGTAATCTATCGAAAAGTAACACGGTCCGCCCCCACAGTATCCGAGTGTGAAGGTAAGAAAGCATCCTCGATGAAAGGCTCCAAAGCAAAGAAAAAACAAAGAATATTAATAGTGTTTTTTTAAAATACACTGCTCAGAAATGAAAGTGTCACCCTCTAAAATTTGGACTGTTTTTGAAACGTAATAACTTTGAAAAACCACAACGGATTTTAATTCGATATTCGAAGTTTGATAGCGCCATTCTTCATTTACAGGACATCTTGGTATGAAATTTGAAAAGTTTAAAACATTCTTTTTACATGATGGTATATAAAGCAATGTAAAATTGGTTTGAGTTCAACCATCTCCCGTTGGCGTACTATTTTATTTTTATGGATTTTAATGAACAAATCTAAAAGAGTGATGTCTTATCTCAAGACGTTTTTGAGATTTTTTTAATTAAAAGCTTAACAACGAAGAGGTAATTATTTTTAACACCAAATGCATTTTTACCGTAAGAGTGGTCACAGCTTTGTTAATTTTAAAGTTAAGTACATGCAATTGACCACCACGATTATTCTTTGAACGGTTCTTGACAATTTGATGTACAACTCGCTTTAATTTATAGCTAAAAGATCAACAATAAAATTAAAAAGAAAGGTTATAAAACACATGATTTAAAAATTAAATTTTTTAACAATATAACAATCTTTATTTAACAATATAACAACATTTAACTTATAAAATTATGATTGGAACTTTAAGATGAAACATCAAAGGAAGACAAAGTTAAACTTTCAGAATCCATTAACCACAATTGCACCACTTGTCTATCGGGTTTAAAATCTCTTATTGAGTTCTACTATTAATGTGTAAAACCCCCTCTGGTCTGGATTAAAAATTGAAATCTCTGAGGCATTGTTTTGACTAAGTTTCGTAAGAAATTTTGGGGAATAGCTTCCCATTCCTCATTAATTGCTACAACCAAATCATCAAACGTTTCGATTCGCCCTTCCCTTTCAGGCATTCTCAATTTCATTCTACTCCACACATGCTCTATTGAGTTCATGTCTGGTGACATGGGTGGCCAATCCATTCTTTAAATATTATGGTCTTTTAATAACCGTTGACAATACGAGCGCGACGCGGTCGAGCATTGTCGTCAACAAAAATGACTTCATTTAAGGCTGCGTTTTAAATTGGCTTAGCAGGGCTTAGCTGAGAGCTGAGCTCATACCCATTAACACGAATACCAGTAAAAAATTTGTTTCGTTTTTTGAAAATTCTGATAAATAATTTTTTTTTGATGGCAACCCGTAAAATTTTGTGTTATATAGAGCAATATTAATTAGTTATTAAGATTTAACCGTATTTACCTTAGTTCTATCATCTGATCATAGATGGCGTCAAAATACTGTTAAATGTTAATAACTTTTAAATGTTGCTCTATATAACATAAAATTTTACGGGTTGCCATAAAAAAAATGATTTATCAGAATTTTCAAAAAACGAAACAAATTTTTTACTGGTATTCGTGTTAATGGATATGAGCTCAGCTCTCAGCTAAGCCCTGCTAAGCCAATTTAAAACGCAGCCTTAACCTCAATATCTCTTACCCACAAAAAAATCTGAATTGGTAATTCTGAGAGGAGAGAGTGTGAATGGTAAAGGGTATCAACATTTGTGTGTAAGAGATATTGTGGTCCCTTACGCTCAAAATTTTGGAAATGAGTTCATTTTTGTTGACGACAATGCTCGACCGCATCGCGCTCGTATTGTCCCATGTCGCCAGACATGAACCCAATAGAGCATGTGTGGAGTAGAATGAAATTGAGAATGATTGAAAGGGAAGGGCAAATCGAAACGTTTGATGATTTGGTTGTAGTAATTAATGAAGAATGGGAAGCTATTCCCCAAAATTTTTTACGAAACTTAGTCAAAATAATGCTTCAAAGAGTTCATTCTTTAATCCAGGCCAGAGGAAGTCCTGCACATTATTAGTGGCACTCAATAAAAAATTTTAAACCCGGTGGACAAGTGGTGCAGTTGTGGTTTGTGAATTCTGAAAGTTTAACTTTGTCTCCTTTGATGTTTTATCGTAAAGCTCCAGTCATAATTTTATAAGTTAAATGTTGTTATATTGTTAAATAAAGATTGTTATATTGTTAAAAATTGTAATTTTTAAATATGTTGTGTTTTATAACATATTTTTTAAATTTTATTGTTGATTTTTTAGCTATAAATTGAAGCGAGTTGCACATCAAATTGTCAAGAATCATTCAAAGAGTAATCATGAGCAATTGCATGTACTCCGAAAACCGATTTAAAATCCGTTGTGATTTTCCAAAGTTATTACGTTTGAAAAACAGTCCAAATTTTAAGACACTTTCATTTTTGAGCAGTGTATTTTAACGGACGAATTTTAGGAACATCAAACTAGAATACGAATGAAAACTAAACTCAAATTATACTGTTCATATGCTTAGAACAGATGTATTTACCATGTAAGCAAATCTTAATTCAAATAACTTATTATTTTTGAAATACGTCAAAAACTTGTTATGATTTTCTCTAATATTTCTGTTAATATTATATTTTGTTACATCACAAAAAATAGAGAAATAATGAATCCCCAATCGGCTAATAATGACAAAAAGTGAAAAATATTCTTAGTTTTCTTCTAATTAATTCTTAAAAGCACTCTACAATGACGCCATCCCTTATTTCAAATATATGGCGGCACGCTCATAAGTTGGTTACTTTTTCTCAATATCCAGTTTACCTCTTTCAAGATATTTTTTTAAATTAGCCATAATTTTACCTCGTCCAGTAAGTTTGGCCATGCCATACTAAGTAGTTTTATTAAATTTCTACAAAATGTTTTCTTGTTTGACAATAGATTAGTTGTAGTAACTGTTGCACATCTCGTTCCATCTTCTTCGTTATATTCTCTATCATCTCATTGTATTTCTTTCCTTTATTACCTAATCGACACTTTCATTTTATTGACTTATTTTACATTTTTCTTTTTATCTTCTTGACTCCTCTTCTTTCTTTTACTTGGCGTTTCATTTCTGTTTCTTTTTTACGTTTCTCTTAGCTTCTTGTCATATTTTTCTGGCTTATACCTGTCATTTTAACGCTTTTTTTATTCATAGCTGAAATAAAAAAAATCTTATTTAATTCTTCTTTTGTCTCTTTAAGGATATTTTTCTTCATCATTATTTAATCATCGAAGCATGCCTTCAATTAGTTTAACTTGATCGTTCATTTTTCGATTTTTCATTTTATTAGTGTCGGGGTCTGGAACTCAACCAAAAGCTAATTGTTCTATTTCTTTTTTAATGTATAATTAGGTCGTGTTGTCAAAATCATGCTATTTGCTATTAACAGTTATCACAGATTTGCAGTTGTACTTCTGACCCCTGTGTCGCGTGTAATCTATTGTTATAACAACGTGAATTGTTAATATTATGCTTCATGCAAGCATAACTTGTACCTAACAGTATGTCAGATAATGTTAAGTAAAATCAATTGAAATATTTATATTGTTATTTAATCTAACTTTTTAAATCGCTGCAACATTAAGTTCATGGGTAAACTAAGTCAATTTTTAGTCATATTTTCTATATAGTACACATGTATTACTATATCGTATACAGTCATATAAAAATTATAATTTACGTTTATGATAATTTTTGGAGTTGCATTCTAATATCATGCTTTATTAATAGGGGGGTGATTCTGAAAGTATATTGAACAATCCCAGTATATTTGATCGTCATAAAATGTTTAATATGATTCGTAAACCCTTTCGACGACAATCATCAGATACTTCTTCTCCTGTTGTTCCTCCACGTATTAAGACTAGAAGAAATTCAGCACCACGCAGTGAATGCAGTGATTCTGTATGTTATCTAATTACAAATTTCGTGATTACATTAACAAGTTTTAACATTATTAATATTTTTTATGCATGATTCTATTTAGGCATTTTTCAATAACAAATATTACTCACAATCATTTAGTATTATTTATAGTAGTTATTTCCTAAGTATTAAAAACTTGTAAAGTTAGTGAATACATTGGTCCTTATTTACACCTCAAATTTAGGCCATATTGACCAAATTTTATTTAACAAACATATAAATGTGCCATATGAATGTATCAAAGGCAACATGTGCATGTAACATGAATGTGACATGTCTTTACGATACAGGCTCAACAGGGGACAGCAGATCAAATGGCTGGCCTCGGATTAACCGTTTGGTCGAAAATACGTTGCAGTGGCTGTAGATGTCCAAAAAAAGATCCTCAAACATCAAACAAATTGAGTTTTTTTTTTCTTGTAGTCTCAATTTAACGAATTGAATTTAGAAAACATGTGGTTCCAATGGGAAGGTGCAACCGCACACACATCACGAGCGACAGTCGAATTATTAAGAACTAGCCGCCATATATTTGAGATTAAAGATTATTTAAAATTGGGGATTCTATCATTATTTCTATATATTTTTTGACGTAAAAAAATATAATACTAACAGAAATATTAGAGAAAATCATTAAAAGTAAGTTTTGGGCGTATTTCAAAAATATCAATTATTTGAATTAAAATTTGCTTACATGATAATTACATCTCTTCCAGGCATATTAACAGTAGAATTTGAGTTTAGTTTTCATTTGTATTCTAGTTTTATGTTCTTAAAATTCGTCCGGTTTCCAAAAATTCGAATACATTTGACAACTACATATTAAAACCGATACATTTTTTTTACAAAAATTTTGCCATTATCGGGTTGCTCATGATGTTATGTCGGCCCTGAGTGATTTGAAATCAAATATAATATACCTAATAAAGAAAATATTTAAAAAAAAAACAATTGGGTGGCCCACGAATAAGTATCTACTCTTATTATCTTGAAAAGAATAAATAATATTGCTTTCCGGTTTTCACTACGCATAATAACGTAATATGGAGCGACATTGTAATAGTGAGAAGTATGCCGGACCCACTTTCCTACCCCTGCTCTTCCCAAGTTGCAAATTGAATTGACAATTTTTTTGACTTTTGTATAAACTGGTAATTGAAATTCCAAAATATTGATTAAAATAAATATGAATTTAAATTACTTTTCTATATAAATTCTTTATACCTTTCTTTAAATTACCCTTATATTATATATATAAAAGTAAGGCTACAAAAGTAAGGCAACTATTTAAATTTTATTAATAATCAACAATGCAAACACAAAATATAAACAAATACCGACAATAAAACTAATAACAACTTGTTTTAATGCCTAATACTTAGTACTGTATCCATTAATTTTTATAACAGCTGCACATCTTCTTAGCATTGAAGCAATTAATTTTTTTAAAACATTTTCGTCCATTTGTTTCCAAATGTTGCCAATAGCCGCAAACAAATTCTCTTTATTTGTGAACCGAGTGTTTCTCACTTGTCGCTCAACCTCTTCCCATATATTCTCTATGGGGTTGAGGTCAAGGGAATTGAGCTGGCCACTTCAGTTCTTCCATATTATTTTCAGCAATCCATTTTCTAACAAGAATCAAAGTGTGTTTTGGGTCGTTATTTTGCTGGAAAACAAATCGAAGTGGCATTTCCCATGTTGCATATGGCAACATTTGATATTGCATAATATCTCGATAAACAAACCTATCCATTGTGCCATTAATGCGATGACGGGGACCCATACCCCATCATGAAAAGCAACCTCACACCATGACGGATCCGCTGCCGTGTTTGACCGTCTTGATGGTGTATTTAGGATTGAGTCTTTCATTGACAGATCTTCTCACACGACGAATTCCGTCAGATCTTATCAAATCAAATTTGCTTTTGTCACTGAATAAAACTTTTCTCCAGTCGTTTTCAGTCCACCCAATGTGCCTCCTTGTAAATTCTATGCACGCTACTCTATTTTTTTCAGAGATTGCTGGTTTTTTTGCAGGTCTTCTTGAAAATAGTTTGGCTTCGAGAAGACACCTGCAAACCGTTCTTGAACTGATGTTCTCAACTCCAATATCGGCCTTAATTCTCGAACCGGACTTCCAGGGATCATTTTTGCTGCTTCGAACGATCAGCCTGTCCATGTTAGGGGTTGTTTTTCTGGGTCTTCCAGTTTTGAGAATAGCAAGTAAATGTCCTCTATTTTCATATTTTTTAATCGTTTTAGTCACCGTGTGTTTGCCGATCATTAAACGCCTAGCAATAACCGCTTTTCTCTGTCCCTGTTGAAAGCATTTTAGAATATTTTTTTTTATTGCTGGTGGGGTTGGTATTCCAGTCGGCATCTAAATAAATTGTTTTAAAGGCTATAAAAATGATTAAAGATTGTGATTTTATTTTATTTATTTATTTATTTCAGGTATCCTTACAAATAAATAAATTGCTCATGGATGAAGATTGGTTTCATGGGGTTCTCCCACGTGAAGAAGTAGTTCGACTACTATCAGTTGATGGAGACTTTTTGGTACGCGAAACAACACGAAATGACGAAAGTCAAACAGTATTATCTGTTTACTGGGGAGGACATAAGCATTTTATTGTTCAAAGTACAGCAGAGGGTCATTACAGATTCGAGGGACCTGCTTTTCCAACCATAAGAGAATTAATATTATATCAATATAATAGTGGATTATCAATTACTGGACGATCAGGTGCCATTTTATGTAAACCTATTGCTAGAGAGAGATGGGAATTGAATAATGATGATGTAGTTCTTCTGGATAAAATTGGTCGTGGCAATTTTGGTGATGTTTATAAAGCCCAGTTAAAGAATATCAATGAAACCGTAGCAGTTAAAACATGCAGAGTAACATTGCCAGATGAGCATAAGAAAAAGTTTTTGCAGGAAGGTAGAATTTTGAAACAATACAATCATCGAAATATTGTCAAATTGATTGGGATTTGTGTGCAGAAGCAGCCGATTATGATTGTAATGGAATTAGTACCAGGAGGTTCTCTTTTGATGTTTTTAAGAAAACCTAATACGACTTTGACTGAAGTAGAGTTGTTGAAAATGTGTCAAGACGCGGCTGCTGGAATGTGCTACTTAGAATCCAAAAATTGCATTCATAGAGATTTGGCTGCGCGTAACTGTCTAGTTGGTAAATACTTTAGCAATAATAAGGCTATTTTCTTCAAATTTAGTATTTATGATAGTCAATTTCAATTTAATTTGATTATTGTTATAATTGATTACAAACCGTCGTGAAAAGTGTTTGATTACTGTCGAGAGATGAGATAGACTGAGGCGCGAAGCGCCAAGATCAACTATATCTCGAGACAGTATTTAAACTTTTCACGGAGGGATTGTATTCTATTTTATTCACAATCTTTTCGTTTTATATAAATATAAATCAATTTATTTAAAATTTTACGCTTTTGATAAAACAAAGTAGGTGCTATAACAATGAAATTAGCATTGGTATTTTGCTGCAAGTACCTAACTGTGTGAACTACAAGTGAAATTATCTGATAGTATGGCTCTGAAATGGAGTTAACAACTACTCCACAAACAATTTTGACTTTATTAGCAGGAACATTGGCACTTTTATACAGTTTCTAGTTTAAATTAAACTATCTTTAATACTGTTCATTGTGAATTGTATTGTTCATTGTGAATGTTCATTGTGAATCTATTTTACTCTGTTATTAACATTTTTGTATAAGGGAGTATTAATTCTATTATTTTTATAAATTAATAACTCATCCAATAACGGATTTTTCTCTTTGAATGTTTGTCAAAACTATTAAATATATATTTAATAGTTTTGACTCTATTAAATACAGTCATCATTGTACAATGATGGTTAGTCATATGGCAGTAACTTTATGAAACTCTCTCATAAACTATTCATTACTAAGCTTGCAAACATTGGTGAAGCTGAATGTCCCGTAGCGATTCCAAATTTTTATTTATAATGCCTCCGGTTAACGATCACAATAGATATAAAGTTTTATTATTTTCTTGTTTATTTTTAAGAAAAAAAAAATAGTTCAAATACCTTCAAAATGTTTTGCTTATATTCAATTCAAATTGCATATTCGATTGCAAAGTATTAGACATACTATAATCTGTAGCGAAAAAAGCAGAAAAACTACTAATCTGGGAAGCTAGTTTTACACTGACAATTTATACATAAATAATTTCATAAAGTCGCTTTAAGGGAATCGCCAACTCGAATAAACAATTTTTTCATGAATTTATTGGTGAATTTCTTCACGTAATTAGATTTGATTCTAGTTTGCGTAAACTTTTCCGTGAATTTCAATAGGGCCAACATAAATGTTTAACTGCAATCGGCATAACCCATAACCGCACACTACTCCTGGATTTACATATACTTACTTCTTACGCTTGTAAAACTGTAAAAATGACAAGACGCTCATTAAAATGGTGAATTTCTTCACCAGTGTAAAACCAAGCTACAATTTTGCTACAATGCTACAATTTTGTAAAAAATCATCAATAAAAATAATCTGCTCATATGTAATTGGAAATGAATTTGTAATAATAAAAATTCTGTCTGTTCGTCTGTACTTGGTCACGAGTCATGTAAACAAGCTTTCCTGAGAACCAAATAATTTATTGCCCTAACTTTTTGATCTACAAGAGAGAACAAACCCGATTGATTTTGGGTTAAATTGTTACATCACCATATGTAATAGTATATTACAATCGAGGTGGGAATGTTATTCATTACAGCCGTCGTCTTATTTTTGACCGAGAGGCGAAGCCTCAAGGTTAGATAATGTTAATGGAGCATGTTTTGGGATCAAACGTTTATGAACTGGTGATGAAAAGTTTATAAAAGCGATTTCTTGATTTTTAATACAATTCACAAAATCCATAATTCTATCAGTTTAAAAGCCAGTTTCTAGAAAGTTGATAAAACTAGAAAAAATCTTGTATGTAACATATTAGGAAATGCGATCTTGTGTATCTCGTGTTGTTTTGCGGCAATCGCTTCGATTGTACCGCTAATCCACTGATTAACAAATTAGGGCATTTCCTAACTAGTCACATAAATAGCTCTTTTCTATAATCGCACATAAAAGTAAGCTTTCGAGCTTCCGAATGATTACGCAAAGTCAATCCAATAAGTTATGTGATCCGCAATGTAAATTATATGTTCTAATCGATAGGTTTCCAAAACGTGGTGAAGATTTCTGATTTTGGAATGTCTCGCGAGGAAGAAGAGTACATAGTTTCTGACGGAATGAAACAAATTCCAATCAAGTGGACAGCCCCCGAAGCGCTCAATTTTGGTAAATTAGTAAACAGGTTAACAGAAACATAGTTTTAACTACCTTTTTAATTTAAAGGCAAATACACTTCATTGTGTGATGTTTGGAGTTATGGAATTTTATGTTGGGAAATATTTTCAAGAGGCAGTACACCATATAATGGAATGACAAATTCTAAAGTTAGAGAAAAAATAGACGCAGGTAATACATTAGTAAGGATTTTTTTTTTTTTATTAAAACTATGTATTTTTTAGGATACCGAATGCCTGCACCAGAAAATACTCCGGATGAAATGTACAGTTTAATGAAAAGATGTTGGGAATATAAACCTGAAAGCAGGCCCAATTTTGAACAAATTTTTGCCGTGGTTGAAACATTATTTTCAGCATATAAAATATGATTTAACTTATTGAAATTATTATGTAATATCTAGAAGTCAAGTACAAGAAGACTATAATAAAAATCCTTTATAGGCCTGTCTAAGGTCACGCTAATAAACAATGATGTTTTATGTCTAGCTTTCCTTACACAAAATCGGGGCAGGAAATAACACAATGCTCACTCTGTGCTATTTATGATAAGACTGGTGTTCACGCAGAACACCTCATTCATGCGTGCTAGCGCTGACCTAGTTAAGGGAGTGTTCATATGTTGCGTATGCCGGTGTGGTATACTACTACACATCTTCCTTCTTTTACAACGTCATTGTTTGTACAATCAATTTACATACATTACACTTACAATTTAGAATACACTTTATCACAAAATTAGGACTACGAACATCTACAGTTAAGAGTCTAACTATAAAACTAGTTATATTTGTAAAGAGAAACACACTAACTTATTTACAACGATTGATTATTGTGATTTCAAATTCAATTCAAATTCAAATTGTTTGATACATGTAATCTTCTAAATATTTTGGTTTTCTGATCTTTCGACCACTAGAACTACAGTTTTCGCTACTTATTCTCCGAGAATCAGACTATGAGTTAAAAACTCATATGCTCATATTTGCTCATATTTGGCGATATGCTCATATTTGCCAACAAATGAGCCGAAAGGCTTGAATTAGATGACGAGCTAACATTTGATAAAGAGCTGTTTCCTGATTTTGTATTAGGGGACGTGCTACCAACAGCCTCAAAGTTTAAACTCACACCTGATAAGAAGCGTTTCTCTAAATTTGTATTGGGATGAGCTCTCTTTAGGTCCTTTTTAGACTCTTTAGGAATTTTCTCGTACCTTTTTGGATGTTGTATCCCACTTTACTTTAAAGTAGTTTTGATGCGTGTATAAAATATTGTTGTTTACTATTTGACCTGATGGATCCGAGAATTTACAATTAAGACGGTTCGCGGTTCTTTATATAACTCCACAAATTGCCTGTTTCTATCAACCACCCTGTTATTATCAATTTTCATTATATAAGCTCTGTTTTTAGCACTTCAACGACATTGCCTAACTACCACTTTTTATAAATCTTGAACACACACTCTATTGTTTACACCATTTGCATTTTGACACCCTTGCCGTCATAGTAATATTTCTGTTTCTCTTGCTCTTTGTTGAGAAATTTGTTATAAACTTGTTTGTTTACTTTTTTGCTATCTTCTATCGCCGGAATCCAAAAGTTTACCTGACGATTTATCATTTAATTGGCTGGTGAAGCATTGTCAATTATAGGGGTGTTTCTTAAGTTTAGTAGCGCTAAATAAGGGGGTCTATTGTCGATCCTACATTTAGCTAACATGTGTTAGTTAACCAACTTTACAGCCCTTTTCACTTGACCATTGCTTTGACTATATGTTGGTGAAGAAGTAACGGGCTCAAAATCCCAATCGTCTGCAAACTTTTTAAACAAATGCGAGCCAAACTCAGGGCCATTGTCGGAATATAAAAACATAGGTATGCCCTGTCGTCCAAAGATGGATTTTAAATTTCTAATAACATTATTACTAAATAAATCATTATTTAGTTTGGCAATTTCTAGAAATTAAGTATAGTAACAAACCCAAATTACAAACGAATTATTTGCAAAATGAAGAATATCAGTGGCAACCTTGTTTTGTTATTAT
The DNA here is from genome assembly GCA_963556235.1 of Cryptophagus acutangulus. Lineage (NCBI taxonomy): Eukaryota > Metazoa > Arthropoda > Insecta > Coleoptera > Cryptophagidae > Cryptophagus > Cryptophagus acutangulus. The sequence goes on from OY744558.1 coordinate 9,917,436, forward strand.
AATAACAAAGCCTTGTTTTGTTATTATTTTGTGACTTTTCATGGGTTAGGAGCGTTGGCTTTTTGATTTAGTTGACAAGCAGAGTACGACAATACCATGTCTGATATGTGCTTGTTCATGGACGGACACCAAAAGGAGCTGCTAGTTTTATGCTTTTTTGTACACCCTCGTGACTTGCATGATAAAATCTCTAAAAGCTCATGTCTTAAAGTTCTAGGTGCTATTACTTTACAGTTTTTTTAATATCAAACCATCTCCTTCTGTGATTTCGTTTCTGAATTCGAAATATGAAGCAATATTGCTAGGAAGACATTTGGATGTATTCGGCCAACCGGTTCTAACATATTTTTTAAGCAAACTTAAATCAAGATCTGACGCTGTTTTCTCTTTGTATTCTTATAAAAAAAAATCAGTGGCATTTAAACACGAACCAATGTAGCAAATTTGTGCTTCTACCTCGAAGTCTTATATTTTCATCAAACGTTTTACATCAAAATTTCTGCTGAGAAAATCAGCGACAATAAGGTTTTTCCCAGAGTTATAGGTAATGGAAAATTGCTACTTGCGCAATTGCAATATCATCCGCTGTAGTTGTGGAGGGCAATTATCTAATGGTTTCGACAAAATACTAACCAAAGGTTTATGGTCAGTTTCCACCCTAAAAATTCTAGCATAACAGATACTGATTGAATTTTATTATACTGAAAAACATAGTCAGCATTTCTTTCTCAATTTGTGAGTATTTTATTTGGCAATCTGTAAGTGATCTTGATGCATAGGCTATGGGCTGATTTTCTCATAATAGTTGACACAGCCTTTATGGCACACCAAGTTTAAACTAATTGCATAATTGATCGGTAATTGAATGATAATTTAATGCACTGAAAAAAAATTATTGCTCCTTTCAAAAAAAAAGTTAGCACCATGTGTGCTAACTATAGGAAGAGCTAGCACACACTTTATAATTAAACGCTTGATCAAATTGATTTAAATGTCATAGTTTAATATTAATTTGATGCTAATTTAATTCGCTGAATGAAAAATTACTTCCGCTAACATGCATGTACATTCTGAGAAATTATAAATAAACGCTTAATCGAATTGGTTCAAATGCCATAATTGAATACTAATTTGATACTAATTTAATGCATTGAAAAAAATATTATTGCTCAAATTATTGCTATTTGAAAAAAAATTATAGCGATATGAATGTTATCTATACGTGCAGCGAGAGATATTGATATTATGAATGATTCATATTGGTTAATTTGATGGTTTAGGTATTAATAAAAGTTATAGGTGATAAGATTAAGGTATGGGTGAGAACAAAAATTTAAACGTCTTAAACTAGAAATACACTATACAAACACCAAATATTTGACTATATTTTTATAAAAAAATTGCTAAAGAGCGTCCTGGACAAATATATTTGATCTTAAAATTGACAATATGGTTTGGCATTTTGTTACATAATACATGATATCTTCAGTTCGCAATTTGACGAGTTTATTTGAAAAACAACTACTTGCTAACAAACTACTAACTTTACAAACTAGTGTATAAAATTAATGCTGGCCAAATTTTATATGAAGTGATTCGTTTTTTGGTTTTTAATTGAATATCGCAAATTTCAATATACTCATTTTGCGATCTTCGAATTAAACTTTGTAATGTGCTGTCCCTGTTGATGATTCAGACCCGAGTTCACAACGTTTACGGGTAGCAATACCTATATTTAATACTAGCTTTAAGTAATATCGAAGAACATAAATAAGACGACATTAACCATTTCTATCTTATGATCAGGGGTTGATCACTGGCTAATATTGTGTACAAAATAATTCCAATGAGTGTAAGAATGCCAAGAATTCCCAAAGACTTCCAAGAATACCAAAAGAATTCCAAAGACTTCCACAGAATTCCAAAAGAATTCCAAGACTTCCAAAAGAATACCAAGAATTCCAAAAGAATTCCAAGACTTCCAAAAGAATTCCAAGACTACCAAAAGAATTCCAAGGCTTCCAAAAAAATTCTTGTCATAAAAACATTGAAGAAGGTCTTGTTATAGTATATGACAATTATATTACCCGATAAAACATTCTACCTTAGTAATTATTAACACAATTTAAAAAGCAGTAGCAAGTAAATTAAAAAAATCTTATAAATTTTAGCATTATTTATTGTAAAGTTTAAGTACATCAAAACTTAAAATAATTGTAATTTTTTACAAATTATATTTCAAATTATTAAACATAAAAACTGTGATCAAAACTAAACAAATTCTGTATTGCTCAGGCTTCTTTGAGCAGAAACCGCAAAAAAACTAAATATTAATAAAAATATGACAAACTTTATCATCTAAATAATCTTTTACTGATTTAACAAAAATTAACATATACGAATTTACCACTTTAACAAGAATGTTTAATTTTTTTATATTGCATTACAATTTTATTTCGATCTTCTGTTGAAATTGTCATTTTTAAAACTCCTTTCATGGTTATTAGACCAAAAAATACGTAATGGCTCTCAACTTCCTGAATATCATTTGGTTTTGGCCAAAAAAATTCACCTAAACTTTCCTTTAAAATTTTTATTATAAATATGTGGTCCCTTCCTTTGCTTCGTAGTACCCTTCCTATGTACCACCCACTATCATACACAACTGCATAATCATTTTCTAGAACTATTTCTTTCACATCGAGTTGCACATATTTTTCTGTTGATGGATAATCACTAGAATTTTCATGAGGATTTTCATTTTGACTTTTACTGCCTCGTACTCTTAGTAAACGGTCCACACTTAGTTTGTTTGTAGAATTGTTTAGCTTCATTTTCAGTGTTTTTCTCTGCAGAACAATCTTGAGATTGTAGATAGGATTCAGCTCGGAATTCAGATACCCACGAGGATGCAGAGTTAACAATCTCATTTTTGTTAATATTTGGCCTCGTTACTTCATTAACTCTGCTTTCCTGAAAATCCTCGTAAAAATCCATGTCTGAAGCCGAACAATTTGTGATCTCTGGCAAGACCTCTGTCCTCGTTTTTATCTGATCATTTAAAATATCTAATTTTTGCTTTTTATTCAAATTATTTAGATTTTCATCAGATTTTTTAAATTTCCATTCCACATCCGAATCATATTCACAGAGTAGTTCACTGTCGAGTTCACAGTTTTTCAACGTGTTTTTGGATTGCTCAATATGAAAACCATCTGAATGTTCAATTCCTGGTTTAGTTACAAGTGTTGGCCTCGGTGTAGACTCACTTGATGTCGTTAAAGTTATCGATTCAATCAAATGTATCTTTGAATTAGATGTACGAATACTACTGTTTTTTACAGAATCTTTAATCATTGGGATTTTGATTGGTGTTGAACCGAGGGCTGAACTCAATCCTAAACTAAGATTTAAAGGCATTTGGGAAGTTTTAGATGAAGTTATAGTGTTAAAAGAATTTGATTTAACCTCGGTTTTAGCCTTGGTTGTAACATATGATAACATACTGTATTTGAATGTGGATTTGTTACTAGATTGACTTGCAGACTTGCTTGCAGACCATGCAGTAGATTTATTAACGTGTAAATTAATAAAATGTCTAACAAAATTTGCAAAAATCCATCTCCATGTATTCGTTCTTCTAAATTTTTGCACCTATACAAATTTATTTTTGATTAGACTAGTTATTAGATTAATAAAATTAATTTTAAATTAATTTTTTTAATTTTAAATTGGCTGTGACTCTAATGCCCAATCAAGTTCCCAATTGTCGATGCAATTGTACATGGTGATTGAGAATGATTGTACGTCTATAAACCCTAATTTTACAAATTTCGTTCTAAATTACTTGCTTTTGTTCCAAATTTTCTCAATTTTTTTACGTGTTTGTAGAATTGTCAAATATGCATATGTCATTAAGAGTAAGTCATTTTATTTATAATATATTAATTAACTTAATCCTAGCTTAAGCTAAATTACAATTACTTTATTAAATTTAAGATTAAATTTTAAAAACCTATGCCATACAAATGTAAATTTCTCGGAAAATTCATAGCTGCCTAAAGTACTAACCTAACAAAAACGTTCAAAGTTTGTTTATGCACCACTACGATTTGTATAGAGAAGACAATCATTCTTGAACACTCGTAACCAAATCCGTAACCGAGTCCGTAACCTAGTCGTATAAACATTAAACCAATTTAATAATCTGTTTATTAAATCATACCCAAGTTCATACCTTGATTTTAAAATTGCATATGGGACACAAGACATCACAATGCAAGACACAAGACATCACCATTCGCAGTTTCTGTGAACGTACGCAATGTGTTTTTTTTGTGCCCCACTTTTTCTTTAAAGTTTTTTTTTTCCTTTGTGCCTGGCGAGCGACCGAGAACTTAAAAACGCTCTCTTGCCTTTGACCTGCGATTGCGAACGGTCAGTTTTCGATTCATTTAGTGAATTATTACACAATGCTTTTTGGATTTCAAAAAGAGGAAGAAAGGATTACAAAAAGTTGCCACTGCAGAAAAGAATAATTTGCAGTGGCCAAGAAAAAATGGAAAAATCCGTTTCATTTATATTGTTGAAACATATCAAACTGAAGCGTATTTTTTTTCGTCAGCTCCTACCAGTACTTCCCCATTCCAATGGAACAGTTGGATGCAGAGTCAGAAGAAGTAGCAACTGGAAAATGTCAAGTGAAGAATTCTTCGCAAACGCTTTCTGCCAGTAGTACTTTCCATTCTAACTCCCCATATAAATTCTGCTCCTTATATAAGTTCATTTTATCAGTATTATTAGTTGATTATTTAAAAATGTACCAATTGGTTTGACATCTTGCTTATAAAACTCCGATGTTATCGAACTGTTTGCCAAAAGTTTTTGTATTTAATATTATTTAAATGTCATCATGTTACTATAACGGAACTTCTGGATTTAAAAAAAGAGAATAATGAAGTTCGGGAAGCTACCACTGCAGAAATGAAAAATTTGTGGTGGTTGAGAAGAAATAAAAAGAACGTTGTTTGCGCAAGTTTTTTTAGATGTTGGAATGAAAATTCTGTTAGAAATGCCCAGTTAACTATATTATCTGCTTCGGGAAATTTTCTATTCTGTGCTTTCAAAAATGTAGCAATTGGATAATTTCAAATGGTGACTTACACAGCAGATGGTTTATGGATTTCAAAAACAGGAAGAATGGATTCCGAGAAGCTGCCACCGCAAAAAAGAAAAATTTGCAGTGGCCATGAAGAAATGGAAGGATCGTCGTTTCATTTGTTTTTGATATTGGGATAAAAATTCTGATAGAAATGCAGAGTCAATTTCAAACTGCTCCAGTTTTTTGGATTTACAAGTCAGTATCTTAACCGAATCTATATTTATTGTTCAGTCCCCGTCTTAGTTTTAACTGTTTTATTTCATATATTTTTTCGGTGTGTTTTGAGAGGTTTGATTTTGAATTTAAATTTATTTACTATTCGCAGTTTCTGTGAACGTACGCAGTGTTTTTTTTTTGTGCACTAATTTTTGTTTAAAGTTTTTTTTTTCCTTTGGGCCTGGCGAGCGACCGAGAACTTAAAAACGCTCTCTTGCCTTTGACCTGCGATCGCGAACGGTCAGTTTTCGATTCATTTAGTGAATTATTACACAATGCTTTTTGGATTTCAAAGAGAGGAAGAAAGGATTCCAAAAAGTTGCCACAGCAGAAAAGAAAAATTTGCAGTGGCCAAGAAAAAATGGAAAAATCCGTTTCATTTATATTGTTGGAACATATCAAACTGGAGCGTATTTTTTTTCGTCAGATCCTACCAGTACTTCCCCATTCCAATGGAACAGTTGGATGCAGAGTCAGAAGAAGTAGCAACTGGAAAATGTCAAGTGGAGAATTCTTCGCAAACGCTTTCTGCCAGCAGTACTTTCCATTCCAACTCTCCATATAAATTCTGCTTCTTATGTAAGTTCATTTTATCAGTATTATTAGTTGATTATTTAAAAATGTACTAATTGGTTTGACATCTTGCTTATAAAACTCCGATGTTATCGAACTGTTTGCCAAAAGTTTTTGTATTTAATATTATTTAAATGTCATCATGTTACTATAACGGAACTTCTGGATTTAAAAAAGAGAATAATGAAGTTCGGGAAGCTACCACTGCAGAAATGAAAAATTTGTGGTGGTTGAGAAGAAATAGAAAGAACGTTGTTTGCGCAAGTTTTTTTTTTTGATGTTGGAATGAAAATTCAGTTGGAAATGCCCAGTTAACTATATTATCTGCTTCGGAAAATTCTCTATTCCGTGCTTTCAAAAAAAGTAGCAATTGGATAATTTCTAATGGTGACATACACAGCAGATGGTTTCTGGATTTCAAAAACAGGAAGAATGGATTCCGAGAAGCTGCCACTGCAAAAATGAAAAATTTGCAGTGGCCATGAAGAAATGGAAGGATCGTCGTTTCATTGGTTTTTGATATTGGGATAAAAATTCTGATAGAAATGCAGAGTCAACTTTAAACTGCTCCAGTTTTTGGATCGGGATGAAAATTCAGAAATTCAGGAATTGGAAAAAAGGAATAATGAACTACAAATTCCTTTGCTGAAATGAAAAATCAGGAATTGAAAAATGTGGACACCATTAAAAGGTTGTACTTCTTCAGAGCCAGAAAAAGTAGCAACGGGAAAATGTCAAGTGGAGGATTCTTCGCAAACGTTTTCTGCCAGCAGTACTTTGCATTCCAACTCTCCATACAAATTCTGCTTCTGATATGCTTCAACTTTCCATACAAATTCTGCTTCTGATAAAAAGAATACTTAAGTTTGGTAAGCTGCCACTGCAGAAACGAAAAATTTTCGGTGGCTGAGAAGAAATAGAAAGAACGGCGTTTGCGCAAGTTTTTTTTGATGTTGGAATAAAAATTCTGTTGGAAATGCGCAGTCAACTACATTATCTGCTTCGGGAAATTCTCTATTGCATGCTTTCAAAAAAAGGATAATTTCAAATGGTGACATGCACAGCAGATGGTTTCTGGTTTTCAAAAACAGGAAGAAAGGATTCCGAGAAGATTCTGTGCCACTGCAGAAACGAAAAATTTGCAGTGGGAAGCACTTTTGTTTTGGATATAAAAAAAAGAAAAAAAAACTTTAAAGAAAAAGTGGTGCACAAAAAAACACACTGCGAATTATATGATGGGAACCATCTATGAAGCACAAAATATGCTGCTTCTGCACAGATAACTCAATTGTCTTTAATCTTCTAATACTTATTGCGTATTAATTGTAAACACATAATAATGGACCTATTGTATTATGCAGGTGACAAACAAATTGTTATCAGCTTATGTATTAATATATTTTAATTATTCTTTAGTCTTAATGTTAGTCTCAATTAAGTAACATCATTTTACTGTAATCCAAAATAAATGTTTTTAAAAATAAGATTTAGTTATCAACAAATAAAATTGGCGCAGTCGGTAGGATACGCGTGTGTGCATTTGTGATTTTGGATACATAGTTCCATTAATCCGTAATTTGTCCATCTCGATTTTAATCGTTTAACGCGATCCAAGAACTTGAGTTTGGTGAAATCGGACTGACCACAAGGGTCCCGGATGGAAACCAATTCAACATTCAATCCATCGAGGAAGTGAGACAGCTTGGACTCCATTGAAGAATATTCACCAGCGGTTCAATATAAGAACACAATAGTGAGTACAAGATTCATTCAATTATCCTATAGTTTTACGAATACAAATATCAGTTTTATCGAAATAAAAATATTTTAACCATGGCATTAAATTATCAATTATTGAAATTAACCTTAGATGTTATTCCTAGTTAGTCGGGAGAAGCCGAGACTTTGGAAATTTTTATCAGTAATTGTGAGAATTTAGTTGAACAATACGGCAATACGCAAGACAGAAATGATGCAATAAATACATTTTTGTTTAGAGCGGTAATCGGTAAATTGACCGGTAGAGCCTTAATATTAATAGGAAATCGTACAGAATTACGCAATTGGGCTCAAATTAAAGAGGCATTGCGACTAACTTTTGGAGATAAAAGAAATCTCGCACAAGATTAATTTAGCACAAGATTTATTAATTTTAAGACCATTTCACAATGAGCAACCCCAACATTTTGGCGCTGGAATTCAAGATATTACAAGTTTAATTATTTCAAAAATAAATGCAAGTAATAATACTTTGGATCAAAAAATTCAATTTATAGAAAATTACAAAGCTTTGGCAAAGAACACTTTCATCAGAGGTCTAGTAGATAGAGTGCAAGATATTGTAAGGTTAAGAAATCCAGCAACCCTGGCAAACGCAATAAGTATTGTTATTGAAGAAGAAAATTTTACATATGCCCAAAGACAATTAAATTCTTCGGGAAATAGTAATTTTAAAGAAAACAATACAAATTTTCAGAGAAATCCAAGAAATGTTAAAAGAAATAATTTTGGTTCTTATAATAACGGTCCAAGAAATTTTGGAAGAAACAAATTTGACAGGAATCGTTCAAATTCATATCAGAATAATTTTAACTCATCAAATCGCTATCAAAATACAGTAACGCCAAGATACAATCAATTTAATCCATTTAAATAGAAATCAGAATGAAGCATCAAATTATAGTGTTAATCCACAGTTCCCCTCTCAACCTATAAATATTCAACCTCGTCCTTCGAGAAATAATCATTTCCCAACCAATAGACAAACTTTTGGTCCACTCAAAAATGTTTTTAAACCTACTGGAAGAACTCCAAATTTTCAACAGCAACCAATGTCGGTAGTAACATGAAGTACGAACAATAATTATAATCAACAACCAAACCGATATTACAGACCAAATTACCAACAATCAACTCCAAATTATATTGCTGAAGAAATAAATCATGCAGAAAATGGTGTAATTGATGATTGTCAGTTAGAAGGAAATTTTCAGGCGCCAGGCCTAAATCATCAAAAGACATAATTGAAATAAATAACGTAATAAACAAAAACAATCTACCTTATATCGAATTAAAAAATCCTCCTATGAAATTACTAATCGATACTGGATCAGGAATTTCTAATCGATACTGGATCAGGAATTTCCATAATTAAAGCAAGTATAATAGAAAAATGTTTTTTCTAATTTTGACATGTAAAATGTGACTTTTTCTAATTTTGGCATGTAAAATGTGACTTTTCAAAATCGATTGTAGTTGGCAAACGGCACATTTTACGCAACTGGTGATGTAATGAAAAATATTTCACAACTGGTGATGAAAAGTTCCGAATAAAGCCTACTTGTTTTGATAAAATTCACTAAATTATTAATATCATAAGTTTAAAAAACTCTTTTTTGAGAAGGTTCTTGTAAAAATTAGAAAAAATCTTGTAAGCAACATGTTAGGAAATGCTATTTTGTGTAACTCGCGTTATTTTGCAGAACTCGCTGCGCTCGTCCCGCAGAAATCCGCTCGTTACACAAAAAAATGCATTTCCTAACTGGTTGCATAAATAGCTATTTCAAAATCGATTGTAGTTGACAAACGGCACATTTTACGCAACTGGTGATGAAATGAAAAATATTTCACAACTGGTGATGAAAAGTTCCAAATAAAGCCTACTTGTTTTGATAAAATTTACAAAATTATTAATATCATAAGTTTAAAAAACTCTTTTTTGAGAAGGTTTCTGTAAAAATTAGAAAAAATCTTGTATGCAACATGTTAGGAAATGCTATTTTGTGTAACTAGCGTTATTTTGCGAAACTCGCTGCGCTCGTCCCGCAGAAATCCGCTCGTTACACAAAAAAATGCATTTCCTAACTGGTTGCATAAATAGCTATTCCAGACTCTAATGTTCAGATATTAAAAGAATTTAATGATAATAATAATTTAGAAGTACTTTTGTTTGATTTTCATGAGTATTTTGACGGTCTTTTAGGTTTTGAGCATATTAAAAAATTAGGTTTTGGAATTGACTTCCAAAATAACAAGTTAATTAATAATAATATTGAAATCGCTTTACTATATAGAAATGTAGAGAATTTAACATTAAAAGTAATTAAAGTAAATCTAAATGAAATATTGCAAACGAAAATCCCAGTTAAAATTGATAATGGCTGAATAATTGTACCCGAAAATAATAATTTCTATGGATTAATAATTTTAACAAATGCAGAAATTTTAACAAATGCTGAAAATGGAAAGGCATTAATTGAAATTCCTAATCCCACTAACGAATATAAAGAAATTATTATTAATCAACCTTTTGTTGCAAATAAAATGGAAGAATATGAAGTATATAATTTCAATTTTAATAACCAAATAAATAGTAAGAATCAAAAGATAAATACGTTAGTTAAAACGGATCATATGAATAATGAAGAGAAATTTTTAAATTATTTCATGAATTCAGTAATATTTTTCATGATGAAACGCAAGATAAATTAAGTTTTACTAATAAAATTAAACATGTAATTAAAACAAATGATGAAATACCGGTTCATACGAAATCATATCGGTATCCATTTATTCATAATAAGTTCATAAACAAATTAATAAAATTCTAGAAGATGGAATAATCAGACCAAGTTTTAGTCCTTGGTCATCACCTATTTGGATAGTACCAAAAAAAAATGGATAGTAGTGGTAGACAAAAATGGAGAATAGTAATAGACTATCGAAAGGTAAATGAAAAAACCATTGATGATCGATATCCTTTACCCAATATTACGGACATATTAGATAAACTAGGTAGATGCCAATACTTTTCAACAATAGATCTTGCATCTGGTTTCCACCAGATTGAAATGTCTGCCGAAAGCATAGAAAAAACAGCATTCTATGTTGAAAACGGTCATTTTGAATTTATTAGGATGCCATTCGGTTTAAAACTTTCCAACGCGTAATGGATAATATTTTGAAGGAATTGCAGAATTAAATTTGCCTTGTATACATGGACGATATAATAATTTTCTCATCATCATTGCAAGAGCATATTTCAGATCTTAAATTGGTATTTCAAAAATTAAGAGATTCTCATTTAAAAATACAACCGAATAAATCCAACTTTTTGAGAACTGAAGTAGAATTTTTAGGTCATGTCGTAACCAAATCCAGATGGTGTGTTACCAAATCCAAAAAAAATAGAGGCGATTAAAAAATTTCCAATACCAAAAACAGCAACAGAAATTAAATCATTCTTAGGGTTAATCGGATATTACCGAAAATGAATTAAAGATTTTGCAAAAATAACAAAACCATTTACACAATGCTTAAAAAAAGGAGCTAAGATATTACATGATAAGGAATTTATTACAACTTTTGACCTATGTAAAAACATATTAACAAATTCCCCAATTCTTTAATACCCTAATTTTGAAAAACCGTTTAAACTTACAACGGATGCTTCTAATATCGCAATAGGAGCTATATTATCACAAGGTCAAATAAAAAATGAATTACCAATAGCCTATGCATCCAGAACTTTAAATCCTGCGGAAACAAATTATTCCACAATCGAAAAGGAACTTTTAGCAATTGTTTGGGCGACAAAGTATTTTAGGCCTTACTTATTTGGTAGGAAATTTAAAATAATAACGGATCATAAACCGCTTCAGTGGCTATTTTCTTTAAAGGACTCAAGTTCCAGATTAGTTAGATGGAGATTGAGGTTAGAGGAATATGATTACGAAATCATTTATAAACAAGGAAAAGCGAATACAAATGCTGACGCATTATCGTGAATAGAATTAAATGCTTTAGAAACTGCTTCCAATTCAGCAGATCCAGAAGATATAGATTTTGATATTCAACAGTATTTATTAAATGAAAGTTCAGATTTAGTAGATTTGCCCACCGATAATTTAGACAATTATCTCAATGAACCTTCTGTTCATCCTAAAATTAAAATAATTTTAGATACACAAATACCAAAAGAGGAAACAGATCTTGCATCAGATCATCATTCATTTGAAGATCCCATAATGTCAATGAAAATTACAGATCGAAATATAAATCAATATAATAACCAAATTATATTATCAACTAATAATATAATTAAAAGTATTAGAATAAGTCAAACAAAACCATTTGATACAAAAAATAGATTAAATGTTACATTACCAGAGGAAAACTTGAAAGAAAATATTATTAAATTATTCAAGGAATATATACAACCCAAAATATTGTATTGTTAAAACTTAGATCTGATTCCAATATTTTGCAATACAATTAGAATTACTCTTAAAAATAGTTCATTCAATTTACTTCAAAGTAGTAATTTCGTGCAAGATATAGAAAGTATCAATGAAAGAAATGAAATAATACAATTTCCGCACGAAACTAATTGTTTGATCGTTGAATCACCTTGTTGTTTTGAGTAATCTTGACAAAACTCATTGTCAAATCGACCCGCTTTCGTTACATTCCGACGAGCAACAAGTAGTTAAAATTTTAGGTTCGCAGTGGAATTTACAAAGTGCAGCCTTTAGATCACCCCTGTACAAAACGAACCATTTTGTCAGAACTTGCTCGTATTTTCGATCCTATTGGATTTCTCACTCCTCTCGAACTATGTGCTGTGCTGTTGCTCGCTAAGTTACTGGACTTCACTGTCAAAACTTACGAGAATTTTATCACTTCTTACCATTGCTTTGGTTGGTCGGACTCGACAGTAGCGCTCGCATGGATCAACTCTTATCCCCATCGTTGGAAAACCTTTGTGGCAAACCGCGTCACGCAGATCCAACAAGTCGCACCGTCGGTTACTTGGCTCCACATTCGTTCGGAAGACAACCCTGCAGATTGTAATACAATCTTTGTAATATGTGATAATCTAATAATTGAATAATAATCTAATTAATAATAATAATAATCTAATTATAATCTTTATAATTGTAATACAATCTTTGAGTTGATGTCTTGAACCTAAACAATTCAAACACCACTTCTGTTGTTTGGCCACACTATAACGATCTTGCGGAGTTTTGGCGAGGAATGCATTGCATTTGTAGATTAAATGATCGGAATTACAATGCGAACAGTAATTGCTAGTTTTCACGAAAAACGAAGAACCGCGTTTAGGCAAACTGGAACGAGTAACCGATGGACAGACGTTGCGTCGTTATGGCTTTCCAATGCGACGAGGCTAATAATCGTTTGTTATCAAACCTTTTCAACAGAGTATCAAACGCGATCGGATAATTATCGTGCGATTTAGGAATACATTTGGCCAACGACATTGGAGCATCTTCGACACATGAAGTTAAGAAGTTGAATTTTTCGATATTCGACAGCGTGGTGTTTTCATGAATAGTAGCGGTATACAAATCGACAAAGGGTTTCCATTTACGGAGAACCCCATTAAACTTAGGCAATTCTAAGCGCGGCAGCCTCACCTGACTCTTAGCCAACGTACCTTCTGGCGCAGTCACTTGGGCCGGAGTCCCACCTCAGCTCGTTAGTTTTTCTCAAATTTCCTCATTTAACCGACTATTATTCAACTCAATTAAAGCAAAGTGCAAATATAATGACGGAACCTTCAAAGGTTGCCGTATCAAACGGCTCAGATCTATATCAGCAAATTACCGAAACGTTATTAAAACGATTGGAACAGCAAAAGGTAGAATATCAGCAAGCAATTGCTTCAGAACGGAGCATTAAAAAATCAATTATATCTTGATCTAATTAAAACTCATAAAGAAGTCAAGGCGATTGAAGAGGAAAACGCGGAACTGAAACAACCTTTCAGCCAACTACAAGAAGTTGTGCAGGAAAATCAACACACGCTGAAATTGTTTAAGCAAAAGCTCAAGAATAATGAGATCAAATGCTCAAAGCTGCAAGCTGCACGCGGGATTCCCAGAAGCAGTTGGACGAGTTGCATAAACATTACAAAGATCTCGAAACCATTTACTTGGAATGTCTCGAAATGCTCGAAGGCAAGTCTGCACAATTTTGCGAACTTGAGTAACTCAACTCTAAAACCCATAAACTACTCAGCGAAAAAGCACTAACCGAAGAATCCCTTCAAAAAATGTACAAGAATTACAAGCAAAGTTGAAAATTGAACAACTCAACAGTTACGAATCTGAATCAAACTTCACCACATTATTGCAGCAAGTTAAAGCTGATGAAATCAATTTTCACCAACAAATCGAATCTTTACAAAACATAATCGAAGCGAAAACTTGCCCGATTGCTGAATTAAAGAAACAAAACGAAGCTGACAAAGAAAATTTTGAGTTACAACTTGCATCCAAACATAAAAGTCATTCAGAATCAATCAAAGAGTTTGAAGAGAAAGTTTTGCGTTTGGAGCAACAACTTGCAAGTGAAACTTTTATCCGCGCACAAGAAAAGCACATGTGGTTGCAGCTGGCAGCTGCAAAGCTTCGTCTCGACACAGATTTCACAAGTTTGGCAAAGGAGAACGAGCAGCTTCAAAGTGCAACGATTGAACTGCATAATAGAAATAAGGAACTACAGAGTATCGTATTAAAACTGCAGAAGGATTTAAATCGACGCATTGTGATGCAGAGGGGCACGATTGCTGAGCGAGATAGGCTGAAGGGAAAATTGGATATTTTGGAGGAAAATTGGGTAAAGTATCGGACCGATTGGAAACCGAAAGGCAAGCAGTATGATGGGCTTTTGGAGAATAAGCAAGAGTTGGTTGAACAAGTCGCCAATTTGGAAAAAAGTCTAGTGGAGGAGAAAACTAGAAGTGCTAGCGCAAACAATTTGCTATTCTTACAAAGAATATAGATAATTATGAGCTGTTTATGGATGAAGGGAACAAGTTGAGCGGCATCCAGAATTTGGTCCAGTTAAGTGAAAAGCAGCTGCAACAGTTTCTTGAATGAGTGCTAGAAGCAAAGGAATATTTGTTGCAATTGCAGAATGAGTCGTTCGAGCTTGCGAAGAAATCCACAAGTGAAGATTCTAGCAACCTGAAAGAGCAAAGCGCTGAAACTGAAGAAGAGGCTTTCCAGAAGTGCCAGCGATGTAATGCCGAAAGGCGGTCCCGAAGTAAATGGTCTATAGTTGCCGAGTGATGGAGGTTTAGTGGGTATACACCC
The DNA here is from genome assembly GCA_963556235.1 of Cryptophagus acutangulus. NCBI lineage: Eukaryota > Metazoa > Arthropoda > Insecta > Coleoptera > Cryptophagidae > Cryptophagus > Cryptophagus acutangulus. The sequence continues at coordinate 9,932,508 of OY744558.1, forward strand.
TGTGGGTAAGAAAACTGTAGACTTGGCAGGAATTATCGTAGTAAACGAAGTAACCTGACGAGAATTTGAAGCATGGTCCGAAGACGGCGCGGAACTAGTGGAAGGAACCGAAATATCAGGTTGATCGGTCTGGAAATGTAAAAACGTGTGATGTCCTTGAGAACATATCCGACATTCAGACGTAGTCTTATAATCATTAGGTTTATTCAGGTTGTTGCAATTACTGTTCCAGAACTATCAAGAGTGTGCGCAGTTGTAACCAGACCGTTCGGGTTCATTTTATTAAATTCAAAACCATTCTCAAACTCTGAATTTAGTGTTCGCGTTTATTTTAGAACTATTTTTGAACGTATCAAGAACTGTCAAATCAGTTCGAAGGCAAGTACTGTTTTTGAACCAAAATCGAACCGCGTATGACGCATGCCTGGATGCGTTTTTAGTTGAGTATTGAAGTTTGTTGATATTACTAACTTTTATTCTTGCTGTTGCGTAAAAATGACTTGCGTAAAAATGAATGTAATGGATACATTGTTATCAAGTTCATCGTCTTCATCATCAGACTCGGAGACTGAAGCTGTCATAGATGTTGCTACAAGTATTATTTCTAATTGTTTAAGGGATAACCCTAAAATTGAAAAATTTGTGGAGGTTACTGTGCTTCTTTACGGCGATGAACAATTTGTGCAACATTTTAGGTAAATGTTTTTAATGAAAAAATACATAACTATCATAATTCATATTTTTAATATATAGGTACAGGGTTTCTTGAAAATTAGTTGAAAAATTGAAACTAAATTACGAAGACTCTGAATTCTATCCTAAAAAATATACTGGGTTTAAGAGAATTACTAGTGAAAAGTGTATTCTAAGCTTTTTATGGTTTGCATCTAACGAAGCGGCTTCATTTAGAGATGTGGCGGATAGGTTTGATTTGTCCCCGAGCACCTTGCATCGCGTAATTAATAATATTGCAAGATATTTATCAAATACATCTGAAAGCGTAATAGTTTGGCCATCTCCTGCAGAATGCAGAATAATTTCTTCTGAATTTGAAGAAATGCGCTTTCCTAATGTAATTGGATCCATTGATGGAAGCCACATTAGGATTGATGCCCCAAGTGATGATGCGGAGTCCTATCTTAATAGAAAAAAATTCTATTCTATTCAAGTAAGATTTAATTTTCTACTTTTGGTAACATAAATAATATGTTTTTTACAGTTGCAAGTTGTTTGTGATAGCCAAAGAAAAATCAGAGACGTGTTTATTGGATTTCCTAAAAGTGTTCATGATGCGATGGTATTCAGAAATAGCGAGACCTATTTCAAAATTTGGTGTAAGGACTGGATTATTCTGGGAGATAGTGCTTACCCCTGTTTGAGAAATCTTTTAACATCATACAAAGATACGGGAGACTCTACAGTGAACCCTCACTGTAGGGTTCTAATTGAACACACTATAATAGGTCTTCTTAAACAGAGGTTTAGGCAGCTATATCATTTAAAATTCAGAAACATTGAATTTATTTGTCATTTCATACGTTCTTGTTGTGTTTTACACAATCTATGTATGGATGACACTCAAGTAGACATGGAAATTGAGTTTGAGCAGGATGAAAACGAAATGCACCATAATGTGCCAGATGAAAGGAATGAAATTGGTTTAAATTATAGAAATTATGTAGCTTCTATTTTGAATGTTTAACAAATTTATTATTAATTAACTAACCAATTAATAAAACGTTCAGTCTTAAATTGTGCTTTATTTGACAAATTTTATTTTATTTAACAGGTACAAAAGCCATGTAAGCATGTAAGCCAGTAACATAAATGTTCACATTTATGTTACTTTGGATCCGGATTTACTAATGTGTTTAAAGTCAATCAATTTATTATTAATGATTAATTTTTTTTTAATTATTAATATATAATTAGTATATTAATTAATATAATTATTATTATTATTCACATTAAAGCCTTAGACCAATCAATATTGGCTCGATCCCTAAAAATACACTTTTAAGACTCCCTTGCTTGGGATTTGAGATGATTCAAGTATTCTCGGGCAATCGCCGTTCTTTCGTCTCGGTCTTCTAATTTTTTTTTGCTATTTTAATTTTTTCCATATCTAGTTTTATTTTTTGTTCATAAAAAGATTTTAGATTATTTTTCATTTCTAACAAGACGTCATTTCGTTTGGTATACGCTAGACTTTGTCCTCGTTTTCGTTTTCGTTTTAAAGAATTATTTGGTGTCACTCTTGGGGTTACCGCAATGTTATGAACAATAGTATCATCATCTTCTTCAACACGTTTTGGTGTATATATGTTAGGATCAAACACCGATTTCGGCCAATGGTCGAAAAAACCGACCAGAATGCGTTCTGGCTATTGTCGAATTGCCAAAATGCAACACGTTGCATTCTGGCCGTTTTAAATAGATTACAACGCGTACTGCATTTTTGAAAATGCCAAAACGCGAAATTGTTGCATACTTCGCATACTGACTTGACAACGGAGGCCAGATCGCGTCCTGGCATTACCACAATTGCCAGAATGGACGATTTTGTTTGTTATTCTTGCGCAGGGGTTATGTTAGGTTAGATTTACGATTTTGTTTGTTTTTCTTGCGCAGGGGTTAGGTTAGGTTAGTTTTTTTAAAAAGGTTAGGTTAGTTAAAAAAAAAAAGGTTTTTTTTTTTTTTTTTTTTTTTTTTTTTTTTTTTTTTTTTTTTTTTTTTTTTTTTTTTTTAAATAAGGATGTTAGGTTAGGTTAGGTTAGGTTTAGCCTCTATTCTAAGGCCCTATGGCCCTATCGGATATTTTTTTAGTTTATACGAAAACGAGGTTGCCTGGAAATTTGACGAATCAAGCTGCCATGATAAAAACGCTCGTCGACGCGATCTGGCCTCCGTTGTGGTAATGCCAGGACGCGATCTGGCCTCCGTTGTCAAGTCAGTATGCGAAGTATGCAACAATTTCGCGTTTTGGCATTTTCAAAAATGCAGTACGCGTTGTAATCTTTTTAAAACGGCCAGAATGCAATGTGTTGCATTTTGGCAATTCGACAATAGCCAGAACGCATTCTGGTCGGTTTTTTCGACCATTGGCCGAAATCGGTGTTTGATCCTAACATATACACCCTGAGAAACTGGTACACTGTTATTTATTTATTTATTTATTTATTTATTTATTTATTTATTTATTTATTTATTTATTTATTTATTTATTTATTTATTTATTTATTTATTTATTTATTTATTTATTTATTTATTTATTTATTTATTTATTTATTTATTTATTTATTTATTTATTTATTTATTTATTTATTTATTTATTTATTTATTTATTTATTTATTTATTTATTTATTTATTTATTTATTTATTTATTTATTTATTTATTTATTTATTTATTTATTTATTTATTTATTTATTTATTTATTTATTTATTTATTTATTTATTTATTTATTTATTTATTTATTTATTTATTTATTTATTTATTTATTTATTTATTTATTTATTTATTTATTTATTTATTTATTTATTTATTTATTTATTTATTTATTTATTTATTTATTTATTTATTTATTTATTTATTTATTTATTTATTTATTTATTTATTTATTTATTTATTTATTTATTTATTTATTTATTTATTTATTTATTTATTTATTTATTTATTTATTTATTTATTTATTTATTTATTTATTTATTTATTTATTTATTTATTTATTTATTTATTTATTTATTTATTTATTTATTTATTTATTTATTTATTTATTTATTTATTTATTTATTTATTTATTTATTTATTTATTTATTTATTTATTTATTTATTTATTTATTTATTTATTTATTTATTTATTTATTTATTTATTTATTTATTTATTTATTTATTTATTTATTTATTTATTTATTTATTTATTTATTTATTTATTTATTTATTTATTTATTTATTTATTTATTTATTTATTTATTTATTTATTTATTTATTTATTTATTTATTTATTTATTTATTTATTTATTTATTTATTTATTTATTTATTTATTTATTTATTTATTTATTTATTTATTTATTTATTGACGGGACTAGCCCAAGAGCAGAATACATAAGTTAATACACAAATAATTAATTAGACATAAAGTAACAAAACAATATCAAATACAACATATTAAAAGCAGATAATTAAAACGAATTTAAAATCAAATAAAAACAAGCAACCAGTACAATAGTGAACAAACAACAATGAAAACAATCATCAACACTTAATATCACATACGCATTCGCTTAATAAAGTTAAGCGACGAATTAAAAATATCAACACTTGAAAAAAAACTATTTGAGTTATTCGCAATCCTAGTCATAGCGTTATGCGCACTGAAGTTGGTTCTATATGATTCGATAAAAAAAGTGTAGCTTGACCTCAACGATCTCGGAGGCACAAAAAACTTAACCAAAGCAAGCAGGTCTGGACAGTCGATTATACAGTTCACAATCTTAAACATTAAAATGACGTCCGTTTTCATTTACCATACGACAAACATGAAGGCTGCTCTTCAGGGATTGTTAAAACAATTAGTTCTTCGGAATTTTCCAATGATGCATTTAAATCTCTGTTTGAGCTTGATAGAAGCACAACTGGATTAATATTTTTCTTTTTCTGGAAAATGTCATCCATTTCATTTTCAAATTCAAATATTTTCCTTCCTCGGCCTGTTTTGTTATTATTATCAATAACTTTTTTGTAATTTCGTTCCAGTACTTTAAAACGATTTTCACATTTATTCACCGCTATGGTGATCCCATATTCGTTTGAAATATCCCTTGCTACCAGCTCCCAAAGTTTTTTCATATTTTTTACTTCGTATGACCCTAATTTTTTTTTATAAACTTATATAATTCTAAAAGTTTTAATGTTTTTTCTCGAGTAAAAAACTTGTCCTCTTCCATACATTTTTGCGGGCATTTAGTGTAATTAATTTCTGAATCTAAAACATAATTCCTGAATCTATAACAATTTATATTTTTTACTGAAAAAAACATTGTACCTTTGGGCTTTTTTGTTGGATTCTTACTAGATTTTTTGAGAATAAATCACAATTCACTGACAAGTGGCGAACAATAGCATTTGATAGCATGTAGCATTTTAAAAGTTAATTTTCATTTAATAATAAGTTAATTATTAAGTTAATTTTAAGTTAATTTTCATTTTTTTTAAATTTTGTAGCATTTGAAAGCATTTGTAGCGTTCAAATTTTTGCAAACGCTGATAGTTCTAGAACTCTCAGAAAGCAGTTCAGGATTTAGAGCAATTGCACATGTAGTTCTGCGCAATCAGAGAATTGTTTTTGAACCGTCCTAAAATAACAACCCGAATAAACCTATTGAGTTGATGTTTTGAACCTAAACAATTCAAACACCACTTCTGTTGTTTGGCCACACTATAACGATCTTGCGAAGTTTGGGCGAGGAATGCATTGCATATGTAGACTTAATGATCGGAGTTACAAAGCGAACAGGAATTGCTAGTTTTCACGAAAAACGAAGAACCGCGTTTAGGCAAACTGGAACCAGTAACGGATGGAGAGACGTTGCGAACCACATTAGAAGGTTTGCGAATCGAAGATGTAGTGGCGTCATTCACATTCTCGAGTGTGTTGCATTGTTGTGAGACGAAGGCGATCAGCGAAACAAACGTCGGCGTTTCGGCAATTTTTGGTTAGAACATTGTGTTTTTTTTGTGTATTTCTATAAGAGTGAAATACGATATAAATGCAGGGTAGTGGCAAAATACCATGTTGTTTTAATAAAGGTTCACACTGTGTACGATAATGACCATCTTCCAGTACTGGAAAGTATTCCAGTATTCGAATGGCTTGTTTCTAAAGTCTGAATGCTCGAATTGAGGTACTACTAATACCCCATAAAAGAAGTCCATACGCTAGCAATGAGTTAAATAAGGCAAAATATGTAGTCTTAAGTGTAAGGTTATTAACACAATTAAACAATTTTTTGAGTAAATAGTTAACAGAGGATAGTTTGTTGCAGATATAAGAAATATGTGCCGACCAACTTAATGTAACATCTAAAATAATTCCAAGAAGTTTAACATTTAAACCCTGTGGTCTACTAAAAAAAGTAATTTGTTTTGTTTTAGATCTATTTACAAGTAGTTTCAATTCATTAGAACTAAACCAGTACTCTGCAAAATCTTCACTACGTACTGTTAAACCATTTAGCACTTCTAGATGCCTATTAGAGGTCAATAGAGATGTATCATCCGCATACAAAGTAGACTAGAATAGAATTCCATCATATAAATATGATTTGAATAAATCAAATGGAGTGCCCCATAAAACTTTAATATAATTAAAAAGTAATCGTGATAAACACAGTCAAAAGCTTTGCTCAAGTCACAGAAGGCAAGAGATGTATGCTGTTTTCGTACAAAGCCACTTACAATTTCACTAACTATCTCCAAAATAGCATCAGTAGTAAAAAGAAGCTCTAAAACGAAACTGAGAGGAACTGATAATATTATTCTCAGTTCATTATATAGCAATATAGCCAAGTAGTCTATTTTTGAATAAAACCTCTACGCCTTTACCAAAGACTAGAATACTAGAAATATAAGTAAGTAAGGGCGATAAGTGTCTATAATCTTCTTTATTAAAAACTGGTAACACCTTAGAAACCTTTAACACATCAGGAAAAACGTCTGAGCTAAAGGTGAAAAGGTGTATAAGTCAGTAGATGCTTTAAGATTTTACTATTTACATCATATACATCCATGCAGTTAGAGTGGCTCAGAGAAATAGCGAAATTGAAAACTTTCTCTACCGAGGCAAGTCTTAGGTAGAAAACAAATGCAGGTTATGCATTCGTGTTCAAGAAATCCGCGATTGATATACTAGATATAAGCATTTCATTAATAATGTTGTTAGCTATGTGAGTAAAATGTTCACTGAAGTCATGTTAGTTTAGGAGTGAACTGGTTTTATTACAACTTTGATTTTGTTCAAGATTAATAATTCTCCAACCGTTCGTGGCTTTGTTTTTTAATTATATAGTTATTGTTCCAAAAAATTTGTTGTACAATAATTTTCTTTTTGTAAAAGATCTTAAAGAGTTCATATTATTTTTGTCAGTTGGATTTCTAGTAATATTAAAAATTTGACGCAAACAGGATAAGTTGTTTTTGATAATTTATAACGAATCGTCGTACCAATTAATTTGTTTATTAAGTTTCTCTAGAGAAGTTTTCTGTGGAAAATATTCAGCAATTAACTTTTTATAAGTATTGACAAAAATTCGGGCAGAGTATTGAAGTATTCCACTTCATAATTCAAATTCAACGCGCGAAAGTTTATAATTTAATTATATTTTTAACACTCAGTATACTGTAAACCATTTGAAAACACATGGTGTGTGATTCCCTCCAGTGTTCTGTAAAGAACGAGTAGAGGGGATTGTGTCACATGTCTTCGCGACTTTTGCTGGGTGGGGTGGAAAATATAAAAGAACGTAGAGTCAATGAAAAGAGTTAGTTAGCAATTGCTGTTCATCGAATTAACTTCAAACCAAGGTACTAGTCAGAGCGAGTGTAGGGACAAGTCGCCAATTACTATCACCTTTTGATAAAATTATCTATCCCTTACGTCTCGGGTATATTCACGAGGTGTCTCTTTCTACCTTACGTCCTCCTTACGTCTCGGGTATATTCACGAGGTGTCTCTTTCTACCTTATGTTTTTCTTACGCCTCGGGTATATTTTCTTACGCCTCGGGTAGTAGGTGTCTCTTTTTACCTTACGTCTCGGATATCATTCACAAGGTGTCTCTACATCCCGCGTCTCGGGTGCATTCACGAGGTGCTTCTATTTTTATACGATTTACATTGTATCTGACTCTGACTATTATCTTGGTTATCCGCGCTTTAGTCCTTATAAATAATTAATTTTATAGAGAAAATCAGTATTATGTCAGAGGGAGTAGATATGGAAGAAGCTCCAGGGGTTTCAGGTTTATTTTATACTTTCATTAATTGTTCGTTTTATCGGTATTAACTCTATAAAGATAAATACTATTTCTTTAGGATATGTTACATCTCCATTGAGAATTAATTAGGTGGAATATTAACCTTGGACCGTTACGGGTCACAAGAAAGCTCTTCTGCGTGGGATCATGGAAAACGTTACTACTTCGAACCCAGGAGACGGGCCCTTCCAGGTGACGGTTTTCTGTGAGCTTGGGGTCTCGTATATAGTCTGTTTAATTGTCCCGAAGGTTTTGTCACATATGATATCCGGAGAAATGTATTTCGTTTATTTCATTCGCGTATACATTATGTTTATTTTGAAAGATATGAGGGAACATAGATATACGTGGGGTACTTCGAGAATCTAAGACTTTTTAGAGTTAAATAATGTGTACTTCAACGTGGGCAGCTGCAATAACGAAGTATAGTTGAAGCTTTGCCGATGAGCTCTGCGCATGACCCCTCTTCGCATACAAAGGAATCATATTTAGCAATAAAATATATATTTTGTTATTTTTTGTTGTAATTTTGCTTGCTTTAGTTGAAGATGGACGTTCTATGCGCTACGTAGCAAATCAACTCCAGACTAGTCCATCCGTTATCTGCAGACTTTGGAATCGGTACCATGAAACAGGTAGCTACACCAGAAGGGTTGGACAAGGCCGAAAACGAAAAACAACCCATCAAGATGACAGGTATATCGTTTTAACTTCCCTTCGCCAACGTACTGCAACTGCTAGGGAGCTACAAAACCATCTTAGAAATGCCACAGGAGTACAGATTTCTGACCAATTAGTCAGAAATCGACTAAAGGAAGCTGGTTTGAGAGCACGTAGACCTGTACGAGTTCTTCGGTTAACTATAGATCATAAAATTGCTCGTCTAGCCTTTGCCCGTGAACATGTTCAGTGGCAACTTCGGCACTGGAGATCAGTGTTATTCACTGATGAGTCGCGGTTCACTTTAACTCGTTGCGATGGTCGTGTTCGAGTATACAGACGTCCTGGTGAACGATACGTTGACACCACTGTTCACGAAATTGACAGATTCGGAGGCGGATCTGTAATGGTTTGGGGTGGCATAAGTATAGATGGCCGCACCGACTTGGTAGTCGTTCCTCAACGCTTAAATGCGCAGATATACGTAGATTCAATCCTGCAGGAGCATGTGTTACCATTTGCCAACAATTTTGGTGATGAATTTCTTCTACAACAAGACAATTGCAGAGTTCACACGGCGCAATTTACGAGAAATTTCCTCCGGGATCAAGGAATTTCAGTCATGGAGTGGCCGTCCATGAGCCCCGATCTTAACCCGATCGAACACGCATGGGACATGCTGGACAGATGCATTAGAAAGCGCCCTGTTGCGCCTATTACACTTCAACAACTGTCGGAGGCTCTTGTGGAAGAATGGAATAATGTAGGTCAGGAAAATCTTAGAAATCTCATTCGAAACATGCTTCGCCGTTGTCAAGCCGTAATCGATGTTAATGGAAGCCATTCGCGTTATTGAGATTCGAAATTGTTAGCGCAAGTGATCTTTCTTGATAATGGAAATGTTCACTACACTTTGATTTTGTGATAGTTTTTATATTTAGTCATGTAGATAAGAAATAAGTAAATTTAGAAGAAACGTGTTGTTTGCTGTTTAAAGAGGATTGTTTAATAAATAAATTTTCACAAGAAAATATTTGATTGGTCATGTAATAAAAAAATGAGAATCTTTTAAAAACGCGTTCCGCTAATTTTTTTGAGCAGTGTATTATTATTTATAATTAATAATTATTTTAATTTTTTTTTATAATTATTTTTTTACAAATTGGTACCAAAAACTTGGTAAATTCAGGAAAAATAATAAACTATTTTTGAAAATGCCCTACTATTCATAACCTAATACAATAAGAAATTTAATTTACAGATCGAAAAATCTTAATGATCCCATTTTTTATTATAATAACATAAAATCAAAACATTACATAAACTTAACAATTTTCCAAAAAGTTTTATAAATCAATCAATTAATAAATTTAATATAAACAGCATTAACAATAACTGTATTGTATCTATTTATCTCGAATGTTATGTGAATTAAATATAGATTACTGTTTTGTATGTCATTAATAATTATTTATTGTCAAAAATAATTTTCTCTGCAATAATCTGTTAAATTTTACTATCTGATGATGGCCATTTAGCCGAAACATGTTATAGTAATACCAAAAAATATATACTGTTGTGAAGACATTGATTTTCATTTGAAGTAATCTATAGCATTAACAATAATAAAATCAAAACAGAAACACCAATTTATTATAAAATACCTTATGTACCTAAAATTTCAGAAAATTTAAAAAAATATTTAGAATCTTAACGAAATCAAAATTTCTTTTTATAACACTAAAATAACTTTTTACAAAACTTTTACCAATTGCTATGTTGGTCAAATAAAACAGTTTTTAAAAAATAGAATCAAACAACATATATATAATTGCGATAACAAAAATAAATTTGAAAAAGAAAAAAAAACAGCATTATCCAATCATCATTTAAATTTTAGAAAAAAATTATTAGTGAAATGATACACATTAGTTTAAATTTAAATAACACTATTACTTTTAGAACCGACACTGAAAATTTAAACAAGATTTACATTGGTATATTAACCCTTTGCGGTCCTGTGTGGGGGCTGCCCCGACATAAAAATTTGTGTGCTTAGATCCTGTGTCGGGGCTGCCCCGACGTCGAAACATGTCAATTCCGGTC
>OY744558.1:9943506-10145759 GCA_963556235.1 Cryptophagus acutangulus
AACAGAACCTACACAAGTTCTGAAATTCATCATATTTCATGTCGGTATTAACATGATCGTCATATACATGTCGTAGATTTAAATCATCTTGTTTAAAAATAATTATTAAATTTGTGTTATCTCTGATGAGATGTTTAGGGATACGACTATATGTTTGACATAAATAAAAACTATCAACATCTTTGTGACGCCCCATACTAAAATACTCTCTTATATGGTTTTGTTTTTCACAAGCAACATCGTCAAATACGAATATAGAATTTCTTTTAGCTTCGTTTGGATGCATAATACATTCATTTTCCGAAAATGTAAAATATCCAATATTTTCAATCGGTTCTAATATTTTTCGCAGCAATTCATACTTAGGTTGATATAAAGATTTTGAATAAATATAAACATTTTCAAAACGAAGACCATTTATATGCATAAGCAAGGATAATAAAACATTCGTTTTTCCACAATTTGAAGGTCCGCAAATAATACATCTTATCGTGTTTGGTAATAATGCCCCATGTCTTTTTTTTATAGACATTTTATTGTCTGCTAACAAGTCGTAGTTTGTAATTTTCAGCGTATCTAGTTGTTTATTGAAGCGCATCTTGATTGTAACTGGTTATATACAGCATTACACAATCTAATTATAATCAATTGATTAGTGAAGGTTAATGGGTGAAGATGGATCGTAAGAGTAAGAAAAAAACTACTAAACGCAAGACAGTCAAAGGAAAAGGGGTACTTAATTGGGCAATTAATAATCTTCCTTTTGAGATGCATGTACCAGGATATCAGTACTGTGGCCCAGGCACTAAATTAGCAAAGCGCTTACAAAATGGAGATCCTGGTATAAATCCTCTTGATGCCTCATGTAAGGAGCATGATATTGCATATTCACAAAACAAAGATAACCTTGCCAATCGACACAAAGCTGATAAAATATTAGCCGAAAAAGCATGGAAGCGAGTTTTTGCAAAAGACGCAAAGATGGGTGAGAAAGTAATATCATGGTCTGTGGCAAATGCAATGAAAGCAAAATCTAAACTTGGTATGGGGCAAGGTTTTTCTGAAAATACAAATAATAAATTAAATACAACATTCAAAAAGAAGCAGAAACTTTTATCTTTAAAGAAACTTATAAGCATGTCGAAGAAAGCAGTTAAAGATGCAAAACCAACCGATTCAAAAACTGCAATTAAATGTGCGTTGAATACTGTTAATGCTTTAGTAAAAAATGTTGGTGGTAAGCATAATATAAAAAAGTCAAGAATTATATCAATTCCTAAAACTGGAGGATTTTTACCAATGCTTGTTCCTATTTTTGCGGGGTTAAGTGCGGTTGGAGCACTAGCTGCAGGGGCTGCTGGTATTGCTAAAGCTGTTAACGATGCTAGTGCAGCAAAAAAGTTACTCGAAGAAAACCAACGCCATAATAAAGCTATGGAAGCAGTAAAAGTTGGTGGTCATGGTTTATATATGCAACCTTATAAGAAAGGCTATGGATTATATACATCACCTCCTAAAAACATCTTAAAAAATTCAAAAAACTAATTAATAAGCTACCCGATAGAGCGTTAACCGATAGTGAGCTTTACTGCTATGCAAAACAGCTTAAAATTAAACATTTTCGCGGGGTGTTTATGAGAAACGATTTGCCAAAGAAAGTTAATAAGAACGAGTGTGGGATTGTGAATTTAGATGATAAGAACGGTCCTGGTACCCATTGGGTATGCTACAGAAAGCTAGGAAGTAATGTTATGTATTTTGATGGCTTTGGAAATCTTCGACCACCAGCGGAAGTTGTTAAATATCTAGGAGGTAGCGTTAATTATAACTATGAAACATTTCAAAACTACAACACATTTGTATGTGGTCACTTATGTTTAAAATTTCTGTGTAATCAATTATCAATGATATAGTTATTTAAGTATTAAGGTCAGTAAGTGCATACTACCGGTGGAGGGTGTGTTTGGAGATCGAGACGTAGTCGAGATCTCCAATACGCCCGATGCCGGTAGGGCACTTACTGACCGCAATGCTTATTAGGTTTTTTGCACGATCGAGGACATAAGAAAATTACTATTTGATTAATAAATTACAAATGTAATAAATTAATTTTTATCAAGTAGCATATGGTTTGGTTACTACTGTCATTTAATAAGTGAATTAATAATTTCCAATTAGTTTCTTTTAATTAACTGATCAGAAATAGGAGACAGTGATGATTCGGATGTTGAAAGTGCGTGGAACATAGGATGTTCGGCAATTATTCCTGAAAAATCTAAAGAACGCAATTAATTGAATCGATTAAAAAAAAAACAAAAAATTGAATTGCGTTTACTTACCGCATCCCTTGCGGTAAGCAAACTTACCGCACGGGATGCGGTAAAAGTAACCTACTATGATTATTATAAAATCAGTAAGCATGTCAAATTACACGATCGTGCAAAAAATAAATAACAGTTGTTTGAAAATTATTCATTTGATATCCAACCACTCAACCATGTCGTTTACCCTTTCACTCTCTGGTAATGGATCAGTGTTATCTACGAATTATTTTCCTCCAATACAGCTATCCGAAAGTGAAAATTACGAATTAGGTTTGGTTAATTTTCAAACTTTTAATTCTATTCCGAACATAGATGTGGATCATAACAAAATGTATATCGATGATTTTATTGTTACTTTGCCTGTGGGTTCGTATGAGTTAACAGATATTGCTGAATATATAAAGAATGAAGTAGAGAGCAAAGGAATCGTTTTTGAGATGAAAGCTAATAATAATACCTTAAAGTGTTTGTTAAAATGCAATCGAACTATAAACTTTACTCCTAAAGATTCAATCTATAAATTATTGGGATTTAAAAACAATGTTTTGCAGCCAAATATTCAACATGAATCTGATCTGCCAGTTGATATTCTTAAAATTAATACAATACGTATAGAATGCAATATTGTCAGCGGTGCATATTTAAATGATCACCAAGCACATACGTTATATGAATTTTTTCCAATTGTTCCACCTGGCTATAAAATAGTTCAAGAACCTGTAAACGTTATCTATTTACCAATAAACACACGTTCAATAGATAATATAACTCTTCAAATACTCGATCAAGATAATAATTTGGTCAATTTTAGAGGTGAAGTCATTACGATAAGGTTGCACGTAAGAAAATTTTGAAAATGGGAATTGTTTACAACGGAAATAATGATGTTAGTTCTCTAAAAAGAATTGTCAAAACATATTTTAAAGAAGAACAATGCAAGAAGATGGTCACTCGTGCACCACTAATCAAAGTACTCACACCTGCAAGCAGAGCAACATTGGAGAGTCTAAATCTTATAGTTGCCCCCATCAAATCGAAGATACCACCAGCTGTAAAATAAAATTTAATTGTACTAAAGTGATTTCCAAACATTTACGCTTGTTTTTTGTAAAGTCCTTTCGAGTTACTTTAGCGCTATCAATACGTATTAAAAAAAAGATTCAATGATGGCTAATATGCTAAATATTCGTGCAAATGTAGAGTTCGATGATTCGATATCTAATAATGAAATACATGCACATCAACCATATGCATCGTCTACATTTAACAACAATGATAAAATGCGTATAACAATTCAAAATCAAGATCTATATCTGAGACCCAACAAAAGCTGTTTGCATATTTTCGGCCGATTGTTAAAAGAAGATGGTACTGCTGTAGCACACACAAAAATTATCAACAATGGATTATGCCATTTATTTGATGAAATTCGTTACGAATTGAATGGTGTAGAAATAGATAGATGTAAAAATGTTTGAGTTACATCAACAATAAAAGGATATTTTTCTGTTAATGTAAACAAAAGTCAAATGTTAGAAAATGCTGGATGGAAACATAAGCCTGATACTAACATTACCGATGCTGAAGGATACTTTGATGTAGTTATACCGCTTAATATGCTGTTGGGTTTTGCTGAAGATTATCTAAAAGTTATTGTTAATGTTAAGCATGAACTTATCCTTGTTAGGTCGAGAACTGATTTAAATGCTATTATCCAAACAGAAGCTGAACCATTTAAGTTCATTTTAAATAAAATTGAGTGGAGAGTTCCATATATTACACTTGCCGACAAACATAAGGTTGAAATGTTACACTTTATTGAAAAAGATCCAACAATTTCCATGAGTTTTCGAACATGGGAGTTATATGAATATCCTATGCTTCAAACAACAGAAAAACAAATTTGGACAATAAAAACTACTACTCAATTAGAAAAACCTCGGTTTGTAATTCTAGGTTTTCAAACTGGTCGTAAAAATAATGCTTCCCAATCATATCCATATGGAAATTTGAATTTAGACTTAGAGTACAACCAATATGCTTTACTGTATGAGATTATGTAGGATTTCAAAGTGCTTATTATTTACATGAAAGCGAACCGTTATTAAGCAAATCTGATTTTATAAATATTGCTCCGCTTATTTTAATAGATTGTTCTCAACAAAACGAATCTCTTAAGTCGGCTCCTGTTGATATTCGTTTAGAATTTGAATCATAGGAAAGGTTTCCTGCAAATACGACGGCCTACTGTTTGATTTTACATGATCGAATCGTTGAGTATAAACCAATTAGCGGTAGAGTGCAGAAGTTAGTGTAACCCTTTCTTTCAAATGATGGAGTTCATTGCAGATTTTCAAGGTTTTATGAAAAAAACCGAATTTATTTTTAAAGAAGTAGCATTAACATCAATTGATGATCCTGATAATACAAAAGTATTTGTATTTAGTGCTCCAAATGATTGGGAATACTTATATTCTGAAAAACTATCAAAAGATTGGCTTCTAAATCATCATCATGGTATACATTGGCGAACCGTCGGTATTCCATATAAAAATTTAAACAATGTGCTTCATGAAGCTTTGCATGGGGCTACGACAATTTATGTTAAAGGGTTAGATAAACAAAAATGGTTGGAGAAGTGTGGGTTTTCTAATATTAAGAACTTAGAAAATATGGGGTGTCCAGCTTTGAAGCTATTACAAAAAGATAAAATAGTATTCGAAAAATGCTCTTCAGCGCATTTGAATGCAAATACTAATAATTGTGCATTTAAAAACATTCAACTCTTACAAAAATGGTTTATATCAAATCGAAAACCCACAATAGGTCAAGCAATCTTATCGTTTTACCAAAAGAAACAACTTTCGTTAATGTCAGTTCAAGAAATTGAGTGTTTACCAATAGAATTTTTGACCACATTTGCCGCTGATTCTGTAGAATGTGTTTGGGAAAAATTATCAAACAATTTGAAGCTTAATCCAAATATTTATGGTTGTAGGCGTTGCTTTCAACATTATAATACATCCAGCCGAGATCAGATTGATGGCCCACCACCAATGATACGCAACTGTTCTGAATGTAGATTAAAATAATAAAAATATTGGTTTAACGTTATTATAATAATATGGAGTAAAAAATGTTTAATTATAAGAAACATAAGTCAGATAACAATGTGAATAAAAACCATGTTCGGTTTGCCACAAATCAGAATAGAATATACCCAATGATTCATTGGTTATTTGCTTATCAAGCAGCCCGAAAAGGACCCTGGGAAGAATGTGTAAGAGATCGAGTAAGATTTAAAAATCGAATTGAAAATGTTGAGAAAAAAATAAAATCAATTTTCAATGTGGATCATCGTCAAAGAATATTCGAGCAACGCTTTGTTTAATTTAGTTATATTATTTTGATTTAGATTAAATGTTTTAGGGATATGTTGTAGGTTAAATAATTACAAAATTATATTTTTTATTTTCGAATTATTGTTTAATATCAAATAATATTTATGTATTAACAAATTTATACAGTATAACATATATCAAACAGTTATTTAAAGTATACATTTAAAAATGTTTATTTATATACAAAATTTATATACAATATAAAATAAAAGAAAAAAAAATTAACACTATTGTATTTTTACAAACCTATAACAATTATTCATGATTTGTTAGAAAATAATGCCCCCATGGTAATGTATCAATATTATTTTCCATTATATATCTCTTATCATCATAAGCATTCAAAGCAATTTTATTTTGTTTAACTGTATAAACATGATGTAATATTGATACAATTCTATCTTGAGATTTATATAAACTTTCTTTTTCAAACAAACACTTTTTATATTCCTGAACAGTCAATCTTTGAGTAACGGATCTCCCTATTCCTTTGGCTCGATTAAAGCTTTTATCATTTATTGAATAGGAATACATTTTTGAACGTAAACCCACAAATTCGTTCATAATTTTACCCCCTAACTCATCCTTGAATAGTCCTAATATTTTTTTATTTATTCTAGGGAAACCGTAAGGATTATTTTCATCATATTCAGATGTGTCGAACCATTGCTTTAAATTTGAATAAATATCTTCATAAAAAATTTTGGTTACTATGGAATAAATCAAAGAATCTGTAACAGTTTTAAATTGGCTGATTCATATTTCTGTTTCATATAATCATAATGAAATTGATACATTAAACATTTGCTTATATCTAAAATCGCCATACCCACATATAAGGGCTTATTGAATATAACTTTTAACCGATTCAATTCAATGGCTACAAAATCTTTTTCAAAAATTACTCTATCCTTAAAATTTGGTTTACCCATTAATTTACCAGCTCCAAAACACCCCTCCCATTTTGAAACTAATTTTATATCCCGCATTTTTCTGACATTTTGCATGCTTTTACCGAATACACTATTATTTTTCAATTTAAAATAACTTTTTTCAAATTCATTTGTTGACTCCATTCTCAATTTAGTATTTTTGAGAATGTAGGGACGCATCTAGGGTGATTGATCAAATTCTAATATACGATGTATTTTTTCAAGAATTAAACCATGAGAAAGACATTGCTTTAAATTTCTGTAATGAATTACATATCGATTCTTTGGTTCTAAAGTCGTTAACAATTTTTGATATTTTCCTTCCGATGGAATTTTATTTTCTGAGCAAAATGGAAAATCTTGGTGAGAGTCGTGCAAACTTTCGGGATATGTTAAATCAACCTCTAAAATGTACCCCTTTTTATCATTATCTTAAATATTAAATACATTAAAATCTGATATTTTTTTTCCATACAACCATTTGAAATTCCCGGTAGGGAGGTATTGACACATCGCCCAACCATACAAATTTACCGCATCTAAATAGACAAGATATGATTCAGGTTGAGAAGAATCGAAAGTATCCATATATCGGTTATTTGCTGTAGCATATCGACCACAGCATTGGCTAATCCCCCGCGAATACCTCTCTCCACAAACAATAACATATCAATGTCTGTCAACAATTCTAGTTTAATTTTGGTTAATTTTAATAAACTATCCCACGACAATCCAGGTGCAGTAACATAATTAGCGGGGTCTAAATCGTATGTTTTTTTACATAATAAGCGAAATTGTTCAAATACATCCGCCAACAATATTACATCTGTTTTCAGATATAAATCTGTGTATTCACCCAAATTTGCACAATCAAATTGTTTGAATACTTTTTGTGCATGAGTATAATCACTGTCAGTAATTTCAGTTTGACTTAGATTATTGAAAAAATATTTTTTTTCAGGTAGGGTTGTTTCCGTAAAACATTTAAAGCTATTCAAATAACTATAAGGTAAAACACCTTTTCTAAATAAAAGTTTTAGTTTTGCCTCAGGTATATTTTTAAAATATTTTTTTGTATTGTCATATTCTTCCAGATACGATGATAATTTATCTAAAGATGCGCTCATAAAATTATAAGCATCTATAAATTTCAATTTGATGTTATTTAAAGAGTTGTATTTTGTAAAACATTTATACTTTTCTTTATTTATGGGGATTGTTGATATCCATCCAGGATTTTTTAAATACATTTCACCATCCATATTTATCATTTTCTTTTCATACAACTTTCGAATAATAAAATGTGCATCATATCCTTGAAGATTATGAAAAACAATAATAATAATATCTGAAGGTACTTTATAATTTAGATTACAACTAATATGAGCCGCCCCCCTATACTTTCCAGTTAAATGACAGTGGTCTTTAACTTTTGTAAGCCAATCTTCTTCTTCACCTGGTAATGCATATTCTGAAGGTGGTATAAATTCTCTCTCACAAATATGACAAATATTAGAAGTTTCGAAATTTTGAAACTCAACTCCTGTTAGAGGTAACATTTCTTTTTTATCTGCATAAATCCCAGCCACCTTCTGTGCAATTGCATTTAATCTATCTACAAACCATTCAATACAATTTTCCCCCCTACACAAATCTAATTCTGAATAACTATCATCGAAATTACATTTTAAATAGTACGAAATACTGCATGGTACATGTTTTTGATACGCATTTGTATAACTATGCGAACTGACTGGTTCACACGTATCTATAGGTAGAATAAGACATTCTAAATCGGCATAAATTACAAATGGGTGCATTTCCTTGTTTTTATAATTTTTAAAATAAAGCCACTGCCCACATTCGTTTGGCATGACATATTTTGCTGGTTCTGCATTTGAACAATCAATTTTATGTTGAATGAGTTTATCTTTTTCATAAAAATAACTTAAACATTTGTCGCATAATCATCGAGCGGATTTGTGTTGATTCATTTGTTTACTCACCAATCTAGATAAATTTTTTATCCAACCATAGTGATATTTTGGAATATGTTGGGGAATATTTGTTTCCAATATTTCCGCCATTAACAAATTTATATGGGTAGTTTTACTATTCTTTGATATATAAACCGGTAATATTTCGTAATCTTCATTTTTTTGATTGTTTTTTTTGTCTGATAGATCCTTTTCAATTTCCATATCACATTCATTTAAAATAAGCCAATCATGTTTATTTTTCATAGCATACACATTAATAGACATATTGTTTTGTTTTTCAAATTTAGAGATTTGATTTAATTCCATAGGAAACGTAATTTTATCTAAACAAAGAATGTTTTTAAAATCCGGATAAGACGATGTTCTATGTGGGTTATGTTTAGCAGGTCGAATTGCTGAAATTATCGCCCAAGCAAAACAACATTCATCATTGCATTGCACATTTATTACCGCTTTTCGACTTTGAATATACTTAGGTAAAACATAAAATTTGCTGCCGACTGTGAAAGGTGAATATTTGTTGATATTCAAATTTAATTGCATTACTTTATGTAGAGCCCACCCACTATCTCGTTCTTGATATTCCGCCAATCTTCCTAAAATTATTTTCATTGCCCCATTATACCATTCTGATATATTTGAGGTTTGGTAGATAACACTATATTTCGAATTGATATAGATAGTTTTTATTTCTTCTGTTTTTGGTAAAAGCATCTCGCAAACCAGTGATATTTGAACTCTAATTGGTGAGATTAATCGAATTTCGTTTACTTTCGTTTCAATTAAATTTTGGGTTTTTTGAAAAAAATGCTTCGGATCTAATATTTTATGAATGTTTACTATCCCAAATGTGAACATTCTCCTCTTAAAAGCGGTTTCAATTTCAGTTAAAACTAGCTCATTCTTAGAATTAGTAACACTTGTTAAAACTTGGTTAATGTATCTTACATATTTGTTTTCAATGTTTGGTTTCTTGTGTTTGGGGTTCGGTTCATCTGTTGTTGCATTTGCATCCAATGAATTTACATCTTTTTTTCTTATAACAGGGTTTATGTATTTTCGTTTTCTGCTTCGGTTCGATGTTTCAGGTTTCGGAATTTTTTCAAGTACGGATTGTATATATGCTTGATAGCAACTTTCCATATTTTCTAAAATAAATTAATAAAAAAAAATTAAATCAAGTTTAATAACAGCTATGTTCATCAAAAACGTACCTTCTTTTATGTGTAAAACTAGCGAAATCATGTAGGTTGAAAATTCAACAACTTTGATAACTCAAGTTTTAATCCTAAAATAAAATCATTCACCCAAAATTAATAAGCAACAAATTAATAAGCAACAAAAAAAATACTTTTTATTATTTATTTTGAATTTTTTCCTTGGGTAACAAAATATTGAATATTCACAAATCACAAATTAACAATAAAACTCTGGATATACACACGAACATAATATTTAGATATACTGCTTTTCTCGAAAGTACTAAGGAAATGCTGCATAAAATATATTAGTGTAATAAGATGTAACATTACAAGTCGTCATTTCACGAATGCTTCCGAATGTTAGAAAAAAAAAGAAGAAATAATGCAATTTTTTTGTCTATATTTTATACATTATTATCATCTTAAGCTTAAATTTATTGTTAACTCTCACTGGCAGAAAGACGAAAGTCAATAGCCAATTGTTTTGTAACAATATAGATTTAATTTATATAATGCAATATAATAAATAGCGTATTTTCAAAGGATAAAAAAATCATATTGTTTCGATCCAATAATATCAAATCAAAATGCACAATGTGCTTTTTTCGATAAAGTCTGCATAAACATCCACATCTCGCGATCATGAGTATTTTATTTATTTATCGGTATAAGAGTTTATTTGGTAAACCCAATTTTTGGTAATGCATTAAAAAAATGCCCATACGAAATAATCGTTGATTTTGATTCAGTTTAGTTTCAACGTTTAGAACCAAAACAATGGGTAAGTTTTTGATACTCATATTTTATTTTAAAAGTTGTAATTTTATGGTGTTCCCCCTTTTTTTTTAGACCACAGCTTGAGAGATTTTGTAGAAGCAGCATTGCCACCACCACTCCGCGTAAGTATATATTTAAATTAATTTAATTTATTTATGTATTAATTAATTTTTTGTTTCAGAATTTCCCCATCATTATTATGATGGGGAGAAATGCGGGTGGTGGTGGCGCACCCCCCACAATACCGAGGGGGTGCTTAACCCTAGAGGGGTATCCGGGTCACCTCATTTATTATGAGGTGATCAATGTGGTGGCCGATCGATTTATGGTGGCTGTAACAGCACTAAAAATTTGGTAAGTTTTTTTTTTTGTTTTTTTATTAATTATTTTTTTTTTTTCAGATTAATATGAGCGACCTCAGTTCTTATAATTCAATTCTTATAATAATCTAAATAATTTTTTTTTTAAGTAATGCATTTTTTTTTTTTTTTTGTTAATAGTAATGTTAGTGTTAAAAATGTAGGTAAGTTAAATAATATAATGATGATATTAATTATGTTGAACAGTTGTGGGAAAATAGTTTATAGGTAAAAATGATTTTTTTTTTAGGGATATATTTTAGTCGTGTGTGAATTTTTTTTTAAATGTTTATTTTTACCGAAAAAAGAGTAAACATATTTCAAACAAAATAGCATATTAGTAGAATTTCCATAAAGTTAAAACTTAATTCATAATTACAAAATATTATTAATATTATTCTATTATTATTATAACTCTATTCTAATTATTTATTATTATTATTATTATTACTAATATTAATTTTTCATAAATTTGGATTCTGATCCTTTGGTGTCTTTCATTTCTTTAGCTATGTCAAAAGTAATGGAATTGATTGTGTCAAAAATCGCGCCGTTTTCTTTCTTATCCACATACACTTTAGATCGAATAATACTATATCGCCAAATATCATTCGCCGCTTTTCCATTGATATCATTAATATCATAGATGTCAATTTTCACTAAATGCGTAGCACTTCGAGGGGCGGGGACTGTTACGCTGATGACCCCACCGTTGAGTTTTCGTGACATTGTTGAAGCCAATGGCTTCAACAATGCTGTTTCCTTGGATTCGACCTCTGCAAACAAATTTTCAAACCCATCATCCACCTCTGCTTCAATATTTTTGGATGGTGGATCCATTACTTAATACAATTTTCTTAAATAAAACAAATATGTACCTATATGGTTTAGTTATTCTTACAAAGTAATTTTTGTAACTGTATTTTTAATAATATATTTATTTTATTCAATAATTTTTTTTTTAAAAACTGCATTTCATTTATTTTATTTAGATATTTTTGATAATTTACTTACCAGATTTGTTTGTTTGTTCTTTTTTTTTAATGTGAGACGATTTCAGTTGTTCTTATATTTTAACCTTTTCGATTGAAGCACAATTATAAAATGAGGAATTCTTTTATCATGAATTTATGTTCTTGATGTATCATAGTATAAAATTATGATACTCAATAATAAAATGCGCGACTAAACACAGATTTTGTTATGCACTGCGCTGTTTTAGTATCCCCATAGTGTTTTTTTGCTATGTCAGCATTTTGCTTCAAAATCCTCTTATACATTCTGGATACAATTTTTTTATACAATGACGTCATTGTTTCAGAATCCCCATGGCTTAAAATGGTCAGTTACTTATCACACATTCATACATGTGTTATCACATATGATTACAATTATTACAATCGATGCCGACATTTATCACATAAAATTCTCAGAAATACACATGATAACGCTACTCATTTGTTTATATTAAACGGCGGCAAACCCTTTGTTCTAGAATCCCCTTATTACACTACTATTATAACTTAATTTTGTTACATTACTAAAAATACAGTTGATAAAAGCTTTCTTGATTATAATTTTTGATTAATATTTCGATTAATACGTTTATAACGCGAAACCAAAAATTTTAAAAGTTATTTTCCTTAGAAACTGTTGGTTTTAGACTTCTCAAATAAGAGGACCTTTTTTGTGTAAAATTAAATGAAAAATCATAAAATGGACCCAAAATATCAAAAAATGTAATCCAAAAAAAAATATGGGGGCGATGCCCCCTGACCGTCCTATATAATAAGTGCGGACGAAACGCGAATGCGACGGCGAGAGAATATGTAGAACGTTTCCCACAACAGGACCATCCTACAGCTAATGTTTTTTTTACATTTAGTAAATAGAGTAAGAGCCATGGGAAATTTAAATAATTCAATAAAAGATCGACCAGGTGCGCCCCGTGAAATGCGTATTCTTAAAATTGAAGAAGAATATGGAATATTTCGGTGGAGCACCAATAATAATAATGATGATGAAGAGTTCACTTAAATGCGTTAAATATGCCAGCCACCAGAAAGTGAATTACTACACTTTTATAAATATTTTTTATGTCAATTAACAACCATCAAAATACAGATTTAAAAGCAGAAGAAATAGTATCATTAAAAACAAATTGAAATTAAAATCTGTCATTAATTGAATGAAATTAAAAACAACAAAATAACTACAATAATTGTTCAAAATATCCACCATTGAACACTGTTTGAACACACCTTATTAAACTATCCCTTGCATTGCGATCATGTCGGGTGTAATAGTAGCCAATCTCTCATGAATCCTATCTTGAATATTTCCTATGTTGGAATCATTGGTAATAGACTAATCGGACCTCACATACGAGCAAAGAATTATGAGAAAGAGTTAATAATGGATGTCAAACCATTAGAAACGAAGAGACGTTAAATCGAGTAATGCGAAATATGAATCGTAGACTTTATATGTATTCAGATGAACGGGGCACATTTTCAGCATTTGATATAACATTTTTAGTTATATCAAATGACATTATAACTTAATTTTGTTACATTAATAAAAATACAGTTGATAAAAGCTATCTTGATTATAATTTTTGATTAATATTTCGATTAATACGTTTATAACGCGAAACCAAAAATTTTAAAAGTTATTTTTCTTAGAAACTGTTGGTTTTAGACTTCTCAAATAAGAGGACCTTTTTTGTGTAAAATTAAATGAAAAATCATAAAATGGAGCCAAAATATCCAAAAAAAAATATGGGGGCGATGCCCCCTGACCGTCCTATATAATAAGTGCGGACGAAACGCGAATGCGACGGCGAGAGAATATGTAGAACGTTTCCCACAACAGGACCATCCTACAGCTAATGTTTTTTTTACATTTAGTAAATAGAGTAAGAGCCATGGGAAATTTAAATAATTCAATAAAAGATCGACCAGGTGCGCCCCGTGAAATGCGTATTCTTAAAATTGAAGAAGAATATGGAATATTTCGGTGGAGCACCAATAATAATAATGATGATGAAGAGTTCACTTAAATGCGTTAAATATGCCAGCCACCAGAAAGTGAATTACTACACTTTTATAAATATTTTTTATGTCAATTAACAACCATCAAAATACAGATTTAAAAGCAGAAGAAATAGTATCATTAAAAACAAATTGAAATTAAAATTTGTCATTAATTGAATGAAATTAAAAACAACAAAATAATTACAATAATTGTTCAAAATGTCCACCATTAAACACTATTTGAACACACCTTATTAAACTATCCCTTGCATTGCGATCATGTCGGGTGTAATAGTAGCCAATCTCTCATGAATCCTATCTTGAATATTTCCTATGTTGTGAATAGGTTCCATATTATTAGATTTTAATACTATTTTAGCATATTTTGTTTACAAAGTCGACAGATAGTGCCTTCCTCTAAAACTTCACATAGAGGAATTAATGAAACAGAGCTAGCAATACGCAGGAAATATTTCTGGCCATCCATATCTGAAGATATTAGTAAATATATTAATAATTGTGAGATTTGCCAGGAGGGAAAGTATGAACGACATCCTCACAAAATTAAATACAAATTAACTGAAACCAGTCAACTTCCTCTATTCGAGCACATTTTCAAAGACACATTTCAAATTAATAAAGAGAAGTTTTTAACAATTATAGATTCGTTTTCGCGCTATAGTCAAGCTTATTATATGGAAGCGAATACGGTTATAAATGTAATAAATAATCTAATACTATTTAGCACACATCATGGACTTCCTCAGAAAATCACCACTGACCAAGGTGTTGAATTCAAAAACTTTATGTTAAAGGATTATTGTAATTTATATAATATTGAATTACATTATACATCAGTAGGAAATTCGGACGGAAACAGTCCTGTGGAAAGAATGCATTCAAGCATAATCGAGCATATCAGATGTTTAAAGATTCAAGATAAAAATAATAAATCTGTAAAAGAATTAATGCTAATTGCTATATTAGGATATAATAATTCAATACATTCTGCTACTAAATATATTTGAAATCTTAAACGGAAATAATCTAGCAAAATGTCCTTTAGAAACAAGCGAAGAAATGCTAATGAATGAGTACATAATTGAATTTAGGGATAATGTTAAAAGAATACATCAAAATGTTAAAGAAAACAATATTGCTATTAAAACAAAGACACTAGCTAAAATCAATGAAAATCGTACAAATCCCCCTAATTACCAGG
The DNA here is from genome assembly GCA_963556235.1 of Cryptophagus acutangulus. NCBI lineage: Eukaryota > Metazoa > Arthropoda > Insecta > Coleoptera > Cryptophagidae > Cryptophagus > Cryptophagus acutangulus. The sequence goes on from OY744558.1 coordinate 9,958,759, forward strand.
AAGATGTTCCACCATATTTAGCAGAAAAAACGCGATATAAACTTTCACCTAAATTTAAAAAACATAAAATGATAAAAAATGAAGATATTCATGCTAAAGTTAATAAGAAAACAATTCCTAAAAAATTCCTGAAACCGACACGGAAATTAACAAATGTTAATCTTGTTTCAGATAATGAACGAGATACTCCTAATACTAGTATTACTATCTACAAAAATCCTTCCAATTATTCTTAACAACAGAATAAATATTATACCCTTGCCAGACGACACTGGCATATTACCATTTAAATTAGGAAAAGCTGTTATTATAAATTATAATCACGTCTTAATTCATTATATAGATTTAGATCCATTGATCAATAATTTTAGCAATCTTAAGCAAACAAGTATAAACACTAGAGACAAAGGTTTTGGCAATGAAACCATATTAAATCACTATTTAGATGGAAATTCTGAAATAAACATATTAATAAAAGAAGTAGAAAACAAATTGGATAATATTCTTAATTCTAAAAATCACGTCGAAATCAATCGCTCTAAGAGAGGCCTTTTCAATTTTGTAGGCTCAGTAAACAAATTTCTATTTGGAAATTTAGATGCTAATGATGGTGAAAAAATTAATAAAGTAATTTTACAATTGGAGAAAAATCAGAATAAAATAATTCATAACGCGAATATACAGATTTCTCTATCACAAAATTTAGTGGAAAATTTTAAAGATACTATAGACAAAATCAATCGGAATCAAATGCAATTAAATGAAAATTTTGAAAAATTGCAAAAAGACACAGAAAATCGGCTTAACTGGATATATTTTCATGTATTATTTGCTCAAATAGCCGCAAATCTAAGACGTATTGATCGATTTCTAAAAGAATTAGAAACGGCTATCACTTTCTCAAAGTTAGGCACTTTGCACCCGGATATTGAAATATCATAACCAAAATGAATTAATAAAACTAGATCATATGTATTAAATAGCAAACTGATATTTGTATTAAGTATCCCAATTGTATACCCAGATTCATTTGATTATTATCATTTAATACCTATACCTACAAAGCAAAATCAAACTTTGATACCACCCTTTCCCTATCTTGTACTCAATGAAAAGAATTATCAATATCAAGAAAATGAATGCTTGAAGTTGACCGAGAATTTTATATGTATGAAGGAAGAACATATATTTCAAGAAAATTGCATTATACCAATAATTCGAAATCAACCGCCTAAATCATGTTCATTCTCACCAATTGAAATCAATAAAGCTGTAATAGAGAAAATTACGAAAATTCTAACAAAGAAGAAAATCCAAATTAAAGAAAAATGTGAAGAGGAAACTCAATTTATCAATATAATTGGAAATCAATTGATTCAGCTAAAAACTAATTGTCAAATAGAATATGATGGACAAGAAATTGCTTATTATGAAACAAAACATTTTGGACAACCCCTATTTTTACCCGAAATTCATGAAAACATTCAACCTAGGAAAATGCAGAAAATTATGATGGAAAATGTACCTTTAACAAAATTACATTTACTGGAGAAGCAAATAGGAACTGTGAAACCAATGGAAATAGAAGATTATGGAAGTCTACAATCAACAAATTGGACATCATACATAATTATTTTACTAATAATATTTTATGGATTATGGAAACTTATATTGAAAGCTAATATAAGGAAAATTTTACTAAGAAGGAACCCTGACGCAATTGCCATTTCCTCCGTCAATGCCAATCTTGAGAAGGGAGGAATTATATGATGGGAACTATCTATGAAGCACAAAATATGCTGCTTCTGCACAGATAACTCAATTGTCTTTAATCTTCTAATACTAATTGCATATTAATTGTAAACACATAATAATGGACCTATTGTATTATGCAGGTGACAAACAAATTGTTATCAGCTTATGTATTAATATATTTTAATTAGTCTTTAGTCTTAATGTTAGTCTCAATTAAGTAACATCATTTTATTGTAATCCAAAATAAATGTTTTTAAAAATAAGATTTAGTTATCAACAAATAAAGTTTATGTTTTGATAATAATTATAAAAACATAAATATGTTACAATTATATTTTCTTCCAATTGCGTTAATGAACAATTAAATTTTTCAACAAATTTTATTTTTGATAGTATTATATAATTTATTTTAAACTTATTCATTTTATCACTATACCTTTGTATGTCATTTATAATTTATTTATTGTCAAAAATAATTTTCTCTGCAATAATCTGTTAAATTTTACTATCTGATGATAGCTATTTAGCCGAAACATGTTATAGTAATACCAAAAAATATATACTGTTGTGAAGACATTGATTTTCATTTGAAGTAATCTATATTTATTTCACACAACATTCGAGATAAATGGATACAATACATAAGTTAAAATTTGCGTACGTTAACAGAAACTGCAAATAGTAAATAAATTTACATTCAAATTCAAACCTCTCAAAACACACCGAAAAAATATATAAAATAAAACAATTAAAACTAAGACGGGGACTGAACATACCGCTCACCGAAAACGCGATGCGTTTTACAAAATTGGAAATGTTGGGAAGCGGACAGATTTTAACAACAGGTCTTTTTTTTATGGTACCGTTGTTTGTGTGGATAGACACCACTCGAGTTGTTCCATCTGAACCTGAATGTAGAGCCGTCACTCGCCCTAGGCGCCATTTACTAGGCGAAAGGATATCATTCTTTATTAACACGACCGAATTTAGAGCAATGGGCATGTCACGATCGATCCATTTGCTTCTCTGTTGCAAGGTATGAAGGTACTCCCTATGCCAACGCGCCCAAAAATCTTGTTGAACACGTTGTATGAGCTGCCAACGAGATAATACATTTAATTTTAGCTTCGTTAGATTGGGATCCGGAATTACAGAAATTGACTCTAAAGTAAGAAAATGACCCGGTGTGAGAACCGATAAATCAGAACTGGTCAGAACTGAGAGGGCACAGAGGCCGCGAGTTTAACAACGCTTCAATAAGGACGAGAGCTGTGTTAAGCACCTCATAGGTGAGAATTTGCTCGCCAATCACACGCGCCAGATGGGTCTTACTGACTTGATGCCTGCTTCCCATAGCCCACCAAAATGTGGGGCTGATGGGGGGTTAAAATGCCACGCGATGTGTTCAATGTCAGTAGCTTCCTGCATCAGTTTGGTAAGATAAGAGTTGGCGCCAACAAAATTTGTGCCGCAATCAGAATAGATCATTGCACATTTTCAGCGGCGAGCAATGAAACGACGAAGAGCAGACTAAGACGTTGGTTGAAGCCTGGACAATCAACACCAACTTTCGTTCTTCCTCGGATCCTTCGACTGTGGTTGCGATGAAAGGCCGAGTTAGATCCAGCAAGGAGTCATAGAGCACCGGAGGTCCCGCCCACCATAACGAATGGTTCAGACACGCACTAGGAGAGAGGCCACGCGAAGCGCAATCGGCAGGATTATCTTCCGTGCGGACATGGTGCCAAGAAGCAAAAGGGGCATAAGTTTGAATTTGGGAAACCCGATTGGCAACAAAGGTTTTCCATCGGTGAGGTGATGAGTTTATCCAAGCTAGAGTTATAGTCGAATCTGATCATGCATGGACATGGTCAGTAGATGTTAAATTTGGAAAAATCTTGATAAAGGTGTCAAGAAGTCTGGCGAGCAGAACTGCAGCAGACAACTCCAGCCTTGGAATAGACAGACGTTTGAGAGGAGCAATTTTTGACTTTGCACAAATAAATCGAACTATGACGTTATCGTGACAGTAAACGAATGTAAACTACTGCAGCATATCCTAGCTCTGACGCGTCGCAGAAGCCATGAACTTCACAGCGATCAAAATTACTTGTGAGCACATATCGAGGGATTTGCAATGAGGTTAAAAGCGGAAGCTTGGCCTTAAACTGTTCCCAGCGCGAGATTATCTCTTCCGGAGGAGAATCATCCCAATCTAGATGCAAAGACCATAAACGATGAATCAAAAATTTTGCGAAGGCGGTTATAGAGGCGAGAAATCCGACCGGATCAAGAATTCTAGCCAGCTCAGAAAGAAGAGTTTGTTTCGTACATGGACGTTCAAGAGGTTGAACCTTGTATCCAAAGCAATCTGTGTGCGGATTCCATTGCAAACCGAGAATTTTTATGGAACTTTGGACTCCAACTGTGTTGGAGTCCGAATCAAAACTCACAGGGCGAGTTTGGCAATGGTCAGTTGGGAGAAATGTTAACAACTCAGGACAATTGTTGGCCCACTTGCGAAGCTCAAATCCTCCTTTATGCAGCAACGATATCAATTCTTCCTGTACCTTTATAGCATCAGTAAATGTTTGACACTCGGTACAAATATCATCTACGTAAACGTCTAACAACAGAGACTTGAATGCCAGGGGAAATTTACTTTGTCCATCTTCAGCTAGTTGTCGTAACGTTCTAATGGCTAGAAATGGAGCTGATGATGTTCCATACGTGACGGTGTTGAGTTTAAATTCTTGAACTGGGTCTGTGGTCAAAAATCTCCACAAGATTCTCTGATATGGACGATCCGAAGGAGAAATGAGAATTTGGCGATACATCTGTTTAATATCAGCGGTGAAAACTATAGGATGAATGCAAAAACGACAGAGAATCGTAAAAATGTCATTCTGTAGCTTAGGGCCACAAAAAGGAGTGTCGTTGAGAGAAATATTGTCGAAAGTTTTTGCCCAGGCGTCAAAGACCACACGCAACTTGGTTGTGACACTTTCGGCCTTGAGCACGCAATGATGCGGTATGTAATAACCATAGATTAGAGAAGATGTAGATAGCTATCTCTTACTACCATACGTCACTAAGAGTTGCTTAGCTTCATAGAGGCAACACTTCAGTGCTGGCGCCACTAGCGTACGTTTTGGGCGAGTAATTCAAATTTATTTTTTGGAGGGAAATTTGAATTAATGGTTTTTTTGCAAAAATAAATGTTATTTCTAAATTTTAAATTTAATTTTATTAGTATAATATTGAAACTAATAAAATTAATATTTACTTACTCTAAAGTAAATATTAATTTTATTACTATCATTATTATACTAATTAAATTAAATTTAAAATTTAGAAATAACACTTACTTTTGCTGCAAATAACATACATAATATAATATAATAAATATATTTATTATATATAAATAATAAATACAACACTAAATAAATATAAATCGGTTCTTCGATATTTCGAACATGTCTTCATCTGCAATCAAAATAGATTTTCGTTGTTTCACAGTTTTTTCTAGCAAATCGATTCTTCCCACAGCATTACACCGTTTGGCATTTACTAAACCACTGAAATAGATTATTTGTTTAATAACATTCCAATTTCTTTATATTTTTAACTTACATTATTGTTACTTGGTATTATATGCATTATCATATACATATTAGAACGGTAATTGTTATTACAATTCGGTACACAACACTTAACTCAATATAAACTATCAAAATAAACGAAAATATACAAAAACACAGAAAACACTTGGAAAAAACTCGGATTAATGAATAAGCACGAAGCGAATGTCATTAAACTAATAAGGTTAGAATAAAATAAACATAGATTATATACAAGAGATAACTGTAATTCCAGAGATAATAAAAGAAGAAGCGAGTGTGGCGGGGCAAGTGTTGCCTCTATGAGCTAAGGTCCCCCACTCTAACACTAAATGAAATTCTACGTTAAAGATTACGGGCCCTGGTAATAACTGAATGAGTTGGCTGACATTGATGGTGAGAGTGGTTCCATATGGCCTGAATCAAGGTAATCTTGCATAAATTCATGGTAAGCTTTGCATGGATGCTTATGGGTTTCTTAGAAACCGGCGTTCTAAACTAAATAATCGGCATTGTGCGAGGTTGCGAGAATCGGAACAAAATGGAAGGTCAAGCTTAAACAATAGCGGTACTACAAATCTACCTGATTCTACGCGCGTATACGTTGTAGAAAATAAGTGTTCTGCTTTGATATCATCTTCGGACGCGTATGATACCGCTGAAAGTTCTTCTACCTCCCAAAATTTACGAATTAGAGAATCTAGTGATGAACTATCAATATTTTCACAAAAGTTATTAACAATTGTTGATTTGGGTGCACCAACTAAATCGACTTGACCCATCAGAATCCACCCAAGTTTTGTTTTTAACGCAACAGTTTCATTAGTTTCACCTGACACCCTATCAGACTCCAAGATTTGGGCAAAAAAATGAGCCCCAAGAAGCATGTCAATATTACCTGATTTATGGTAATTCGGATCAGCTAGTGTAATCGCTGCAAGATGAGACCATGGTGGCGGAGAGAAGGAGTTGTTGGGAATATTGTCACAAATGGTTGGCAGTACCACTGCCTCGATTGAGTACTGTAGGAAAACCTGATGGTTTGGACGAAGAACACAAGTAACCGTTTTAGAAGCGTTAGAGCTTATTTGATTGAGACCGCTGATCGCACAGAACAGTGAAGACTTGGGTAGCCCAAGGCGAGCGGCGCATTATCGAGAAATAAAGTTGCCTTGACTTCCGCTATCGATCAACGCCCGGATCGGTTCAAAGGTGCCATTGACGTTACGCACATGGACAATTGCTGTTGAGAGTAGGACAGTTGACTTTGTGGAAATAATACCCGTCAATGACGTTACGGCGCTAGTACTGGGGGTTGAGGCAGCAACTAGGGTATTATCAGAGAACGAATTAGTTGACTGCCCAGAAAAAAAGTGAAGCAGTGTGTGATGTTGTTTTTCACAAGTCCTGCAGGCAGACTTCGATTGGCAATCACGAACTTGATGTTTTGAGCCCAGGCAATTTATAAACCATTTTTTCTCCTTGATCAATGCGTAACGATCTTGAGGAGATTTCGTAAGAAATTGGGGGCACTTATAAATTAAATCAGTTCCCTGACACAATGCACAGGCGCTATTATCGGTTTTTACAAAAAATGATGAACTTGAACGGGGTTTGGAAAGTGGTACTAAAGCCTTAGAACCATGAGTATCTCGCTTTGCCGATGAGGCCACTGTCACATTTACGCTTTCTAAGGCATCGCATTGTTTTGTGGTAACTTCAATCAGTTGACCAAACGTGGGGGTGGTTTTGGAATTATGAATCAATTCAAATCTAGTGATGGTCTCATGATTTAGACGTTTTAAGAACAGATGAAATAAAACAAAATCCCACTGCTTAACAGGGAGTCCTAAGTTTTTCAGTGCAGCTATATTCTCCGTGAATAGATTGATTAAAGCTCTTAACGGCTGCGGGGTTACATGAGAATCGAGTAGTTTTGAAGAATTTTCAATTGCGTTCCAATGTGAAGACGCGAGCAGACGCTCATTATTATAACGTTTGATCAACAAGTCGTACGCAATCGGATAGTTGTCGTTCGATTTAGGAATGCATTGAACAAGAGCAAGAGGTTCGCCTGCATGACAAGAAGTAAAAAAGTTGAATTTCTCAATGTTAGAAAGCGTGTTGTTGTCATGAATAGTACAATTAAACATATCAATAAAGGGTGTCCAAGTTTTCACTTCGCTTGAGAATTTAGGTTGTTCAAGTCTTGGTAGTTTAATGTGCGACGTAGAAGGATTTGTGGGAATATTAACTGGGGGAGTGTTTTCAAATAAATCTAAGTAAATAGATCTTACGGTATAATAATCTTTGTAAAAACCTTCGCGTATGACCTTATAGCTTGGATCTTTTGTGATTGTACAATAGGTAGGCATATTTGGCGGACTAACTGCTGGGTAATAGTCGAAGAGGGATACCAATTAGCTGAAGATTACGTTAACACGTAAGCTTAAGTAGTGAAAGACGAAAGCCAATAGCCAGAGATGTAAACATCGTATTTTTTTTAAATTAAACCTATACATTAGTGACAACAGGGTTAAAACACTTACATATTTATTGAAACAAGTTACTTGCATTTTATTATATATCGGACAACTAGCTAGCTAAGAAACCAATTGTAAAACATATGAATTAATTATAATAAATATAGATTTAAGGTATGTTTTAAATAATAGTAGACTTCATGGAATACTTTGTAGACAATCTTTGATTTTTCTCCATGTCTGTAGTCCCTAAAATAAAATACAAGTTTAGTATATCCATAAATATTACAAGGGAGTAATTACTTTTTTGGCGGTTTTTAATTGTAGAAAAGCGTAATTGGCAAATGTATCCTGCAAATCCAGCACTTTTTGGTTCTTGAATCTTTCGATATCTTCTATAGCCTTCATAAAAAATTCACTAAAATACATTCCAACAAATATCGTTCAGAGACATTTTATGCATATTTAATTTATATGTTTACAATGAAAAAGTGTCAAGATACTTGAAGATAACAATATAAGGTCCTAAAATCTAAAACACAATTACGGATGCTAGATTTATATATGTCAATGATTATTAAAGTAGCGGTTGTTATGTATTTTAATTTAGTCAAATATTTTATGTTGTTGAGTTTGTTGTGTTGGTGTAATGGTATGGTTGTGTTGGTGTTGGTTAATATGTATTAACAATTACATATGCTACGGACAAAGGTCGATAATATCTCATTAAAAACTCATTAGAAAGAGTGTTGAGACACGATGAACTCGTACGGCTGAAATCTATGCTTATATTACTATTATTTTTTTTTACTTCATTAGTTTTGTTTTCTGAATCAGTAATGGCAATCCGTGTCTTACGTTTCTAAAAAAACAATTAACATATGCCAATTTAAACCTTCCCAAAAAGTACCTCTACATTTAAACTGAAAACAAAGATTTGAAAAATCAGGAAAATTTTCGTCAAAATTTAAATGTTCGGATTTTTGGCAATGAGGTGGCAGGGTAGATTATTCGTAAATTTGTTTAAAATTTATAGTAAAAATCAAAAATAAAACAAATCCGAGCTATATTTGTCAAACACTATATTAAGGGGTGGGTGTGTCTGGTAAGAGTCCATATTATTTTTAATCAATCTTTATGTAATAATAAAGATTGATTAAAATAAACGAAAATAACTGACAGAAAATAGTGGGTAATGCTCTCATAAAAAATTCACAACACTGTCAATTTTTCGATATTTAAGGGGCAAACGGGACACAAAGGCTTATTTTTGAGGGATAAAACATTCCCCAGAATTTTCTTCAATGTCTCCCTAATATGTATTCAAAATTGGATTCAATTCAAGTATTCCTTCTGACCAGTATTCACGTTACAAATCATGCATTTTTACAACTTTTTGACCCTTCATCTCTTAATAAAAATTCAATCCCCTTGAAACCCCAGATTTATTAAAAGCATTTACCACTTGAAGAAACATATTTTACACGAAACATATGTTTAATATTTGGTGGATGCATCGATTTGGCTATTTTTGGCATGTTTTTGATTTATAATGCGCAGGTTTTTGAGTCAGTCAGCCTCACTAGCCTGGCCTCCAAGTCCATTATGAAATAGAGGCTTTATATAAAGACTCCGTTATGAAATTGAAGCTTTATATATACTATTATCTACACTTAATAAATAATACATGCAATATGTACGTGTTTCCTTAAGTAAAATGATAGTCAGTATACACGCACGTGAATAATGAAATGTCATTTAAGGAAAAAATATTTTTTGGCAGAACAATATTTTAGATTTTATACCTATACAAACAACTTTACGAGAGGTCCAACACTTTCTGTGAGGTTCAGGAGGTATTGTAAGGGTTTTGTACAGGTTTTGCAGACTGTAACATCGTTCTAAACATCACAAACCAGATCCAGAACAAAATTACGCAATACTTTTGACGTTTAATATTATCAAATCAGTCGTTTAATATTATAAAATTTAATTTGCATGTGAATACACTTTGACATCGAATATAAGACAGTAGTTTTTATTGCAGTGACAATATAACTCATGGCCAACTAGAACCTGTTTAGGACACCTAAAACGCATAGCTCAGACCTTATCATATCGGGTATAATAAACAATATCGTAACCAGTGAGTATAAAATTATACCCGCTATAACTATCTCTTTTTATAAAGGCATTGGAAAGAGATAGTTATAGGTAGTATAACTTACCATAACAACAAATTTGTCAGTGTCATTACTTATTAATATTGTGTGTCGTGCGTCACTTTGCATAGATTGTACCAAAATGAGTTCCGAAGATCGTTGGGGAACAGTTTCTGAAGACAATATTGTGTAATATATTGAAATTGTTTCCATTTATTATATTGTCTTGCCAAATATAACTCTTGGGCTAAATATAATTCGATGATAATTGACTCTCGTTAAAATCAAGGTTTTGCCCACTAGTGATATTGCTAGCAAATATAATGCACTAGCCTTTACATCGTAGTAGCTATTCTCTAAACAAATGCTAGATTAATAATAAAGTTTTTGTATACTTTTGTTGCTCATTAAATTGTCTTACCGAATTACACTCGAGCTTTTTTTGTCGAACTAGTAAAGTTTTATTTCTCTAAATGCGAATTTGGGTGCTTGGGTGCAGAAAAAATGACTCGAGTTCAGTTTTTTCGTCGTATTGCCAAGCAACAAAATTCTTATTGAAAAATTGCAACTTTACGTACGACAATGAAAAAGTTCTTGTGTAATTACATCTGACAAAACGTTAGAGATGAGAAAGATAACTGCCAACTGGTAGGGTAACCTAATTTCAATGTAACATTTTAAAATGGATGGTTTATTTCAAAAGGTTGACAAAGGGGATGGGTAGGGATAAATCAAGCCAAATACCACAGTTGCTCAGCGGTGAGTGGTGTGGGTCAAACTTATAAAGCTCCACCCGTTTTGCGACCCTTATCTTGGCTCAATCCGATTCCCTGGTCTGGAGAACGGGAAAAATAGGTGAAATTAACAACAGCGATATTCCCCAACAAGTGATTTAATTAATGCAGGATTTACAAGTCAGTATCTTAACCAAGTCTATATCTATAATAGTTCATAGTCGTCCAAAACGATTCAAAAGTATAACAATTATTTTGAACTTATTTTGATTACCTGATGTACGCGTTCTACCGGGTTGCACTGAAGGTGATAATTGGCAGTATATCGTATGGTATTCCTCCGGCAGTGTATCGTATGGTAGTGACTCCGTATTCCTCCATTTTCCTGCGAAACACGTTACTACAAAACTGTACACCGTTATCGACGATAATTGAACTTGCTGCACTAAAAGCTAACAGCATCTGCTCTTTCATGATCGATACGATTTTGTTAGCGATAGACCGTTGCACCGGAAAAAGTAACAAAAATTTACTAAAGGTGTCTAAAACCGATAGAATGTACATGAATTCCGAAGTGGAACGAGAAAAAAGTCCAACTAGATCTACCATCAAAAGTGGCCAAAGTCGCGTAACTTGAGAGGAAGTGCTGAGCATCAACCCTGCTAATCGTTTCTGAAGAGGTTTCGTTCTCAAACATGTTATGCATCGTTTGATATATCGCGCCACATCCTTAGACCAATAATACCGTTCCGATAATCGCGCGAAAGTCTTGTAAACGCCTTGGTCCACATTGCGGAGGATCATGAACTGAAGCAATATGAGCCGATGGTTGAGATTTCGGGACTACCCGGAACCAACGTTCCGCGCCTTGAAGAGTAAGGTATTTCCATTTGATTCGCTTTATCAATTCCGTGCCATCGATCCTCTACAGCGAATACCGTTGGGTTTGATTTTCAACTTTTTCGAGCATTTGCAAATACCAAAATCTACTATCTCATCAAAAGTAAATAAAAAATAGCTGGAACCGTTTTCGACAATGCTTCCGGCATGACATGGTCTTTTCCTTTCGGATTCACAATTTCAAAGTCGTATTGTTGTAGGCGAACTGCTCATCGCCCAATCCGACCGAACCACTTAAGACTGTAGTGGTCTGTTATAACCATGAATCTAGTACCCTCAATATAAGGCCTCAATTTCTGAATAGCAAACAATACCGCCAAGCATTCCTTTTCAGTCGTGGTATATCGTCTCACATTCATTCGCTGGTCAGTCATCGCAGGCGATAGCTCGTCTAGTACCGCTACAGAAATTTGCTCTTATTGTAATAAAACCGTTACGAAAAAATGCGTTGCATGTAAAACATGTAAAGCAGTATACCACCATTCATGTGGAAAATATAAATGTGCAGTGCGTATCACGGAATCTGAAATGATCTGCAAAAACTGCAATCAAATTAAATTAAGTGAGGAGTGCTGTGACACTGGATATACTATAATTCTACTATCAAAAATAATAACTGCAAAAGAAAACATTATCGAAGCAAAATCCGAGGTAATTGTTGCTCTTAGAAGTCAAATCATGATGTTAGAAGACAAATTAAAATTAAAGAATGCCAATTCTACTCAAAAATGTAAAGAACATACTTCACGTAGAAAAAGTTACAGCGAGATAGCGTCGAATGCGAGTTCACCTTCACCTTCGCCTGCAACATCACCGAATTGTTTCAATTTATCTGTGCCACCAATGTCGAACAAATCGCTACATAAAAATGATAGTCTTTCAAATTCAAATACTAATGAAAACAATCAACAACACGTTTCGGATTGGAAAACAGCTCAACATAAGAAGAAAAAAAGGCAAATCAAATTTGACGGAAAAATTGCAAAAGGTGCTAACTTAGAAGGACCAGTTACGAAACTCAAAGTGGTAAATAGATTAAGTTGGATATACCTATCGAATTTTCACAAAAAAACAAAAATCGAAGAAATCGTTGACTGCCTGGACGGAAACTTCAAGGAAGAATATCAATGCTTAAAGATCGAAAATCATCCTAACAATAGAGTTGCCTCTTTCAAGTTAGGAGTCCCTATGGTCATGGAAAATGCTGTCAGATCATTAGATTTCTGGCCTGCTGGTATATGGGTAGACAAATTCTACAATGCCAAAAAAACTTCAAAAACTCTCAAAATTTTTCAAATCCAGCGAAGAACATAATCAATTCTTAGCCAAAAACAAAGATGACAAAAAATCCTATCATCAAACTGATTCGGATAAGTATTCAAATTGCATCGCATTTAATAATCTTAAAATAGCACATGTAAATTCTCAAAGCATAAAAAACAAAACAAACCTCATTAACTTTTTCTGCAGTAAACACGAAATTGATATATTATGTATTTCAGAACACTGGTGCTCACAGGATGAACTTAGCCTAATAAAAATCCCAGATTTTGCCCTGGTTGAACGCTTCTGCAGGATGGAACATGTTGGTGGGGGAGCAGCAATATTTATCAGATCACCTTCTTTAAGTGGCCACAAAATTGTCAACATTGACCTAGCAAGATTCTGTGTTGAAATGATTCTGGAAGTTTGTGCAGTATCCATTACAATTACCTCGGCGAAAATAGCATTAGTGAGTATTTATAGACCACCTTCAGGGACTGTTCAATTGTGCTTTGATTATCTGTACGAAATCTTAAAATATCTAAACAATATGTACAGCAACATTATTTTGTGTAGTGACATCAACATTGATTCACTAAAACAATCGCCAGAACGCGATATATTATTCGATCTATTTGAATCTTATGGCCTAAAGAAATGCTGTCATGGTGCTACCCGAATAGTTACCAATATCAATAATCAAACTTCCCAATCAGAAATAGATTACATAGTTTCAAATTTGCCTGAGTGTGACTACACCAGCTTCTCGGTGAATGCGAATGTTGCAGACCACTTAGCCCAAGTCATGAAAATATGCACTGCAAAAAATACTCCCGTGACACCAACTATCACTCAAAATAGAGTATATTCAAATAATAACCTTCTGCAACTAGAAAACCTCGTTATTAAAATAGACTGGAACAGCATAGCATATTATGAAATTAATATAGCATTTACAATTTTTATTGACTCTTTCGTTCAATGCTTAGACATTGCTTGCCCTGTAACAACATTTTCAAATAACCCTATTAATTCGGCTAAAAGATGGTTGACTAGAGAGCATCGAGAAGAAAATAGTAATCTAAATAACTTGTACTGGCTAGCCGCAAACTTGAAAGATCATAGTCTACTAAAAATATATAAGAGCAAAAAAAAAGAACTAAATACAAGCATAAACATTAGCAAAAAACTATATTTTTCTTCAAAAATAGAGAAAGCTAATCGCAGCAGCAAAGCAATATGGCAAGTTGTGAATGACCAGCTAAATCGTAAAGATCGTGAAAACAGCATATCTCTAATGATAAATGGTGAACTGTGCACTGACTTGTTGAAGTGGTCAAAGTTAAACTTAATTCTCATTTTGGAGAATATATATCAAGTACATGCAGCCTGCACAATTAGGTAGAACAATCAATTACTCTCACACCAGCCTCGCCTCAAGAAATTTTCACTTGTAATCTCACAAGAGCATGAATTCTATCCGAAAATTTTTTTGAGTGCATTTCAACAACGTATTAATTATACGATTACGTTGTTGGAATGCACGATAAAAAATTTCCAGGATATGAATTCATGCTCGAGTGCAGATTCGGTAAGAAAATCGCACCAATACACTTACAAAAATTGATCAGAATTCAAAAAGTTTTTGATATTTTTTAATCAAGTTGCAATAGAATTGCGTATCTATGAGCAACGATTGTTGAAAACAAAATACTAAATCTGTCAAAGTCAAAAATGTCGCGCTTCGGAAAACAGTCATTGAATGCAATTTATAAAGCTGTGGAAGATACGGTACCAAATATTACAAATACGGTATCAAAAAGATACGGTACCAAATAAAACAATTGTGTTTTTAATTTTAATCATTAATTTTGTTAGTTTATTTAATTTTTTAGTTCTAATTAAATTATTTATTTTGACATTTGTTTTGACATAATAATTTCCGCTGAAATTTTCTACTGCTTGGTGTAGTAGGATAAAATTTCCGAAAAATTTTGTTGTTGCCATGGTAATATACTCAAATGCAACGTTTCTATTGGTCGTAAATTAGTATGGTGCGATTTTCACTTGTAATCTCACAAGAGCATGAATTCTATCCGGAAATTTTTTTGAGTGCATTTCAACAACGTATTAATCGGCCCGAGTGGAACACGAGGGCCCGATTACGTTGTTGGAATGCACGATAAAAAATTTCCAGGATATGAATTCATGCTCGAGTGCAGATTTGGTAAGAAAATCGCACCAATACACTTACAAAAATTGATCAGAATTCAAAAAGTTTTTGATATTTTTTAATCAAGTTGCAATAGAATTGCGTATCTATGAGCAACGATTGTTGAAAACAAAATACTAAATCTGTCAAAGTCAAAAATGTCGCGCTTCGGAAAACAGTCATTGAATGCAATTGTTAAAGCTGTGGAAGATACGGTACCAAATATTACAAATACGGTACCAAAAAGATACGGTACCAAATAAAACAATTGTGTTTTTAATTTTAATCATTAATTTTGTTAGTTTATTTAATTTTTTAGTTCTAATTAAATTATTTATTTTGACATTTGTTTTGACATAATAATTTCCGCTGAAATTTTCTACTGCTTGGTGTAATAGGATAAAATTTCCGAAAAATTTTGTTGTTGCCATGGTAATATACTCAAATGCAACGTTTGTATTGGTCGTAAATTAGTATGGTGCGATTTTCACATGTAATACCATAAGTGCACAAATTATTTCCAGAAAATTTTTTTAAGCTCACGAATGCATTAGTTGGCGTGGAAATCTGCCCGAGTCGCAGACGAGGGCAGATTTCCTCACGCTAACTAATGCATGAGTGTAAGCGATAAAAAATTTTCGGAATTAATTTTTGTACGAATGGTATTCGGTAAGAAAATCGCACAACTCTTAATTGATGTTATATTTTATAAAATATTTAATAAATTATAATGACATTTTACTACTAGATATTTCCATTCTACATCTATCTTAGTTTTTCATCTATCTTACTCGACTTATTCCACTTTTGCTTCCGTTGGAAACCAACAACAAACTACTTACAATCACTGTGTTTTTAATTTTAATTAGTTTTTTTGATATATTTGTTGGATTCATTTAATGTTACCAATTTTTCCAATAAATTAATTTTGACAACACCTTTCATTGTGACATCGGAAATATTTTAAATATTTCCAAAATATTTCCAAAAAATAATGATGTTGATCAATTGTAACTATAGCAACCAGCTTAAATGCGGCCATTCTATTGGTTGCTTAAATAGTTGTGCGATTTTCAATATAATAAAGTCGCTAAAAAATAAAAATTCAGCAGGCTTGGATGAAATCTCTACAATCACATGTAATTTCTAATTCTTTATCCCAGCTAATAAATCTATGCTTTAGTTCAGGAATATTTCCGGAAATATTGAAAACTGCAATCGTTCACCCAATCTTTAAATCGGGAGAAAAAACTAACTGTGACTGCTATAGGCCAATCAGTATACTAAGCATTATCTCTAAGGTTATTGAAAAAGTACTTACAACTAGATTACTGGAATTTTTACAAACTCATAGCATACTGAGCAACTCTCAGCATGGCTTTAGGGGAAAAAATCTGCTGAGTCTGCAATGACTCATCTTATACAGCACATCTGCAAAAAACTTGATACCAATAATTTGGTAATAGGCTTATTTTTTTGATTTAACGCGTGCTTTTGACTCCATTAATATTAGTTTCTTATTACAAAAACTCGAATACCAAGGAATTAGAGGAAACTTTAATAAACTTATTAAGTCATTCTTAACAGAACGGAAAATGCAAGTCAAAGTTAGGTCGGCTAGTCACCGAACATACAATGTCGGCTAGTCACCGAACTGATATTGGGGTTCCGCAGGGATCTGTGCTAGGACCACTACTCTTTATCCTATTTATTAACGATCTTCCCACCGCAATTACGAAACGGGAAGTCATCATGTATGCTGACGATACAACCATTGTGGTTACAGCGCAGACGTTCAAAGAACTTAAAGAAAATGTCTTAATTACAATTACTGAATTTGAAAACTGGTGCAACAAAAATATGCTTATGCTTAACATGAAGAAAACTGAGTGTATTTACTTCTCAAAACGTAAATCTCTCCCACATGACTTTGAATTGCAAATTGGAACAGATAGGCTAAGGACATCTAATACAGTCAAATTTCTTGGCGTTCTAATAGATAGTGGACTATACTGGTATAATCACATTGACTATGTCTGCAAAAAACTAAATTGCGCGCACTTTGCGATAAATCAATTGAAGCACACATTGAACAGAGATGCGCTATTGAATATATACTATGCCCTGGGCTTTAATAATAATAATAATAATAAATTGGCTTTATTGAAGTAAAATTACACAAATTTTACTATTTTATTTAGGCAAAGTCTAGCCAAAGGCTACTCTACTTAACCTAATATTTTGAAATACAAGAGACAAGAGATTTATTTTAGAAATTATTAATTATTATGATGAGTATGAACAATGTCGAAATGAGCAGTAGTTATTTAAATTCGAAACAAAGCACATAATGCGTACAGCATAACTAATTTGTATAGGAGTTAACATAAAAATAACATTTTCAGCTTCTTCTTAAACATATTTACACTTAGATTTTTAATACTCTCATCTATAGTGTTGTAAACTGTTACAGCGTTGAAAGTGAAAGAGCGTCTAAACATGGCTGACCTAAAATGTGGCAAAGCTAGTTTGCTACCATATCTGAGGTCTACATTGTGCAAATCTTTTCTAAAGTGAAGTTTATCCCTTAGGTACGAAGGGGAGTTGCTTGAGAGAATTTTGTAGACGTTAACAGCAATATAAAACTTGCTGGACTGTTCCATTTTCAGCCAACCTAGTTCCTTTAACTTCGGGGATATATGATCAAATTTTCTGATTTTAAATATAAATCTACAGCAATTATTTTGAATTTTTTGTAGTCGGTATAAAGTATAACTGTCTAAGCAAGGGATGTAACAGATACTACAATAATCAATCATGGGCAATATAAGTGTTTCGCATAGTTTTTTTCTTAACTTAAAATTGATAATGCTTATGTTTCTGTAGAAAGTTTTTAATAAGTTATATGCTTTTTTATTAAGTGGAGATACATGATCAGAAAATCTGAGATCTACGTCGAAAATTAAGCCTAGGTTTTTAACTTTATGTTGTATTTGAAGAAGTTCATCATTGATGTAGATTTTTAAATTTGAATTTATAAATGCTCGTTGATTTTTTGAAGAGAAGCAAATAAGTAAGCATTTAGATGGATTCAGTTTTAAGTTGTTCTGTTCTGAATATACTGAGATTGAGTGTAAGTCAGAGTTAATTTTGTTACAAGCTTCTTCAATTTTAGACGGGGAAAAAGAATACAGTAACTGGGTGTCGTCGGCATAGCCCTGAACATTGCTGTATTTAACACAATTGAACATGTCCGCTGTATATACAAGAAATAGAATGGGTCCGAGAACCGAGCCTTGAGGTACTCCGGAAGATATGCTACAGGTATTTGAGTGCATTTCATCGACAGTTACCATATGAGACCTGCCTTTCAGGTATGACGTAAAAAAGTTTTGCGAAATTAAATCGAAGCCATAGTATTCTAATTTAGCAATTAGCAAGTCGTGATCTAAGGTATCGAACGCTTTGGAAAAATCAAGGAGTACTAGAGATGTGGTTAGACCTTTGTCTAATGATGAAAAAATATGAAATTTAATTGGTCCATGTTTCTTGAAAGTGGAATAGTGTATGACTAAGGTCAACTCTTGGAGTCGAAACCACTGAGGTAAATAAAACTCAATCTTCACATATATATATATATATATGTAAGGGGTTGATAATGCTACATGTTTCGAGTCTACTGACTCATCTTCAGGCTATACAACAAAGAAAGAAGTCGTTAATGGTGAAATCTTGACATATCAACAATAATTTAATTATCGAGTAATATTCGGCTAATCATCTAGTAATAATAATCAAGCATGATAATTTTTGGAGGTGGCATTAAGGCGAAACCGCCTGATTAAAGTATTAATTGGCGGCTAGCAAGATGCAGTGCGTTTTTCGTTTGTTAAAAATGTTATAATCATATAATTTTTAAGGTTAGTTTTCTCACATGTTCCAACAAATTTTTAAACATTACTTTATTTTTACTAACGCTATTGTTATTGTTATCCATATTTCACCATTAACGACTTCTTTCTTTGTTGTATAGCCTGAAGATGAGTCAGTAGACTCGAAACATGTAGCATTATCAACCCCTTACATATATATATATATATGTGAAGATTGAGTTTTATTTACCTCAGTGGTTTCGACTCCAAGAGTTGACCTTAATGAAAAAATATTGTCAGATACATTAAGTAAGGCAGATGTTGTGGAGTGATCTTTTCTGAATCCAGATTGTGTTTCTGGAATTATTTTGTTGTTGATGAAATAATTATATAACTGAGGTTGTAAACATTTTTCCATGATTTTTGCTAAAGTAGGTATTTTTGCAATGGGTCTTAAGTCGGAAAATGTGCTAGGTATTTTTACCTTAGGGAGGGGTTTAACCAGCGATAATTTCCACTTTTCAGGAAAATAACCTGTCACTTGAAGTTTGGTGTTCTGATCTGGGGCTGCTCTTCCCATAAAGAGAGAGTTTTTATCCTGCAGAAAAGACTCATAAGATTAATGTTTAATCTCAAAACCTGGGAATCCTGTAAACAATACTTTGTTCAGAATAAAATACTTACACTAACCTGTATATATATATATAAGTTAACTGCTGTTAAGCATGTGAGAAATTTTCCTACAAATTTTCAAATTAATTCATTTAACTACTACTACATTCCGATTGAGCAACCGGCTCAGATAACAAATCACGGTCTCAATACCGTTGCAACTTTGTGTGAGTACCGCTCCTAATTCGTATTCAGATGCGTCCGTCTGAATGATGAAAGGGAGATCAAAATTAGGGCACGAAAATATAAGTACACAGACTAGACAATTCTTAAAAGTATTAAAGTAACTTTCGCACTTTTCCTTCCCCTTAAACGGTTGATTTTTACGAGTAAGATTTGACATTAGCGCTACTAGGGAAGAAAAGTTGGGGACAAAACGACGATACCACGACGCTAGTCCAATTACTCAACGCACATCCCCAACGGAACGAGAAGTGGGTATTTGAACTACCGCTTCAACTTTCGCCGGATCGACCATGAACCGATGCCGGATGAACCGATGCATTTACAACGTACCCTAGATGTAGTAGTTCAGGTTTACAAATATGACACTTTTCGCGATTCAACATAAGGCCAACCTTCGATACCCGTGAAAGTACTTCTTTTAATGTCTCTAAATGTTTGCCAAAGTTGTCCGTACAAATAATTATGTCGTCTAAATAAACGAAAACGTACCGCTCCAAATCAAAACCAATTACTCGATCGATCAATCACTGCTAAGTGGAAAGCGCGTTATGTAAGCCAAAAGTCTTCCGATAAAACTGAAAGAGGCCTCGGATAGGCACGACAAGAGCGGTAAATTGGTTTGAAGTCTAAGCCATTGGTATTTGCCAATACGCAGACTTGATATCAAGAGTTGTAAGATAATGTGCATGGCGTAGTTTGTCGAGCGTGGAATTAACAAATGGTAAAGGGTACGCGTCCGGCCTACTAACCTTGTTGATCTTTCGACGCATTGGTTTGAAGTGACGCAAAATCTGTATTTACCGTCTGGTTTTTATGATCAGCAGAATGGGTGATGCCCACGGAAATGACCAGGGTTCGACAAAGTTCAACCGTAACATTTGGTCTAAGTCTTATATACTTGCGCTTGAAGAGCTGGAGAAATTGGATAATGGCGTTTTTTGATGGGCACTTGGTCTGAATTTACTGTAATACAATGTTTAATTTATCTTTATTAGGTTCATTCGGGCCTAATTTATTTATTAATCAGGTTACGCATTGCCGCAATGAACGTGGACCACCTTTTCCCGATCGCTTTGTTTTCGTCGCCTAATCTCATTCCAGAGGGCGTATTAATCGTGAAGTTGAAACGCATCTTTCAATTGCTCAACTAAGTGGTCCCACGAATCAAAATGGTTGTTTCTATACCAATTCAGCGCCTCTTTCGAAAATAGTTCAGAAGCTGCTTGCAACAACCTGGGCTTTCTAACACCCCCAGTCACACCAAGTTCCTATATCCTCTCTAGGAAATTTGACACACTCAATTCTCCATCGAAAGTAACGCGCCATTTGTATGCTTTCGCATATCTACTTGGCTCTTTCCCGATACGGGTCGTTCGAACGTTATTCGCGAGTATCGTTAAAATATTGCACTGCATAAGATTGTAACGGAGATATTTCCGGTTGTCTTGTAAAGAATGGGTTTTTAATCATGCTAGGATGAAATGACAACTTTCTAAGATCTAACTCGTCCTCGGGATCTGTTCGATTACAGTTTCTATCAATACTTCGAACCTCTGGTTCGCGATAAGCATTAAATTGCTGAATTCGATCATGTACTGTTCCCAGAACTTCCGGAACTAATGAAATCAAATCGTCGATCAAAAATCCTTAAACAACGTTAGGTTGTTCGAACACCTCCAATCTTAGCCGTAATTTCAGAGCCACATCGCTAATTTGCAAACAATCTACTATCAGTTTGTTCTTCTTCTCGGCCAATTCTAAATTAGTAATTCGCGCACCTTGAAAATGTGCCAACACACTTGAAATTCGCTATTGCTCGGTAACTACTTTATCTTGATCGATGGATTCTAATTCTTGGGCTAAACGAAGCAATTTATCTGAACAAATCTGCATTTCGCTTGCGTCATCTAACAAAACTTGGGGTCTCAACAGGATTCCCTCCCCTCTCTCATATTTTAAAACCGTACGTAGCGTCACTCTTTTGTTGACTACTGTTCCCTGAACAGGTAATCCACGTATTAACAATTCGTGCAAAATAAACGATTAACCTTTATAGTTACACACCCGACCTCACCAACAAAACAAAAAAAAAGCAACGCGACTTGTCAATATACGAGTACCTGAACAAACCAACAACTAACAAAAATTAAACCACGTTGGGCGCCAAATTTGTAACAATTTAAAATGGATGGTATATTTTAAAAGGTTGACAAAAGAGATGGGTAGGGACAAATTAAGCCAAGGACCACAGCTGCTCAGCGGTGAGTGGTGTGGATCAAACTTATAAAGCGCCACCCGTTTTGCGACCCTTACCTTGGCTCAAACCGATTCTCAGGTCCAGAAAACGGAAAAAATAGGTGAAATTAACAACAGCGATAGTCCGCAATAAGTGGTTTAATTAATGCAGGATTTACAAGTCAGAATCTTAACCAAATCTATATTTATTGTTCAGTCCCGGTCTTAGTTTTAATTGTTTTATTTTATATATTTTTTGGTGTGTTTTGAGAGGTTTGATTTTGAATTTAAATTTATTTACTATTCGCAGTTTATGTGAACGTACGCAGTGTGTTTTTTTGAGCACCACTTTTTCTTTAAAGTTTTTTTTTCCTTTGTGCCTGGCGAGCGACCGAGAACTTAAAAACGCTCTCTTGCCTTTGACCTGCGATCGCGAACGGTCAGTTTTCGATTCATTTAGTGAATTATTACACAATGCTTTTTGGATTTCAAAAAGAGGAAGAAAGGATTCCAAAAAGTTGCCACTGCAGAAAAGAAAAATTTGCAGTGGCCGAGAAAAAATGGAAAAATCCGATTCATTTATATTGTTGGAACATATCAAACTAGAGCGTATTTTTTTTCGTCCGCTCCTACCAGTACTTCCCCATTCCAATGGAACAGTTGGATGCAGAGTCAGAAGAAGTAGCAACTGGAAAATTTCAAGTAGAGAATTCTTCGCAAACGCTTTCTGCCAGCAGTACTTTCCATTTCAACTCTCCATATAAATTCAGCTCCTTATGTAAGTTAATTTTATCAGTATTATTAGTTGATTATTTAAAAATGTACTAATTGGTTTGACATCTTGCTTATAAAACTCCGATGTTATCGAACTGTTTGCCAAAAGTTTTTGTATTTAATATTATTTAAATGTCATCATGTTACTATAACGGAACTTCTGGATTTAAAAAAAAAGGAATAATGAAGTTCGGGAAGCTACCACTGCAGAAATGAAAAATTTGTGGTGGTTGAGAAGAAATAGAAAGAAAGTTATTTGCGCAAGTTTTTTTTTTTTGATGTTGGAATGAAAATTCTGTTGGAAATGCCCAGTTAACTATATTATCTGCTTCGGGAAATTCTCTATTCCGTGCTTTCAAAAAGTAGCAATTGGATAATTTCAAATGGTGACATACACAGTAGATGGTTTCTGGATTTCAAAAACAGGAAGAATGGATTCCGAGAAGCTGCCACTGCAAAAAACAAAAATTTGCAGTGGCCATGAAGAAATGGAAGGATCGTCGTTTCATTTGTTTTTGATATTGGGATAAAATTCTGATAGAAATGCAGAGTCAACTTCAAACTGCTCCAGTTTTTTGGATTTACAAGTCAGTATCTTAACCGAATCTATATTTATTGTTCAGTCCCCGTCTTAGTTTTAATTGTTTTATTTTATATATTTTTTCGGTGTGTTTTGAGAGGTTTGATTTTGAATTAAAAGTTATTTACTATTCGCAGTTTCTGTGAACGTACTCAGTGTGTTTTTTTGTGCACCACTTTTTCTTTAAAGTTTTTTTTCCTTTGTGCCTGGCGAGCGACCGAGAACTTAAAAACGCTCTCTTGCCTTTGACCTGCGATCGCGAACGGTCAGTTTTCGAGTCATTTAGTGAATTATTACACAATGCTTTTTGGATTTCAAAAAGAGGAAGAAAGGATTCCAAAAAGTTGCCACTGCAGAAAAGAAAATTTTGCAGTGGCCATGAAGAAATCGAAGGATCGTCGTTTCATTTGTTTTTGATATTGGGATAAAAATTCTGATAGAAATGCAGAGTCAACTTCAAACTGCTCCAGTTTTTTGGATTTACAAGTCAGTATCTTAACCGAATCTATATTTATTGTTCAGTCCCCGTCTTAGCTTTAATTGTTTTATTTTATATATTTTTTCGGTGTGTTTTGAGAGGTTTGATTTTGAATTTAAATTTATTTACTATTCGCAGTTTCTGTGAACGTACGCAGTGTTTTTTTGTGCACCACTTTTTCTTTAAAGTTTTTTTTTTCCTTTGTGCCTGGCGAGCGACCGAGAACTTAAAAACGCTCTCTTGCCTTTGACCTGTGATCGCGAATGGTCAGTTTTCGATTCATTTAGTGAATTATTACACAATGCTTTTTGGATTTCAAAAAGAGGAAGAAAGGATTCCAAAAAGTTGCCACTGCAGAAAAGAAAAATTTGCAGTGGCCAAGAAAAAATGGAAAAATCCGTTTCATTTATATTGTTGGAACATATCAAACTGGAGCGTATTTTTTTTCGTCAGATCCTACCAGTACTTCCCCATTCCAATGGAACAGTTGGATGCAGAGTCAGAAGAAGTAGCAACTGGAAAATGTCAAGTGGAGATTTCTTCGCAAACGCTTTCTGCCAGTAGTACTTTCCATTCCAACCCTCCATATAAATTCTGCTCCTTATGTAAGTTCCTTTTATTAGTATTATTAGTTAATTATTTAAAAATGTACTAATTGGTTTGACATCTTGCTTATAAAACTCCGATGTTATCGAACTGTTTGCCAAAAGTTTTTGTATTTAATATTATTTAAATGTCATCATGTTACTATAACGGAACTTTTGGAATTAAAAAAAAAGGAATAATGAAGTTCGGGAAGCTACCACTGCAGAAATGAAAAATTTGTGGTGGTTGAGAAGAAATAGAAAGAACGTTGTTTGCGCAAGTTTTTTTTTTGATGTTGGAATGAAAATTCTGTTGGAAATGCCCAGTTAACGATATTATCTGCTTCGGGAAATTCTCTATTCCGTGCTTTCAAAAAAAGTAGCAATTGGATAATTTCAAATGGTGACATACACAGCAGATGGTTTCTGGATGTCAAAAACAGGAAGAAGAGATTCCGAGAAGCTGCCACTGCAAAAAAGAATAATTTGCAGTGGCCATGAAGAAATGGAAGGATCGCCGTTTCATTTGATTTTGATATTGGGATAAAAATTCTGATAGAAATGCAGAGTCAACTTCAAACTGCTCCAGTTTTTTGGATTTACAAGTCAGTATCTTAACCGAATCCATATTTATTGTTCAGTCCCCGTCTTAGTTTTAATTGTTTTATTTCATATATTTTTTCGGTGTGTTTTGAGAGGTTTGATTTTGAATTTAAATTTATTTACTATTCGCAGTTTCTGTGAACGTACGCAGTGTTTTTTTTTTGTGCACCAATTTTTGTTTAAAGTTTTTTTTTCTTTGTGCCTGGCGAGCGACCGAGAACTTAAAAACGCTCTCTTGCCTTTGACCTGCGATTGCGAACGGTCAGTTTTCGATTCATTTAGTGAATTATTACACAATGCTTTTTGGATTTCAAAAAGAGGAAGAAAGGATTCCAAAAAGTTGCCACAGCAGAAAAGAAAAATTTGCAGTGGCCAAGAAAAAATGGAAAAATCCGTTTCATTTATATTGTTGGAACATATCAAACTGAAGCGTATTTTTTTTCGTCAGATCCTACCAGTACTTCCCCATTCCAATGGAACAGTTGGATGCAGAGTCAGAAGAAGTAGCAACTGGAAAATGACAAGTGGAGAATTCTTCGCAAACGCTTTCTGCCAGCAGTACTTTCCATTCCAACTCTCCATATAAATTCTGCTTCTTATGTAAGTTCATTTTATCAGTATTATTAGTTGATTATTTAAAAATGTACTAATTGGTTTGACATCTTGCTTATAAAACTCCGATGTTATCGAACTGTTTGCCAAAAGTTTTTGTATTTAATATTATTTAAATGTCATCATGTTACTATAACGGAACTTCTGGATTTAAAAAAAGAGAATAATGAAGTTCGGGAAGCTACCACTGCAGAAATGAAAAATTTGTGGTGGTTGAGAAGAAATAGAAAGAACGTTGTTTGCGCAAGTTTTTTTTGATGTTGGAATGAAAATTCTGTTAGAAATGCCCAGTTAACTATATTATCTGCTTCGGGAAATTTTCTATTCCGTGCGTTCAAAAAAGTATCAATTGGATAATTTCAAATGGTGACATACACAGCAGATGGTTTATGGATTTCAAAAACAGGAAGAATGGATTCCGAGAAGCTGCCACCGCAAAAAAGAAAAATTTGCAGTGGCCATGAAGAAATGGAAGGATCGTCGTTTCATTTGTTTTTGATATTGGGATAAAAATTCTGATAGAAATGTAGAGTCAACTTCAAACTGCTCCAGTTTTTTTAATTTACAAGTCAGTATCTTAACCGAATCTATATTTATTGTTCAGTCCCCGTCTTAGTTTTAATTGTTTTATTTTATATATTTTTTCGGTGTGTTTTGAGAGGTTTGATTTTGAATTTAAATTTATTTACTATTCGCAGTTTTTGTGAACGTACGCAGTGTTTTTTTTTTGTGCACCAATTTTTGTTTAAAGTTTTTTTTTCTTTGTGCCTGGCGAGCGACCGAGAACTTAAAAACGCTCTCTTGCCTTTGACCTGCGATTGCGAACGGTCAGTTTTCGATTCATTTAGTGAATTATTACACAATGCTTTTTGGATTTCAAAAAGAGGAAGAAAGGATTCCAAAAAGTTGCCACAGCAGAAAAGAAAAATTTGCAGTGGCCAAGAAAAAATGGAAAAATCCGTTTCATTTATATTGTTGGAACATATCAAACTGGAGCGTATTTTTTTTCGTCAGATCCTACGAGTACTTCCCCATTCTAATGAAAACGGTTGGATGCAGAGTCAGAAGAAGTAGCAACTGGAAAATGTCAAGTGGAGAATTCTTCGCAAACGCTTTCTGTCAGCAGTACTTTGCATTCCAACTCTCCATATAAATTCTGCTCCTTATGTAAGTTCATTTTATCAGTATTATTAGTTGATTATTTAAAAATGTACTAATTGGTTTGACATCTTGCTTATAAAACTCCGATGTTATCGAACTGTTTGCCAAAAGTTTTTGTATTTAATATTATTTAAATGTCATCATGTTACTATAACGGAACTTCTGGATTTAAAAAAAGAGAATAATGAAGTCTTAGTTTTAATCCCCGTCTTAGTTTTAATTGTTTTATTTTATATATTTTTTCGGTGTGTTTTGAGAGGTTTGATTTTGAATTTAAATTTATTTACTATTCGCAGTTTTTGTGAACGTACGCAGTGTTTTTTTTTGTGCACCAATTTTTGTTTAAAGTTTTTTTTCTTCCTTTGTGCCTGGCGAACGACCGAGAACTTAAAAACGCTCTCTTGCCTTTGACCTGCGATTGCAAACGGTCAGTTTTCGATTCATTTAGTGAATTATTACACAATGCTTTTTGGATTTCAAAAAGAGGAAGAAAGGATTCCAAAAAGTTGCCACAGCAGAAAAAAAAAATTTGCAGTGGCCAAGAAAAAATGGAAAAATCCGTTTCATTTATATTGTTGGAACATATCAAACTGGAGCGTATTTTTTTTCGTCAGATCCTACCAGTACTTCCCCATTCCAATGGAACAGTTGGATGCAGACTCAGAAGAAGTAGCAACTGGAAAATGTCAAGTGGAGAATTCTTCGCAAACGCATTCTGCCAGCAGTACTTTCCATTCCAACTCTCCATATAAATTCTGCTCTTTATGTAAGTTCATTTTATCAGTATTATTAGTTGATTATTTAAAAATGTACTAATTGGTTTGACATCTTGCTTATAAAACTCCGATGTTATCGAACTGTTTGCCAAAAGTTTTTGTATTTAATATTATTTAAATGTCATCATGTTACTATAACGGAACTTCTGGATTTAAAAAAAGAGAATAATGAAGTTCGGGAAGCTACCACTGCAGAAATGAAAAATTTGTGGTGGTTGAGAAGAAATAGAAAGAACGTTGTTTGCGCAAGTGTTTTTTGATGTTGGAATGAAAATTCTGTTAGAAATGCTCAGTTAACTATATTATCTGCTTCGGGAAATTTTCTATTCCGTGCTTTCAAAAAAGTATCAATTGGATAATTTCAAATGGTGACATACACAGCAGATGGTTTATGGATTTCAAAAACAGGAAGAATGGATTCCGAGAAGCTGCCACCGCAAAAAAGAAAAATTTGCAGTGGCCATGAAGAAATGGAAGGATCGTCGTTTCATTTGTTTTTGATATTGGGATAAAAATTCTGATAGAAATGCAGAGTCAACTTCATACTGCTCCAATTTTTTGGATTTACAAGTCAGTATCTTAACCGAATCTATATTTATTGTTCAGTCCCCGTCTTAGTTTTAATTGTTTTATTTTATATATTTTTTCGGTGTGTTTTGAGAGGTTTGCTTTTGAATTTAAATTTATTTACTATTCGCAGTTTTTGTGAACGTACGCAGTGTTTTTTTTTGTGCACCAATTTTTGTTTAAAGTTTTTTTTTCTTTGTGCCTTGCGAGCGACCGAGAACTTAAAAACGCTCTCTTGCCTTTGACCTGCGATTGCGAACGGTCAGTTTTCGATTCATTTAGTGAATTATTACACAATGCTTTTTGGATTTCAAAAAGAGGAAGAAAGGATTCCAAAAAGTTGCCACAGCAGAAAAGAAAAATTTGCAGTGGACAAAAAAAAAATGGAAAAATCCGTTTCATTTATATTGTTGGAACATATCAAACTGGAGCGAATTTTTTTTCGTCAGATCCTACGAGTACTTCCCCATTCCAATGGAACAGTTGGATGCAGAGTCAGAAGAAATAGCAACTGGAAAATGTCAAGTGGAGAATTCTTTGCAAACGCTTTCTGCCAGCAGTACTTTCCATTCCAACTCTCCATATAAATTCTGCTCCTTATGTAAGTTCATTTTATCAGTATTATTAGTTGATTATTTAAAAATGTACTAATTGGTTTGACATCTTGCTTATAAAACTCCGATGATATGGATCTGTTTGCCAAAAGTTTTTGTATTTAATATTATTTAAATGTCATCATGTTACTATAACGGAACTTCTGGATTTAAAAAAGAGAATAATGAAGTTCGGGAAGCTACCACTGCAGAAATGAAAAATTTGTGGTGGTTGAGAAGAAATAGAAAGAACGTTGTTTGCGCAAGTTTTTTTTGATGTTGGAATGAAAATTCTGTTAGAAATGCCCAGTTAACTATATTATCTGCTTCGGGAAATTTTCTATTCCGTGCTTTCAAAAAAGTATCAATTGGATAATTTCAAATGGTGACATACACAGCAGATGGTTTATGGATTTCAAAAACAGGAAGAATGGATTCCGAGAAGCTGCCACCGCAAAAAAGAAAAATTTGCAGTGGCCATGAAGAAATGGAAGGATCGTCGTTTCATTTGTTTTTGATATTGGGATAAAAATTCTGATAGAAATGTAGAGTCAACTTCAAACTGCTCCAGTTTTTTGGATTTACAAGTCAGTATCTTAACCGAATCTATATTTATTGTTCAGTCCCCGTCTTAGTTTTAATTGTTTTATTTTATATATTTTTTCGGTGTGTTTTGAGAGGTTTGATTTTGAATTTAAATTTATTTACTATTCGCAGTTTTTGTGAACGTACGCAGTGTTTTTTTTTTTGTGCACCAATTTTTGTTTAAAGTTTTTTTTTCTTTGTGCCTGGCGAGCAACCGAGAACTTAAAAACGCTCTCTTGCCTTTGACCTGCGATTGCAAACGGTCAGTTTTCGATTCATTTAGTGAATTATTACACAATGCTTTTTGGATTTCAAAAAGAGGAAGAAAGGATTCCAAAAAGTTGCCACAGCAGAAAAGAAAAATTTGCAGTGGCCAAAAAAAATGGAAAAATCCGTTTCATTTATATTGTTGGAACATATCAAACTGGAGCGTATTTTTTTTCGTCAGATCCTATGAGTACTTACCCATTCCAATAGAACAGTTGGATGCAGAGTCAGAAGAAGTAGCAACTGGAAAATGTCAAGTGAAGAATTCTTCGCAAACGCTTTCTGCCAGCAGTACTTTCCATTCCACCTCTCCATATAAATTCTGCTCCTTATGTAAGTTCATTTTATCAGTATTATTAGTTGATTATTTAAAAATGTACTAATTGGTTTGACATCTTGCTTATAAAACTCCGATGTTATCGAACTGTTTGCCAAAAGTTTTTGTATTTAATATTATTTAAATGTCATCATGTTACTATAACGGAACTTCTGGATTTAAAAAAAAGGAATAATGAAGTTCGGAAAGCTACCACTGCAGAAATGAAAAATTTGTGGTGGTTGAGAAGAAATTGAAAGAACGTTCTTTGCGCAAGTTTTTTTTGATGCTGGAATGAAAATTCTGTTAGAAATGCCTAGTTAACTATATTATCTGCTTCGGGAAATTTTCTATTCCGTTGTAATGTAACCCCCTGTATTTAAATTTGGCGCGTGAACGTCTTACCCTTTCCCCCCTACTTTTAAAAGTGAACAGTTATTCTTAGTGTCGAATGTACATGTCAACGAGGAGAGGATGAGGTTAAATAAATAATTCAAAACTTTCTTCGTACATTTCGTCTATTGGAAAAACAAAAAAAAAAAAACGAGTCCAGTATAAAAATGTACAAAATACGGAAGACTCCAATAAATACCTAAATATTCTTAACAAGCACACATAGGAAGAGTCCACCGGAGAAACCTCTGTGTATAGCTTGATTTGCACTTATGACTCATTTTGGCACAACATTACAAAATTAAACATTAGTAAATCTTTTTGGTAAAACACTCTTCCCTTCTTAGAAACAAAGTTAAATAGAACTAACCCACATGCAAAATCCCAACTAAAAGTTAGTAAAAATAAAATATAAATAAATAACAAAAGATTGGTCAATCCAGATGAATTTGATGGGCACATCGGAGCCTCTGGTTTAGCTGAAAATCCCTATCCCACATAATTATATAAAAACCAGATGAAGTTGATACCAGCAATTACAAGTAACCTACCGTCATCTTTCCGTTGCCAGTTCCGGCGCACATAAATCCCACAAAATAACATAAACATTATAAAAAGATAATCATCGTTGGACGGTAGAGAGCGATGGCTGCTGGCAACAATCCAGAAGGGAGTACTACAATGTGACTTTTCACGGAACAATAACATTAATATAATGTTGAAATACATGAGGTACCAAGACAAAAAAAAGTATTTCCCAAGAAGAAGAACAATCTAATACATTATCACATTTAACAGAGTCATAAGAGCTAGTAAAACTATTTAACAATTGTATAATATGAGATATTACTATTGATATCATAATGAATATAAAACATCTAAATCGTCAAAACTGTATTTGTAAGAGATAAACAAACAGACCTTAAAACAAATTAACAATGAGTCATCCCTTTGCAGGTATAAACTCGACATTTTAATCTGAAATATACAGAGTGTTTATGTAAAAACACACTAAATCGTCATTCAGATAAATATACATATAGATATAATAAAGGAATATTTGATTACTTTATTCATATTAAAAGATTGCAACGATAATTGATTCTAAATGACGTTTTACAAAAACGTTACGACATGTGCACTCGCCGCCATTAGCCCCAAATCCAATCCCAAGATTTAATATTAAAATCGCGTACAGGACAGTGTTATGAGATTAGACACAATTTAAGAGTATGTAAAGAAATATATGGAAGTAAATATAAAATGTATTTAAAGAAAAGCCCTTACCTTTTGAAAAACCAAAGTAAAAATTTGTCAGAAAAAACACACTTATTCACTTAAGCTCACCATCCGAATGTCCTCTCTCCCACCTACTTCGTTCACCCTCTTCCCTAAATCGCCCCGACTCGCCTCTCTTCGGCAGATGCTTTTTCCTACAAGTACGACTTTACTCTGACCTTACTCAATTTGCAATATAATTTTAAATAATTTAGATAATAATCCCTACACCGTGCTTTCAAAAAAGTAGCAATTGGATAATTTCAAATTGTGACATACACAGCAGATGGTTTATGGATTTCAAAAACAGGAAGAATGGATTCCGAGAAGATGCCACCGCAAAAAAGAAAAATTTGCAGTGGCCATGAAGAAATGGAAGGATCGTCGTTTCATTTGTTTTTGATATTGGGATAAAAAATCTGATGGAAATGCAGAGTCAACTTCAAACTGCTCCAGTTTTTTGGATTTACAAGTCAGTATCTTAACCGAATCTATATTTATTGTTCACTCCCCGTCTTAGTTTTAACTGTTTTATTTCATATATTTTTTCGGTGTGTTTTGAGAGGTTTGATTTTGAATTTAAATTTATTTACTATTCGCAGTTTCTGTGAACGTACGCAGTGTTTTTTTTGTGCACCAATTTTTATTTAAAGTTTTTTTTTTCCTTTGTGCCTGGCGAGCGACCGAGAACTTAAAAACGCTCTCTTGCCTTTGACCTGCGATCGCGAACGGTCAGTTTTCGATTCATTTAGTGAATTATTACACAATGCTTTTTGAATTTCAAAGAGAGGAAGAAGGGATTCCAAAAAGTTGCCACAGCAGAAAAGAAAAATTTGCAGTGGCCAAGAAAAAATGGAAAAATCCGTTTGATTTATATTGTTGGAACATATCAAACTGGAGCGTATTTTTTTTCGTCAGATCCTACCAGTACTTCCCCATTCCAATGGAACAGTTGGATGCAGAGTCAGAAGAAGTAGCAACTGGAAAATGTCAAGTGGAGAATTCTTCGCAAACGCTTTCTGCCAGCAGTACTTTCCATTCCAACTCTCCATATAAATTCTGCTCCTTATGTAAGTTCATTTTATCAGTATTATTAGTTGATTATTTAAAAATGTAATAATTGGTTTGACATCTTGCTTATAAAACTCCGATGTTATCGAACTGTTTGCCAAAAGTTTTTGTATTTAATATTATTTAAATGTCATCATGTTACTATAACGGAACTTCTGGATTTAAAAAAAAAGGAATAATGAAGTTCGGAAAGCTACCACTGCAGAAATGAAAAATTTGTGGTGGTTGAGAAGAAATAGAAAGAACGTTCTTTGCGCAAGTTTTTTTTGATGTTGGAATGAAAATTCTGTTAGAAATGCCCAGTTAACTATATTATCTGCTTCGGAAAATTTTCTATTCCGTGCTTTCAAAAAAGTATCAATTGGATAATTTCAAATGGTGACATACACAGCAGATGGTTTATGGATTTCAAAAACAAGAAGAATGGATTCCGAGAAGCTGCCACCGCAAAAAAGAAAAATTTGCAGTGGCCATGAAGAAATGGAAGGATCGTCGTTTCATTTGTTTTTGATATTGGGATAAAAAATCTGATGGAAATGCAGAGTCAACTTCAAACTGCTCCAGTTTTTTGGATTTACAAGTCAGTATCTTAACCGAATCTATATTTATTGTTCACTCCCCGTCTTAGTTTTAACTGTTTTATTTCATATATTTTTTCGGTGTGTTTTGAGAGGTTTGATTTTGAATTTAAATTTATTTACTATTCGCAGTTTCTGTGAACGTACGCAGTGTTTTTTTTGTGCACCAATTTTTATTTAAAGTTTTTTTTTTCCTTTGTGCCTGGCGAGCGACCGAGAACTTAAAAACGCTCTCTTGCCTTTGACCTGCGATCGCGAACGGTCAGTTTTCGATTCATTTAGTGAATTATTACACAATGCTTTTTGAATTTCAAAGAGAGGAAGAAGGGATTCCAAAAAGTTGCCACAGCAGAAAAGAAAAATTTGCAGTGGCCAAGAAAAAATGGAAAAATCCGTTTGATTTATATTGTTGGAACATATCAAACTGGAGCGTATTTTTTTTCGTCAGATCCTACCAGTACTTCCCCATTCCAATGGAACAGTTGGATGCAGAATCAGAAGAAGTAGCAACTGGAAAATGTCAAGTGGAGAATTCTTCGCAAACGCTTTCTGCCAGCAGTACTTTCCATACCAACTCTCCATATAAATTCTGCTCCTTATGTAAGTTCATTTTATCAGTATTATTAGTTGATTATTTAAAAATGTACTAATTGGTTTGACATCTTGCTTATAAAACTCCGATGTTCTCAAACTGTTTGCCAAAATTTTTTGTATTTAATATTATTTAAATGTCATCATGTTACTATAACGGAACTTCTGGATTTAAAAAAAGAGAATAATGAAGTTCGGGAAGCTACCACTGCAGAAATGAAAAATTTGTGGTGGTTGAGAAGAAATAGAAAGAACGTTGTTTGCGCAAGTTTTTTTTGATGTTGGAATGAAAATTCTGTTGGAAATGCCCAGTTAACGATATTATCTGCTTCGGGAAATTCTCTATTCCGTGGTTTCAAAAAAAGTAGCAATTGGATAATTTCAAATGGTGACATACACAGCAGGTGGTTTCTGGATGTCAATAACAGGAAGAAGAGATTCCGAGAAGCTGCCACTGCAAAAAAGAATAATTTGCAGTGGCCATGAAGAAATGGAAGGATCGTCGTTTCATTTGTTTTTGATATTGGGATAAAAATTCTGATAGAAATGCAGAGTCAACTTCAAACTGCTTCAGTTTTTTGGATTTACAAGTCAGTATCTTAACCGAATCTATATTTATTGTTCAGTCCCCGTCTTAGTTTTAATTGTTTTATTTCATATATTTTTTCGGTGTGTTTTGAGAGGTTTGATTTTTAATTTAAATTTATTTACTATTCGCAGTTTCTGTGAACGTACGCAGTGTTTTTTTTTTGTGCACCAATTTTTGTTTAAAGTTTTTTTTTCCTTTGTGCCTGGCGAGCGACCGAGAACTTAAAAACGCTCTCTTGCCTTTGACCTGCGATCGTGAACGGTCAGTTTTCGATTCATTTAGTGAATTATTACACAATGCTTTTTGGATTTCAAAGAGAGGAAGAAAGGATTCCAAAAAGTTGCCACAGCAGAAAAGAAAAATTTGCAGTGGCCAAGAAAAAATGGAAAAATCCGTTTCATTTATATTGTTGGAACATATCAAACTGGAGCGTATTTTTTTTCGCCAGATCCTACCAGTACTTCCCCATTCTAATGGAACAGTTGGATGCAGAGTCAGAAGAAGTAGCAACTGGAAAATGTCAAGTGGAGAATTCTTCGCAAACGCTTTCTGCCAGCAGTACTTTCCATTCCAACTCTCCATATAAATTCTGCTTCTTATGTAAGTTCATTTTATCAGTATTATTAGTTGATTATTTAAAAATGTACTAATTGGATTGACATCTTGCTTATAAAACTCCGATGTTATCGAACTGTTTGCCAAAATTTTTTGTATTTAATATTATTTAAAAGTTATCATGTTACTATATCGGAACTTCTGGATTTAAAAAAAGAGAATAATGAAGTTCGGGAAGCTACCACTGCAGAAATTAAAAATTTGTGGTGTTTGAGAAGAAATAGAAAGAACGTTGTTTGCGCAAGTTTTTTTTGATGTTGGAATGAAAATTCTGTTAGAAATGCCCAGTTAACTATATTATCTGCTTCGGAAAATTTTCTATTCCGTGCTTTCAAAAAAGTAGCAATTGGATAATTTCAAATGGTGACATACACAGCAGATGGTTTATGGATTTCAAAAACCGGAAGAATGGATTCCGAGAAGTTGCCACCGCAAAAACGAAAAATTTGCAGTGGCCATGAAGAAATGGAACGATCGTCGTTTCATTTGTTTTTGATATTGGGATAAAAATTCTGATAGAAATGTAGAGTCAACTTCAAACTGCTCCAGTTTTTTGGATTTACAAGTCAGTATCTTAACCGAATCTATATTTATTGTTCAGTCCCCGTCTTAGTTTTAATTGTTTTATTTTATATATTTTTTCGGTGTGTTTTGAGAGGTTTGATTTTGAATTTAAATTTATTTACTATTCGCAGTTTTTGTGAACGTACGCAGTGTTTTTTTTTGTGCACCAATTTTTGTTTAAAGTTTTTTTTTCTTTGTGCCTGGCGAGCGACCAAGAACTTAAAAACGCTCTCTTGCCTTTGACCTGCGATTGCGAACGGTCAGTTTTCGATTCATTTAGTGAATTATTACACAATGCTTTTTGGATTTCAAAAAAAAGGAAGAAAGGATTCCAAAAAGTTGCCACAGCAGAAAAGAAAGATTTGCAGTGGCCAAGAAAAAATGGAAAAATCCGTTTCATTTATATTGTTGGAACATATCAAACTGAAGCGTATTTATTTTTCGTCAGATCCTACCAGTACTTCCCCATTCCAATGGAACAGTTGGATGCAGAGTCAGAAGAAGTAGCAACTGGAAAATGTCAAGTGGAGAATTCTTCGCAAACGCTTTCTGCCAGCAGTACTTTCCATTCCAACTCTCCATATAAATTCTGCTTCTTATGTAAGTTCATTTTATCAGTATTATTAGTTGATTATTTAAAAATGTACTAATTGGTTTGACATCTTGCTTATAAAACTCCGATGTTATCGAACTGTTTGCCAAAAGTTTTTGTATTTAATATTATTTAAATGTCATCATGCTACTATAACGGAACTTCTGGATTTAAAAAAAGAGAATAATGAAGTTCGGGAAGCTACCACTGCAGAAATTAAAAATTTGTAGTGGTTGGGAAGAAATAGAAAGAACGTTGTTTGCGCAAGTTTTTTTTGATGTTGGAATGAAAATTCTGTTGGAAATGCCCAGTTAAAGTCTTTTTTCTTCCTTTGTGCCTGGCGAACGACCGAGAACTTAAAAAAGCTCTCTTGCCTTTGACCTGCGATTGCGAACGGTCAGTTTTCGATTCATTTAGTGAATTATTACACAATGCTTTTTGGATTTCAAAAAGAGGAAGAAAGGATTCCAAAAAGTTGCCACAGCAGAAAAGAAAAATTTGCAGTGGCCAAGAAAAAATGGAAAAATCCGTTTCATTTATATTGTTGGAACATATCAAACTGAAGCGTATTTTTTTCGTCAGATCCTACCAGTACTTCCCCATTCCAATGGAACAGTTGGATGCAGAGTCAGAAGAAGTAGCAACTGGAAAATGTCAAGTGGAGAATTCTTCGCAAACGCTTTCTGCCAGCAGTACTTTCCATTCCAACTCTCCATATAAATTCTGCTCCTTATGTAAGTTCATTTTATCAGTATTATTAGTTGATTATTTAAAAATGTACTAATTGGTTTGACATCTTGCTTATAAAACTCCGATGTTATCGAACTGTTTGCCAAAAGTTTTTGTATTTAATATTATTTAAATGTCATCATGTTACTATAACGGAACTTCTGGATTTAAAAAAAGAGAATAATAAAGTTCGGGAAGCTACCACTGCAGAAATGAAAAATTTGTGGTGGTTGAGAAGAAATAGAAAGAACGTTGTTTGCGCAACTTTTTTTTGATGTTGGAATGATAATTCTGTTGGAAATGCCCAGTTAACGATATTATCTGCTTCGGAAAATTCTCTATTCCGGGCTTTCAAAAAAAGTAGCAATTGGATAATTTCAAATGGTGACATACACAGCAGATGGTTTCTGAATGTCAAAAACAGGAAAAATGGATTCCGAGAAGCTGCTACCGCAAAAAAGAAAAATTTGCAGTGGCCATGAAGAAATGGAAGGATCGTCGTTTCATTTGTTTTTGATATTGGGATAAAATTTCTGATAGAAATGTAGAGTCAACTTCAAACTGCTCCAGTTTTTTGGATTTACAAGTCAGTATCTTAACCGAATCTATATTTATTGTTCAGTCCCCGTCTTAGATTTAATTGTTTTATTTTATATATTTTTTCGGTGTGTTTTGAGAGGTTTGATTTTGAATTTAAATTTATTTACTATT
This sequence comes from Cryptophagus acutangulus, assembly GCA_963556235.1. Classification (NCBI taxonomy): domain Eukaryota; kingdom Metazoa; phylum Arthropoda; class Insecta; order Coleoptera; family Cryptophagidae; genus Cryptophagus; species Cryptophagus acutangulus. The sequence goes on from OY744558.1 coordinate 9,996,460, forward strand.
CGCAGTTTTTGTGAACGTACGCAGTGTTTTTTTTGTGCACCAATTTTTGTTTAAAGTTTTTTTTTTGTACCTGGCGAGCGACCGGGAACTTAAAAACGCTCTCTTGCCTTTGACCTGCGAATGCGAACTGTCAGTTTTCGATTAATTTAGTGAATTATTACACAATGCTTTTTGGATTTCAAAAAGAGGAAGAAAGGATTCCAAAAAGTTGCCACAGCAGAAACGAAAAATTTGCAGTGGCCAAAAAAAAATGGAAAAATCCGTTTCATTTATATTGTTGGAACATATCAAACTGAAGCGTATTTTTTTTCGCCAGATCCTACCAGTACTTCCCCATTCTAATGGAACAGTTGGATGCAGAGTCAGAAGAAGTAGCAACTGGAAAATGTCAAGTGGAGAATTCTTCGCAAACGCTTTCTGCCAGCAGTACTTTCCATTCCAACTCTCCATATAAATTCTGCTTCTTATGTAAGTTCATTTTATCAGTATTATTAGTTGATTATTTAAAAATGTACTAATTGGATTGACATCTTGCTTATAAAACTCCGATGTTATCGAACTGTTTGCCAAAATTTTTTGTATTTAATATTATTTAAAAGTTATCATGTTACTATATCGGAACTTCTGGATTTAAAAAAAGAGAATAATGAAGTTCGGGAAGCTACCACTGCAGAAATTAAAAATTTGTGGTGTTTGAGAAGAAATAGAAAGAACGTTGTTTGCGCAAGTTTTTTTTGATGTTGGAATGAAAATTCTGTTAGAAATGCCCAGTTAACTATATTATCTGCTTCGGAAAATTTTCTATTCCGTGCTTTCAAAAAAGTAGCAATTGGATAATTTCAAATGGTGACATACACAGCAGATGGTTTCTGAATGTCAAAAACAGGAAAAATGGATTCCGAGAAGCTGCTACCGCAAAAAAGAAAAATTTGCAGTGGCCATGAAGAAATGGAAGGATCGTCGTTTCATTTGTTTTTGATATTGGGATAAAATTTCTGATAGAAATGTAGAGTCAACTTCAAACTGCTCCAGTTTTTTGGATTTACAAGTCAGTATCTTAACCGAATCTATATTTATTGTTCAGTCCCCGTCTTAGATTTAATTGTTTTATTTTATATATTTTTTCGGTGTGTTTTGAGAGGTTTGATTTTGAATTTAAATTTATTTACTATTCGCAGTTTTTGTGAACGTACGCAGTGTTTTTTTTGTGCACCAATTTTTGTTTAAAGTTTTTTTTTTGTACCTGGCGAGCGACCGGGAACTTAAAAACGCTCTCTTGCCTTTGACCTGCGAATGCGAACGGTCAGTTTTCGATTAATTTAGTGAATTATTACACAATGCTTTTTGGATTTCAAAAAGAGGAAGAAAGGATTCCAAAAAGTTGCCACAGCAGAAACGAAAAATTTGCAGTGGCCAAAAAAAAATGGAAAAATCCGTTTCATTTATATTGTTGGAACATATCAAACTGAAGCGTATTTTTTTTCGCCAGATCCTACCAGTACTTCCCCATTCTAATGGAACAGTTGGATGCAGAGTCAGAAGAAGTAGCAACTGGAAAATGTCAAGTGGAGAATTCTTCGCAAACGCTTTCTGCCAGCAGTACTTTCCATTCCAACTCTCCATATAAATTCTGCTTCTTATGTAAGTTCATTTTATCAGTATTATTAGTTGATTATTTAAAAATGTACTAATTGGATTGACATCTTGCTTATAAAACTCCGATGTTATCGAACTGTTTGCCAAAATTTTTTGTATTTAATATTATTTAAAAGTTATCATGTTACTATATCGGAACTTCTGGATTTAAAAAAAGAGAATAATGAAGTTCGGGAAGCTACCACTGCAGAAATTAAAAATTTGTGGTGTTTGAGAAGAAATAGAAAGAACGTTGTTTGCGCAAGTTTTTTTTGATGTTGGAATGAAAATTCTGTTAGAAATGCCCAGTTAACTATATTATCTGCTTCGGAAAATTTTCTATTCCGTGCTTTCAAAAAAGTAGCAATTGGATAATTTCAAATGGTGACATACACAGCAGATGGTTTATGGATTTCAAAAACCGGAAGAATGGATTCCGAGAAGTTGCCACCGCAAAAACGAAAAATTTGCAGTGGCCATGAAGAAATGGAACGATCGTCGTTTCATTTGTTTTTGATATTGGGATAAAAATTCTGATAGAAATGTAGAGTCAACTTCAAACTGCTCCAGTTTTTTGGATTTACAAGTCAGTATCTTAACCGAATCTATATTTATTGTTCAGTCCCCGTCTTAGTTTTAATTGTTTTATTTTATATATTTTTTCGGTGTGTTTTGAGAGGTTTGATTTTGAATTTAAATTTATTTACTATTCGCAGTTTTTGTGAACGTACGCAGTGTTTTTTTTTGTGCACCAATTTTTGTTTAAAGTTTTTTTTTTGTACCTGGCGAGCGACCAAGAACTTAAAAACGCTCTCTTGCCTTTGACCTGCGATTGCGAACGGTCAGTTTTCGATTCATTTAGTGAATTATTACACAATGCTTTTTGGATTTCAAAAAAAAGGAAGAAAGGATTCCAAAAAGTTGCCACAGCAGAAAAGAAAGATTTGCAGTGGCCAAGAAAAAATGGAAAAATCCGTTTCATTTATATTGTTGGAACATATCAAACTGAAGCGTATTTATTTTTCGTCAGATCCTACCAGTACTTCCCCATTCCAATGGAACAGTTGGATGCAGAGTCAGAAGAAGTAGCAACTGGAAAATGTCAAGTGGAGAATTCTTCGCAAACGCTTTCTGCCAGCAGTACTTTCCATTCCAACTCTCCATATAAATTCTGCTTCTTATGTAAGTTCATTTTATCAGTATTATTAGTTGATTATTTAAAAATGTACTAATTGGTTTGACATCTTGCTTATAAAACTCCGATGTTATCGAACTGTTTGCCAAAAGTTTTTGTATTTAATATTATTTAAATGTCATCATGCTACTATAACGGAACTTCTGGATTTAAAAAAAGAGAATAATGAAGTTCGGGAAGCTACCACTGCAGAAATTAAAAATTTGTAGTGGTTGGGAAGAAATAGAAAGAACGTTGTTTGCGCAAGTTTTTTTTGATGTTGGAATGAAAATTCTGTTGGAAATGCCCAGTTAAAGTCTTTTTTCTTCCTTTGTGCCTGGCGAACGACCGAGAACTTAAAAAAGCTCTCTTGCCTTTGACCTGCGATTGCGAACGGTCAGTTTTCGATTCATTTAGTGAATTATTACACAATGCTTTTTGGATTTCAAAAAGAGGAAGAAAGGATTCCAAAAAGTTGCCACAGCAGAAAAGAAAAATTTGCAGTGGCCAAGAAAAAATGGAAAAATCCGTTTCATTTATATTGTTGGAACATATCAAACTGAAGCGTATTTTTTTCGTCAGATCCTACCAGTACTTCCCCATTCCAATGGAACAGTTGGATGCAGAGTCAGAAGAAGTAGCAACTGGAAAATGTCAAGTGGAGAATTCTTCGCAAACGCTTTCTGCCAGCAGTACTTTCCATTCCAACTCTCCATATAAATTCTGCTCCTTATGTAAGTTCATTTTATCAGTATTATTAGTTGATTATTTAAAAATGTACTAATTGGTTTGACATCTTGCTTATAAAACTCCGATGTTATCGAACTGTTTGCCAAAAGTTTTTGTATTTAATATTATTTAAATGTCATCATGTTACTATAACGGAACTTCTGGATTTAAAAAAAGAGAATAATAAAGTTCGGGAAGCTACCACTGCAGAAATGAAAAATTTGTGGTGGTTGAGAAGAAATAGAAAGAACGTTGTTTGCGCAACTTTTTTTTGATGTTGGAATGATAATTCTGTTGGAAATGCCCAGTTAACGATATTATCTGCTTCGGAAAATTCTCTATTCCGGGCTTTCAAAAAAAGTAGCAATTGGATAATTTCAAATGGTGACATACACAGCAGATGGTTTCTGAATGTCAAAAACAGGAAGAATGGATTCCGAGAAGCTGCTACCGCAAAAAAGAAAAATTTGCAGTGGCCATGAAGAAATGGAAGGATCGTCGTTTCATTTGTTTTTGATATTGGGATAAAATTTCTGATAGAAATGTAGAGTCAACTTCAAACTGCTCCAGTTTTTTGGATTTACAAGTCAGTATCTTAACCGAATCTATATTTATTGTTCAGTCCCCGTCTTAGATTTAATTGTTTTATTTTATATATTTTTTCGGTGTGTTTTGAGAGGTTTGATTTTGAATTTAAATTTATTTACTACTCGCAGTTTTTGTGAACGTACGCAGTGTTTTTTTTGTGCACCAATTTTTGTTTAAAGTTTTTTTTTTGTACCTGGCGAGCGACCGGGAACTTAAAAACGCTCTCTTGCCTTTGACCTGCGAATGCGAACGGTCAGTTTTCGATTAATTTAGTGAATTATTACACAATGCTTTTTGGATTTCAAAAAGAGGAAGAAAGGATTCCAAAAAGTTGCCACAGCAGAAACGAAAAATTTGCAGTGGCCAAAAAAAAATGGAAAAATCCGTTTCATTTATATTGTTGGAACATATCAAACTGAAGCGTATTTTTTTTCGTCAGATGCTACCAGTACTTTCCCATTCCAATGGAACAGTTGGATGCAGAGTCAGAAGAAGTAGCAACTGGAAAATGTCAAGTAGAGAATTCTTCGCAAACGCTTTCTGCCAGCAGTACTTTCCATTCCAACTCTCCATATAAATTCTGCTCTTTATGTAAGTTCATTTTATCAGTATTATTAGTTGATTATTTAAAAATGTACTAATTGGTTTGACATCTTGCTTATAAAACTCCGATGGTCTCAAACTGTTTGCCAAAAGTTTTTGTATTTAATATTATTTAAATGTTATCATGTTACTATAACGGAACTTCTGGATTTAAAAAAAGAGAATAATGAAGTTCGGGAAGCTACCACTGCAGAAATGAAAAATTTGTGGTGGTTGAGAAGAAATAGAAAGAACGTTGTTTGCGCAAGTTTTTTTTGATGTTGGAATGAAAATTCTGTTGAAAATGCCCAGTTAACGATATAATCTGCTTCGGGAAATTCTCTATTCCGTGCTTTCAAAAAAAGTAGCAATTGGATAATTTCAAATGGTGACATACACAGCAGATGGTTTCTGGATTTCAAAAACAGGAAGAAGAGATTCCGAGAAGCTGCCACTGCAAAAAAGAATAATTTGCAGTGGCCATGAAGAAATGGAAGGATCGTCGTTTCATTTGTTTTTGATATTGGGATAAAAATTCTGATAGAAATGCAGAGTCAACTTCAAACTGCTCCAGTTTTTTGGATTTACAGGTCAGTATCTTAACCGAATCTATATTTATTGTTCAGTCCCCGTCTTAGTTTTAACTGTTTTATTTCATATATTTTTTCGGTGTGTTTTGAGAGGTTTGATTTTGAATTTAAACTTATTTACTATTCGCAGTTTCTGTGAACGTACGCAGTGGTTTTTTTTTGTGCACCAATTTTTGTTTAAAGTTTTTTTTTTCCTTTGTGCCTGGCGAGCGACCGAGAACTTAAAAACGCTCTCTTGCCTTTGACCCGCGATCGCGAACGGTCAGTTTTCGATTCATTTAGTGAATTATTACACAATGTTTTTGGATTTCATAGAGAGGAAGAAAGGATTCCAAAAAGTTGCCACAGCAGAAAAGAAAAATTTGCAGTGGCCAAGAAAAAATGGAAAAATCCGTTTCATTTATATTGTTGGAACATATCAAACTGGAACGTATTTTTTTTCGTCAGATCCTACGAGTACTTCCCCATTCCAATGGAACAGTTGGATGCAGAGTCAGAAGAAGTAGCAACTGGAAAATGTCAAGTGGAGAATTCTTTGCAAACGCTTTCTGCCAGCAGTACTTTCCATTCCAACTCTCCATATAAATTCTGCTCCTTATGTAAGTTCATTTTATCAGTATTATTAGTTGATTATTTAAAAATGTACTATTTGGTTTGACATCTTGCTTATAAAACCCCGATGTTATCGAACTGTTTGCCAAAAGTTTTTGTATTTAATATTATTTAAATGTCATCATGTTACTATAACGGAACTTCTGGATTTAAAAAAAAGAGAATAATGAAGTTCGGGAAGCTACCACTGCAGAAATGAAAAATTTGTGGTGGTTGAGAAGAAATAGATAGAACGTTGTTTGCGCAAGTTATTTTTGATGTTGGAATGAAAATTCTGTTAGAAATGCCCAGTTAACTATATTATCTGCTTCGGGAAATTTTCTATTCCGTGCTTTCAAAAAAGTATCAATTGGATAATTTCAAATGGTGACATACACAGCAGATGGTTTATGGATTTCAAAAACAGGAAGAATGGATTCCGAGAAGCTGCCACCGCAAAAAAGAAAAATTTGCAGTGGCCATGAAGAAATGGAAGGATCGTCGTTTCATTTGTTTTTGATATTGAGATAAAAATTCTGATAGAAATGCAGAGTCAACTTCAAACTGCTCCAGTTTTTTGGATTTACAGGTCAGTATCTTAACCGAATCTATATTTATTGTTCAGTCCCCGTCTTAGTTTTAATTGTTTTATTTTATATATTTTTTCGGTGTGTTTTGAGAGGTTTGATTTTGAATTTAAACTTATTTACTATTCGCAGTTTCTGTTAACGTACGCAGTGTTTTTTTTTTTGTGCACCAATTTTTGTTTAAAGTTTTTTTTTTCCTTTGTGCCTGGCGAGCGACCGAGAACTTAAAAACGCTCTCTTGCCTTTGACCTGCGATCGCGAACGGTCAGTTTTCGATTCATTTAGTGAATTATTACACAATGCTTTTTGGATTTCAAAAAGAGGAAGAAAGGATTCCAAAAAGTTGCCACAGCAGAAAAGAAAAATTTGCAGTGGCCAAAAAAAAAATGGAAAAATCCTTTTCATTTATATTGGTGGAACATATCAAACTGGAGCGTATTTTTTTTCCTCAGATCCTACGAGTACTTCCCCATTCCAATGGAACAGTTGGATGCAGAGTCAGAAGAAGTAGCAACTGGAAAATGTCAAGTGGAGAATTCTTCGCAAACGCTTTCTGCCAGCAGTACTTTCCATTCCAACTCTCCATATAAATTCTGCTCCTTATGTAAGTTCATTTTATCAGTATTATTAGTTGATTATTTAAAAATGTACTAATTGGTTTGACATCTTGCTTATAAAACTCCGATGTTATCGAACTGTTTGCCAAAAGTTTTTGTATTTAATATTATTTAAATGTCATCATGTTACTATAACGGAACTTCTGGATTTAAAAAAAGAGAATAATGAAGTTCGGGAAGCTACCACTGCAGAAATGAAAAATTTGTGGTGCTTGAGAAGAAATAGAAAGAACGTTGTTTGCGCAAGTTTTTTTTGATGTTGGAATGAAAATTCTGTTGGAAATGCCCAGTTGACGATATTATCTGCTTCAGAAAATTCTCTATTCCGTGCTTTCAAAAAAAGTAGCAATTGGATAATTTCAAATGGTGACATACACAGCAGATGGTTTCTGGATTTCAAAAACAGGAAGAAGAGATTCCGAGAAGCTGCCACTGCAAAAAAGAATAATTTGCAGTGGCCATGAAGAAATGGAAGGATCGTCGTTTCATTTGTTTTTGATATTGGGATAAAAATTCTGATAGAAATGCAGAGTCAACTTCATACTGCTCAAGTTTTTTGGATTTACAAGTCAGTATCTTAACCGAATCTATATTTATTGTTCAGTCCCCGTCTTAGTTTTAACTGTTTTATTTCATATATTTTTTCGGTGTGTTTTGAGAGGTTTGATTTTGAATTTAAATTTATATACTATTCGCAGTTTCTGTGAACGTACGCAGTGTTTTTTTTGTGCACCAATTTTTGGTTAAAGTTTTTTTTTCCTTTGTGCCTGGCGAGCGACCGAGAACTTAAAAACGCTCTCCTGCCTTTGACCTGCGATCGCGAACGGTCAGTTTTCGATTCATTTAGTGAATTATTACACAATGCTTTTTGGATTTCAAAGAGAGGAAGAAGGGATTCCAAAAAGTTGCCACAGCAGAAAAGAAAAATTTGCAGTGGCCAAGAAAAAATGGAAAAATCCGTTTGATTTATATTGTTGGAACATATCAAACTGGAGCGTATTATTTAGTACGGTAGTATTAGTGTGGTAATTAGTAAGCGTTTCAAAAATAAAAGTTGTCGTTCATTATAACTAGTGGTTTTCAAGTTGTACTACACACGAGTTGTTTCATTACTGCAATATGGGAGCAACAAAACAATCGCACCTAAACAGCGCCTCTCGATATCGAAAATATTTATGCTTCTTCAAATCAGAAAAGTAGATACGAGGGAAAACCATTGTAAATAACAAAAAGTTTTAAGCAAATACGCGAATGGCAGACAATATTGTTCGCCATTTTTGTATTGCCATTCAAATCGGGTGCATGAACTCAGGATATCTGTTTCGCATCATGCGCGCCGTCTCGGTGCTGTGTATCGGACTATATCTTTTGAGCAGTTTAATTTCATAGTCCGATCTAGAGCACAGAGATGGCGCGCGTGTTGCCAAAATACTTGTCTTGCGTATTAAATATAATTTACTGCAAATAAATGTTTAGTAGCAATAAAAATTAGAAAGTACGTATTTCTGAACATGTTTTCATCGAAAACAGTTTCGAAAATATATTATTTTGGTTTTTGATTGTTCTCATTGGATCGAATTTACTTCTTATTGTCTTTTTATTGAAATGAGAGAGTGTTATTAATGTGGAATTGTGTTATTATGTGCTATTTATAATGTAAATTTTAAATTTAAAAGAATATTGAAATTTATTTTTCTGAACCAATTCTATCGCTTTTGTTGATATCATGAGTTTCAAACACAGCGACAGTACAGTTATAACACCCGCGCCTGCATTTAAAGACCACCTAACATTTTGGTGGTTTCCCCACCCTGACCCCTCTACCTTTAGTTGTCGGTCCATATATTGATAACTAATTTTGTTTGCAGGTTTGCGCACATTTGTGTTGGAATGTTGAAGATCTTCAGTATAATGAGTTGAATATTGGAGATTAAACACATCAAAAGTGTTTACAAAATATGGTTTATTATGGTTTCAAAGTATTTATTCTCATTGCATTACAAATTTCTTATTATTACAGACATTTATTTTTTAGAAATTATTCAGAGCAATGGTGTCTCGCAACGTCGAAATTTTGTAATTGCACGAACATTTATTAAAAAAATAGTATTTGCACAACATACCATGAATTTACTAGAACAGTTTTTCAATTGTTTTCATTTGAATATTTAATAAATTAAAACGGTTGAACTTACATTGGTATCCGAACGAAGACCGTTAGAATTCAATCAACCGTTTAGAATTCGCTAAAGAAAATAAAAATCTGGAAAAGCAGGAGATATGGAATTCCAATAAGTAAGTGATTATATCAATGTTATTAGTAGTGATTTTTTTAAATATTGAAAGTATATGTTTATGCAGTACGAAGTATTTTAATTAGACTCTTATAAGACAACGACCATACTACATTGGCACAGCCGTTTATCGTCTCTTGTTGCCGTTTTTGCTAAAAACCATTGATTTTTTTTTTCAAGTAAATAAATACGATTTATACAAAAGTACATAAAATATAGAAATAAATTGAATTTGTTATTATTAACATTATTAAGAGGAGTACTTTGGTTGAGCTCCCATTTCAGCGCGTCTACTGAATCAATTTTAAATATTTAAAATGATATACATTCTAGAAATATTAATCTATGCTGTTGATGGAACAAAGTTGTTATAGTTCATTGTAAAAATACAGCTAAATTAATTAGTTAAATAATTAATAATTTAACTACTAACTAGGTGTTCATTGGCAAAACTTCTTTTCAAATTATTAAACCTATTTATTTATGTACCTGAATAAATAAAATACATAATATGCAAGTAATTTCAAAGATGTGGGCGTTTTTTAATATTTAAATTCCTTAACGTTAATTCTTCTAAATAATCCAATGAGTTTAAAGATTTTTTTTAGATTCAATATTTGAAATTCAATTTTTTCGAGACTTGCCAGATTATTTTCCATTAGTGATATTATTTCAAATAGCTACAATATTATTATGTTGATATTAAGAAAATAATTTTAAACCCATTTGATCTTACTGGGGAATTTTGAAGTGTACATCTCTTTTCAAACTTATAAAATTGATCCAAAAATGTTCCTTGATTCAAAAGAGAAATTTGGGAATCGAGAACATGTTTATATCTACAAATGCAAAATATCAAGCAAATTTAATAATTGACATATTTACAGTTTTATACACATCCCAACGATTTTCGTCAAATGGTGCATAATTTCTACACGCGTTAATTTCATCTTCTAATTCAGTTAATTCAATTTCAACTTTATGTTGAGATTTATCAATTGCTAAAATACTTTGATGAATCTGCGATTCTAAGCATTTGCAGAAATTTAAGCGACCATTGAGTATTTGGAGCTGAAAAGTAATTTATACGTTATTAATATAGCATTTGAAACAAAATTATAATTAAGTTTAAAATTATAATGAGTCAGAAGAAGTAGCAACTAGAAAATGTCAAGTGGAGAATTCTTCGCAAACGCTTTCTGCCAGCAGTACTTTCCATTCCAACTCTCCATATAAATTCTGCTCCTTATGTAAGTTCATTTTATCAGTATTATTAGTTGATTATTTAAAAATGTACTAATTGGTTTGACATCTTGCTTATAAAACTCCGATGTTATTGAACTGTTTGCCAAAAGTTTTTGTATTTAATATTATTTAAATGTCATCATGTTACTATAACGGAACTTCTGGATTTAAAAAAAGAGAATAATGAAGTTCGGGAAGCTACCACTGCAGAAATGAAAAATTTGTGGTGGTTGAGAAGAAATAGAAAGAACGTTGTTTGCGCAAGTTTTTTTTTGATGTTGGAATGAAAATTCTGTTAGAAATGCCCAGTTAACTATATTATCTGCTTCGGGAAATTTTCTATTCCGTGCTTTCAAAAAAGTATCAATTGGATAATTTCAAATGGTGACATACACAGCAGATGGTTTATGGATTTCAAAAACAGGAAGAATGGATTCCGAGAAGCTGCCACCGCAAAAAAGAAAAATTTGCAGTGGCCATGAAGAAATGGAAGGATCGTCGTTTCATTTGTTTTTGATATTGGGATAAAAAATCTGATAGAAATGCAGAGTCAACTTCAAACTGCTCCAGTTTTTTGGATTTACAAGTCAGTATCTTAACCGAATCTATATTTATTGTTCAGTCCCCGTCTTAGTTTTAACTGTTTTATTTCATATATTTTTTCGGTGTGTTTTGAGAGGTTTGATTTTGAATTTAAATTTATTTACTATTCGCAGTTTCTGTGAACGTACGCAGTGTTTTTTTTTGTGCACCAATTTTTGTTTAAAGTTTTTTTTTCTTTGTGCCTGGCGAGCGACCGAGAACTTAAAAACGCTCTCTTGCCTTTGACCTGCGATTTCGAACGGTCAGTTTTCGATTCATTTAGTGAATTATTACACAATGCTTTTTGGATTTCAAAAAGAGGAAGAAAGGATTCCAAAAAGTTGCCACAGCAGAAAAGAAAAATTTGCAGTGGCCAAGAAAAAATGGAAAAATCCGTTTCATTTATATTGTTGGAACATATCAAACTGGAGCGTATTTTTTTTCGTCATATCCTACGAGTACTTCCCCATTCTAATGGAACAGTTGGATGCAGAGTCAGAAGAAGTAGCAACTGGAAAATGTCAAGTGGAGAATTCTTCGCAAACGCTTTCTGCCAGCAGTACTTTCCATTCCAACTCTCCATATAAATTCTGCTCCTTATGTAAGTTCATTTTATCAGTATTATTAGTTGATTATTTAAAAATGTACTAATTGGTTTGACATCTTGCTTATAAAACTCCGATGTTATCGAACTGTTTGCCAAAAGTTTTTGTATTTAATATTATTTAAATGTCATCATGTTACTATAACGGAACTTCTGGATTTAAAAAAAGAGAATAATGAAGTTCGGGAAGCTACCACTGCAGAAATTAAAAATTTGTAGTGGTTGGCAAGAAATAGAAAGAACGTTGTTTGCGCAAGTTTTTTTTGATGTTGGAATGAAAATTCTGTTGGAAATGCCCAGTTAAAGTTTTTTTTCTACCTTTGTGCCTGGCGAACGACCGAGAACTTAAAAACGCTCTCTTGCCTTTGACCTGCGATTGCGAACGGTCAGTTTTCGATTCATTTAGTGAATTATTACACAATGCTTTTTGGATTTCAAAGAGAGGAAGAAGGGATTCCAAAAAGTTGCCACAGCAGAAAAGAAAAATTTGCAGTGGCCAAGAAAAAATGGAAAAATCCGTTTCATTTATATTGTTGGAACATATCAAACTGGAGCGTATTTTTTTTCGTCAGATCCTTGGATGCAGAGTCAGAAGAAGTAGCAACTGGAAAATGTCAAGTGGAGAATTCTTCGCAAACGCTTTCTGCCAGCAGTACTTTCCATTCGAACTCTCCATATAAATTCTGCTCCTTATGTAAGTTTATTTTATCAGTATTATTAGTTGATTAGTTAAAAATGTACTAATTGGTTTGACATCTTGCTTATAAAACTCCGATGTTCTCAAACTTTTTTTGCCAAAAGTTTTTGTATTTAATATTATTTAAATGTCATCATGTTACTATAACGGAACTTCTGGATTTAAAAAAAGAGAATAATGAAGTTCGGGAAGCTACCACTGCAGAAATGAAAAATTTGTGGTGGTTGAGAAGAAATAGAAAGAACGTTGTTTGCGCAAGTTTTTTTTGATGTTGGAATGAAAATTCTGTTGGAAATGCCCAGTTAACGATATTATCTGCTCCGGAAAATTCTCTATTCCGTGCTTTCAAAAAAAGTAGCAATTGGATAATTTCAAATGGTGACATACACAGCAGATGGTTTCTGGATTTCAAAAACAGGAAGAAGAGATTCCGAGAAGCTGCCACTGCAAAAAAGAATAATTTGCAGTGGCCATGAAGAAATGGAAGGATCGTCGTTTCATTTGTCTTTGATATTGGGATAAAATTCTGATAGAAATGCAGAGTCAAATTCAAACTGCTCCAGTTTTTTGGATTTACATGTCAGTATCTTAACCGAATCTATATTTATTGTTCAGTAGCCGTCTTAGTTTTAATTGTTTTATTTTATATATATTTTCGGTGTGTTTTGAGAGGTTTGATTTTGAATTTAAATTTATTTACTATTTGTAGTTTCTGTGAATGTACGCAGTGTGTTTTTTTGTAAACCACTTTTTCTTTCAAGTTTTTTTTTCCTTTGTGCCTGGCGAGCGACCGAGAACTTAAAAACGCTCTCTTGCCTTTGACCTGCGATTGCGAACAGTCAGTTTTCGATTCATTTAGTGAATTATTACACAATGCTTTTTGGATTTCAAAAAGAGGAAGAAAGGATTCCAAAAAGTTGCCACAGCAGAAAAGAAAAATTTGCAGTGGCCAAGAAAAAATGGAAAAATCCGTTTCATTTATATTGTTGGAACATATCAAACTGGAGCGTATTTTTTTTCGTCAGATCCTACAGGTACTTTCCCATTCCAATGGAACAGTTGGATGCAGAGTCAGAAGAAGTAGCAACTGGAAAATGTCAAGTGGAGAATTCTTTGCAAACGCTTTCTGCCAGCAGTACTTTCCATTCCAACTCTCCATATAAATTCTGCTCCTTATGTAAGTTCATTTTATCAGTATTATTAGTTGATTATTTAAAAATGTACTAATTGGTTTGACATCTTGCTTATAAAACTCCGATGTTATCGAACTGTTTGCCAAAAGTTTTTGTATTTAATATTATTTAAATGTCATCATGTTACTATAACGGAACTTCTGGATTTAAAAAAAGAGAATAATGAAGTTCGGGAAGCTACCACTGCAGAAATGAAAAATTTGTGGTGGTTGAGAAGAAATAGAAAGAACGTTGTTTGCGCAAGTTTTTTTTGATGTTGGAATGAAAATTCTGTTAGAAATGCCCAGTTAACTATATTATCTGCTTCGGGAAATTTTCTATTCCGTGCTTTCAAAAAAGTATCAATTGGATAATTTCAAATGGTGACATACACAGCAGATGGTTTATGGATTTCAAAAACAGGAAGAATGGATTCCGAGAAGCTGCCACCGCAAAAAAGAAAAATTTGCAGTGGCCATGAAGAAATGGAAGGATCGTCGTTTCATTTGTTTTTGATATTGGGATAAAAATTCTGATAGAAATGTAGAGTAAACTTCAAACTGCTCCAGTTTTTTGGATTTACAGGTCAGTATCTTAACCGAATCTATATTTATTGTTCAGTCCCCGCCTTAGTTTTAATTGTTTTATTTTATATATTTTTTCGGTGTGTTTTGAGAGGTTTGATTTTAAATTTAAATTTATTTACTATTCGCAGTTTTTGTGAACGTACGCAGTGTTTTTTTTTTGTGCACCAATTTTCGTTTAAAGTTTTTTTTTCTTTGTGCCTGGCGAGCGACCGAGAACTTAAAAACGCTCTATTGCCTTTGACCTGCGATTGCGAACGGTCAGTTTTCGATTCATTTAGTGAATTATTACACAATGCTTTTTGGATTTCAAAAAGAGGAAGAAAGGATTCCAAAAAGTTGCCACAGCAGAAAAGAAAAATTTGCAGTGGCCAAAAAAAAATGGAAAAATCCGTTTCATTTATATTGGTGGAACATATCAAACTGGAGCGTATTTTTTTTCCTCAGATCCTACGAGTACTTCCCCATTCCAATGGAACAGTTGGATGCAGAGTCAGAAGAAGTAGCAACTGGAAAATGTCAAGTGGAGAATTCTTCGCAAACGCTTTCTGCCAGCAGTACTTTCCATTCCAACTCTCCATATAAATTCTGCTCCTTATGTAAGTTCATTTTATCAGTATTATTAGTTGATTATTTAAAAATGTACTAATTGGTTTGACATCTTGCTTATAAAACTCCGATGTTATCGAACTGTTTGCCAAAAGTTTTTGTATTTAATATTATTTAAATGTCATCATGTTACTATAACGGAACTTCTGGATTTAAAAAAAGAGAATAATGAAGTTCGGGAAGCTACCACTGCAGAAATGAAAAATTTGTGGTGCTTGAGAAGAAATAGAAAGAACGTTGTTTGCGCAAGTTTTTTTTGATGTTGGAATGAAAATTCTGTTGGAAATGCCCAGTTGACGATATTATCTGCTTCGGAAAATTCTCTATTCCGTGCTTTCAAAAAAAGTAGCAATTGGATAATTTCAAATGGTGACATACACAGCAGATGGTTTCTGGATTTCAAAAACAGGAAGAAGAGATTCCGAGAAGCTGCCACTGCAAAAAAGAATAATTTGCAGTGGCCATGAAGAAATGGAAGGATCGTCGTTTCATTTGTTTTTGATATTGGGATAAAAATTCTGATAGAAATGCAGAGTCAACTTCATACTGCTCAAGTTTTTTGGATTTACAAGTCAGTATCTTAACCGAATCTATATTTATTGTTCAGTCCCCGTCTTAGTTTTAACTGTTTTATTTCATATATTTTTTCGGTGTGTTTTGAGAGGTTTGATTTTGAATTTAAATTTATATACTATTCGCAGTTTCTGTGAACGTACGCAGTGTTTTTTTTGTGCACCAATTTTTGGTTAAAGTTTTTTTTTCCTTTGTGCCTGGCGAGCGACCGAGAACTTAAAAACGCTCTCCTGCCTTTGACCTGCGATCGCGAACGGTCAGTTTTCGATTCATTTAGTGAATTATTACACAATGCTTTTTGGATTTCAAAGAGAGGAAGAAGGGATTCCAAAAAGTTGCCACAGCAGAAAAGAAAAATTTGCAGTGGCCAAGAAAAAATGGAAAAATCCGTTTGATTTATATTGTTGGAACATATCAAACTGGAGCGTATTATTTAGTACGGTAGTATTAGTGTGGTAATTAGTAAGCGTTTCAAAAATAAAAGTTGTCGTTCATTATAACTAGTGGTTTTCAAGTTGTACTACACACGAGTTGTTTCATTACTGCAATATGGGAGCAACAAAACAATCGCACCTAAACAGCGCCTCTCGATATCGAAAATATTTATGCTTCTTCAAATCAGAAAAGTAGATACGAGGGAAAACCATTGTAAATAACAAAAAGTTTTAAGCAAATGCGCGAATGGCAGACAATATTGTTCGCCATTTTTGTATTGCCATTCAAATCGGGTGCATGAACTCAGGATATCTGTTTCGCATCATGCGCGCCGTCTCGGTGCTGTGTATCGGACTATATCTTTTGAGCAGTTTAATTTCATAGTCCGATCTAGAGCACAGAGATGGCGCGCGTGTTGCCAAAATACTTGTCTTGCGTATTAAATATAATTTACTGCAAATAAATGTTTAGTAGCAATAAAAATTAGAAAGTACGTATTTCTGAACATGTTTTCATCGAAAACAGTTTCGAAAATATATTATTTTGGTTTTTGATTGTTCTCATTGGATCGAATTTACTTCTTATTGTCTTTTTATTGAAATGAGAGAGTGTTATTAATGTGGAATTGTGT
Source organism: Cryptophagus acutangulus (assembly GCA_963556235.1). Lineage (NCBI taxonomy): Eukaryota > Metazoa > Arthropoda > Insecta > Coleoptera > Cryptophagidae > Cryptophagus > Cryptophagus acutangulus. Next base: position 10,012,979 of record OY744558.1, read on the forward strand.
TATTATGTGCTATTTATAATGTAAATTTTAAATTTAAAAGAATATTGAAATTTATTTTTCTGAACCAATTCTATCGCTTTTGTTGATATCATGAGTTTCAAACACAGCGACAGTACAGTTATAACACCCGCGCCTGCATTTAAAGACCACCTAACATTTTGGTGGTTTCCCCACCCTGACCCCTCTACCTTTAGTTGTCGGTCCATATATTGATAACTAATTTTGTTTGCAGGTTTGCGCACATTTGTGTTGGAATGTTGAAGATCTTCAGTATAATGAGTTGAATATTGGAGATTAAACACATCAAAAGTGTTTACAAAATATGGTTTATTATGGTTTCAAAGTATTTATTCTCATTGCATTACAAATTTCTTATTATTACAGACATTTATTTTTTAGAAATTATTCAGAGCAATGGTGTCTCGCAACGTCGAAATTTTGTAATTGCACGAACATTTATTAAAAAAATAGTATTTGCACAACATACCATGAATTTACTAGAACAGTTTTTCAATTGTTTTCATTTGAATATTTAATAAATTAAAACGGTTGAACTTACATTGGTATCCGAACGAAGACCGTTAGAATTCAATCAACCGTTTAGAATTCGCTAAAGAAAATAAAAATCTGGAAAAGCAGGAGATATGGAATTCCAATAAGTAAGTGATTATATCAATGTTATTAGTAGTGATTTTTTTAAATATTGAAAGTATATGTTTATGCAGTACGAAGTATTTTAATTAGACTCTTATAAGACAACGACCATACTACATTGGCACAGCCGTTTATCGTCTCTTGTTGCCGTTTTTGCTAAAAACCATTGATTTTTTTTTCAAGTAAATAAATACGATTTATACAAAAGTACATAAAATATAGAAATAAATTGAATTTGTTATTATTAACATTATTAAGAGGAGTACTTTGGTTGAGCTCCCATTTCAGCGCGTCTACTGAATCAATTTTAAATATTTAAAATGATATACATTCTAGAAATATTAATCTATGCTGTTGATGGAACAAAGTTGTTATAGTTCATTGTAAAAATACAGCTAAATTAATTAGTTAAATAATTAATAATTTAACTACTAACTAGGTGTTCATTGGCAAAACTTCTTTTCAAATTATTAAACCTATTTATTTATGTACCTGAATAAATAAAATACATAATATGCAAGTAATTTCAAAGATGTGGGCGTTTTTTAATATTTAAATTCCTTAACGTTAATTCTTCTAAATAATCCAATGAGTTTAAAGATTTTTTTTAGATTCAATATTTGAAATTCAATTTTTTCGAGACTTGCCAGATTATTTTCCATTAGTGATATTATTTCAAATAGCTACAATATTATTATGTTGATATTAAGAAAATAATTTTAAACCCATTTGATCTTACTGGGGAATTTTGAAGTGTACATCTCTTTTCAAACTTATAAAATTGATCCAAAAATGTTCCTTGATTCAAAAGAGAAATTTGGGAATCGAGAAACATGTTCTCGATTCCCAAATTTCTCTTTTGAATCAAGGAACATTTTTGGATCAATTTTATAAGTTTGAAAAGAGATGTACACTTCTACAAATGCAAAATATCAAGCAAATTTAATAATTGACATATTTACAGTTTTATACACATCCCAACGATTTTCGTCAAATGGTGCATAATTTCTACACGCGTTAATTTCATCTTCTAATTCAGTTAATTCAATTTCAACTTTATGTTGAGATTTATCAATTGCTAAAATACTTTGATGAATCTGCGATTCTAAGCATTTGCAGAAATTTAAGCGACCATTGAGTATTTGGAGCTGAAAAGTAATTTATACGTTATTAATATAGCATTTGAAACAAAATTATAATTAAGTTTAAAATTATAATGAGTCAGAAGAAGTAGCAACTAGAAAATGTCAAGTGGAGAATTCTTCGCAAACGCTTTCTGCCAGCAGTACTTTCCATTCCAACTCTCCATATAAATTCTGCTCCTTATGTAAGTTCATTTTATCAGTATTATTAGTTGATTATTTAAAAATGTACTAATTGGTTTGACATCTTGCTTATAAAACTCCGATGTTATTGAACTGTTTGCCAAAAGTTTTTGTATTTAATATTATTTAAATGTCATCATGTTACTATAACGGAACTTCTGGATTTAAAAAAAGAGAATAATGAAGTTCGGGAAGCTACCACTGCAGAAATGAAAAATTTGTGGTGGTTGAGAAGAAATAGAAAGAACGTTGTTTGCGCAAGTTTTTTTTTGATGTTGGAATGAAAATTCTGTTAGAAATGCCCAGTTAACTATATTATCTGCTTCGGGAAATTTTCTATTCCGTGCTTTCAAAAAAGTATCAATTGGATAATTTCAAATGGTGACATACACAGCAGATGGTTTATGGATTTCAAAAACAGGAAGAATGGATTCCGAGAAGCTGCCACCGCAAAAAAGAAAAATTTGCAGTGGCCATGAAGAAATGGAAGGATCGTCGTTTCATTTGTTTTTGATATTGGGATAAAAAATCTGATAGAAATGCAGAGTCAACTTCAAACTGCTCCAGTTTTTTGGATTTACAAGTCAGTATCTTAACCGAATCTATATTTATTGTTCAGTCCCCGTCTTAGTTTTAACTGTTTTATTTCATATATTTTTTCGGTGTGTTTTGAGAGGTTTGATTTTGAATTTAAATTTATTTACTATTCGCAGTTTCTGTGAACGTACGCAGTGTTTTTTTTTGTGCACCAATTTTTGTTTAAAGTTTTTTTTTCTTTGTGCCTGGCGAGCGACCGAGAACTTAAAAACGCTCTCTTGCCTTTGACCTGCGATTTCGAACGGTCAGTTTTCGATTCATTTAGTGAATTATTACACAATGCTTTTTGGATTTCAAAAAGAGGAAGAAAGGATTCCAAAAAGTTGCCACAGCAGAAAAGAAAAATTTGCAGTGGCCAAGAAAAAATGGAAAAATCCGTTTCATTTATATTGTTGGAACATATCAAACTGGAGCGTATTTTTTTTCGTCATATCCTACGAGTACTTCCCCATTCTAATGGAACAGTTGGATGCAGAGTCAGAAGAAGTAGCAACTGGAAAATGTCAAGTGGAGAATTCTTCGCAAACGCTTTCTGCCAGCAGTACTTTCCATTCCAACTCTCCATATAAATTCTGCTCCTTATGTAAGTTCATTTTATCAGTATTATTAGTTGATTATTTAAAAATGTACTAATTGGTTTGACATCTTGCTTATAAAACTCCGATGTTATCGAACTGTTTGCCAAAAGTTTTTGTATTTAATATTATTTAAATGTCATCATGTTACTATAACGGAACTTCTGGATTTAAAAAAAGGGAATAATGAAGTTCGGGAAGCTACCACTGCAGAAATTAAAAATTTGTAGTGGTTGGCAAGAAATAGAAAGAACGTTGTTTGCGCAAGTTTTTTTTGATGTTGGAATGAAAATTCTGTTGGAAATGCCCAGTTAAAGTTTTTTTTCTACCTTTGTGCCTGGCGAACGACCGAGAACTTAAAAACGCTCTCTTGCCTTTGACCTGCGATTGCGAACGGTCAGTTTTCGATTCATTTAGTGAATTATTACACAATGCTTTTTGGATTTCAAAGAGAGGAAGAAGGGATTCCAAAAAGTTGCCACAGCAGAAAAGAAAAATTTGCAGTGGCCAAGAAAAAATGGAAAAATCCGTTTCATTTATATTGTTGGAACATATCAAACTGGAGCGTATTTTTTTTCGTCAGATCCTTGGATGCAGAGTCAGAAGAAGTAGCAACTGGAAAATGTCAAGTGGAGAATTCTTCGCAAACGCTTTCTGCCAGCAGTACTTTCCATTCGAACTCTCCATATAAATTCTGCTCCTTATGTAAGTTTATTTTATCAGTATTATTAGTTGATTAGTTAAAAATGTACTAATTGGTTTGACATCTTGCTTATAAAACTCCGATGTTCTCAAACTTTTTTTGCCAAAAGTTTTTGTATTTAATATTATTTAAATGTCATCATGTTACTATAACGGAACTTCTGGATTTAAAAAAAGAGAATAATGAAGTTCGGGAAGCTACCACTGCAGAAATGAAAAATTTGTGGTGGTTGAGAAGAAATAGAAAGAACGTTGTTTGCGCAAGTTTTTTTTTGATGTTGGAATGAAAATTCTGTTGGAAATGCCCAGTTAACGATATTATCTGCTCCGGAAAATTCTCTATTCCGTGCTTTCAAAAAAAGTAGCAATTGGATAATTTCAAATGGTGACATACACAGCAGATGGTTTCTGGATTTCAAAAACAGGAAGAAGAGATTCCGAGAAGCTGCCACTGCAAAAAAGAATAATTTGCAGTGGCCATGAAGAAATGGAAGGATCGTCGTTTCATTTGTCTTTGATATTGGGATAAAATTCTGATAGAAATGCAGAGTCAAATTCAAACTGCTCCAGTTTTTTGGATTTACATGTCAGTATCTTAACCGAATCTATATTTATTGTTCAGTAGCCGTCTTAGTTTTAATTGTTTTATTTTATATATATTTTCGGTGTGTTTTGAGAGGTTTGATTTTGAATTTAAATTTATTTACTATTTGTAGTTTCTGTGAATGTACGCAGTGTGTTTTTTTGTAAACCACTTTTTCTTTCAAGTTTTTTTTTCCTTTGTGCCTGGCGAGCGACCGAGAACTTAAAAACGCTCTCTTGCCTTTGACCTGCGATTGCGAACAGTCAGTTTTCGATTCATTTAGTGAATTATTACACAATGCTTTTTGGATTTCAAAAAGAGGAAGAAAGGATTCCAAAAAGTTGCCACAGCAGAAAAGAAAAATTTGCAGTGGCCAAGAAAAAATGGAAAAATCCGTTTCATTTATATTGTTGGAACATATCAAACTGGAGCGTATTTTTTTTCGTCAGATCCTACTAGTACTTTCCCATTCCAATGGAACAGTTGGATGCAGAGTCAGAAGAAGTAGCAACTGGAAAATGTCAAGTGGAGAATTCTTTGCAAACGCTTTCTGCCAGCAGTACTTTCCATTCCAACTCTCCATATAAATTCTGCTCCTTATGTAAGTTCATTTTATCAGTATTATTAGTTGATTATTTAAAAATGTACTAATTGGTTTGACATCTTGCTTATAAAACTCCGATGTTATCGAACTGTTTGCCAAAAGTTTTTGTATTTAATATTATTTAAATGTCATCATGTTACTATAACGGAACTTCTGGATTTAAAAAAAGAGAATAATGAAGTTCGGGAAGCTACCACTGCAGAAATGAAAAATTTGTGGTGGTTGAGAAGAAATAGAAAGAACGTTGTTTGCGCAAGTTTTTTTTGATGTTGGAATGAAAATTCTGTTAGAAATGCCCAGTTAACTATATTATCTGCTTCGGGAAATTTTCTATTCCGTGCTTTCAAAAAAGTATCAATTGGATAATTTCAAATGGTGACATACACAGCAGATGGTTTATGGATTTCAAAAACAGGAAGAATGGATTCCGAGAAGCTGCCACCGCAAAAAAGAAAAATTTGCAGTGGCCATGAAGAAATGGAAGGATCGTCGTTTCATTTGTTTTTGATATTGGGATAAAAATTCTGATAGAAATGTAGAGTAAACTTCAAACTGCTCCAGTTTTTTGGATTTACAGGTCAGTATCTTAACCGAATCTATATTTATTGTTCAGTCCCCGCCTTAGTTTTAATTGTTTTATTTTATATATTTTTTCGGTGTGTTTTGAGAGGTTTGATTTTAAATTTAAATTTATTTACTATTCGCAGTTTTTGTGAACGTACGCAGTGTTTTTTTTTTGTGCACCAATTTTCGTTTAAAGTTTTTTTTTCTTTGTGCCTGGCGAGCGACCGAGAACTTAAAAACGCTCTATTGCCTTTGACCTGCGATTGCGAACGGTCAGTTTTCGATTCATTTAGTGAATTATTACACAATGCTTTTTGGATTTCAAAAAGAGGAAGAAAGGATTCCAAAAAGTTGCCACAGCAGAAAAGAAAAATTTGCAGTGGCCAAAAAAAAATGGAAAAATCCGTTTCATTTATATTGGTGGAACATATCAAACTGGAGCGTATTTTTTTTCCTCAGATCCTACGAGTACTTCCCCATTCCAATGGAACAGTTGGATGCAGAGTCAGAAGAAGTAGCAACTGGAAAATGTCAAGTGGAGAATTCTTCGCAAACGCTTTCTGCCAGCAGTACTTTCCATTCCAACTCTCCATATAAATTCTGCTCCTTATGTAAGTTCATTTTATCAGTATTATTAGTTGATTATTTAAAAATGTACTAATTGGTTTGACATCTTGCTTATAAAACTCCGATGTTATCGAACTGTTTGCCAAAAGTTTTTGTATTTAATATTATTTAAATGTCATCATGATACTATAACGGAACTTCTGGATTTAAAAAAAGAGAATAATGAAGTTCGGGAAGCTACCACTGCAGAAATGAAAAATTTGTGGTGGTTGAGAAGAAATAGAAAGAACGTTGTTTGCGCAAATTTTTTTTGATGTTGGAATGAAAATTCTGTTGGAAATGCCCAGTTAACGATATTATCTGCTTCGGAAAATTCTCTATTCCGTGCTTTCAAAAAAAGTAGCAATTGGATAATTTCAAATAGTGACATACACAGCAGATGGTTTCTGGATTTCAAAAACAGGAAGAAGAGATTCCGAGAAGCTGCCACTGCAAAAAAGAATAATTTGCAGTGGCCATGAAGAAATGGAAGGATCGTCGTTTCATTTGTTTTTGATATTGGGATAAAAATTCTGATAGAAATGCAGAGTCAACTTCATACTGCTCAAGTTTTTTGGATTTACAAGTCAGTATCTTAACCGAATCTATATTTATTGTTCAGTCCCCGTCTTAGTTTTAACTGTTTTATTTCATATATTTTTTCGGTGTGTTTTGAGAGGTTTGATTTTGAATTTAAATTTATATACTATTCGCAGTTTCTGTGAACGTACGCAGTGTTTTTTTTGTGCACCAATTTTTGGTTAAAGTTTTTTTTTCCTTTGTGCCTGGCGAGCGACCGAGAACTTAAAAACGCTCTCCTGCCTTTGACCTGCGATCGCGAACGGTCAGTTTTCGATTCATTTAGTGAATTATTACACAATGCTTTTTGGATTTCAAAGAGAGGAAGAAGGGATTCCAAAAAGTTGCCACAGCAGAAAAGAAAAATTTGCAGTGGCCATGAAAAAATGGAAAAATCCGTTTGATTTATATTGTTGGAACATATCAAACTGGAGCGTATTATTTAGTACGGTAGTATTAGTGTGGTAATTAGTAAGCGTTTCAAAAATAAAAGTTGTCGTTCATTATAACTAGTGGTTTTCAAGTTGTACTACACACGAGTTGTTTCATTACTGCAATATGGGAGCAACAAAACAATCGCACCTAAACAGCGCTTCTCGATATCGAAAATATTTATGCTTCTTCAAATCAGAAAAGTAGATACGAGGGAAAACCATTGTAAATAACAAAAAGTTTTAAGCAAATTCGCGAATGGCAGACAATATTGTTCGCCATTTTTGTATTGCCATTCAAATCGGGTGCATGAACTTAGGATATCTGTTTCGCATCATGCGCGCCGTCTCGGTGCTGTGTATCGGACTATATCTTTTGAGCAGTTTAATTTCATAGTCCGATCTAGAGCACAGAGATGGCGCGCGTGTTGCCAAAATACTTGTCTTGCGTATTAAATATAATTTACTGCAAATAAATGTTTAGTAGCAATAAAAATTAGAAAGTACGTATTTCTGAACATGTTTTCATCGAAAACAGTTTCGAAAATATATTATTTTGGTTTTTGATTGTTCTCATTGGATCGAATTTACTTCTTATTGTCTTTTTATTGAAATGAGAGAGTGTTATTAATGTGGAATTGTGTTATTATGTGCTATTTATAATGTAAATTTTAAATTTAAAAGAATATTGAAATTTATTTTTCTGAACCAATTCTATCGCTTTTGTTGATATCATGAGTTTCAAACACAGCGACACTACAGTTATAACACCCGCGCCTGCATTTAAAGACCACCTAACATTTTGGTGGTTTCCCCACCCTGACCCCTCTACCTTTAGTTGTCGGTCCATATATTGATAACTAATTTTGTTTGCAGGTTTGCGCACATTTGTGTTGGAATGTTGAAGATCTTCAGTATAATGAGTTGAATATTGGAGATTAAACACATCAAAAGTGTTTATTCCCTACTAGTATATTAGAAACGAATAATACCTTAGTTACGGGAGCTATAATGATAGTCATAACTCCCAAGGGAATTATGAGAGGGCTATTATAACCTCATAATAGCCCTCTTTTTTGTTTATTTAAAATCAATTTTAGAGAAAAACAAAAGAAATCAAAACAATTTTTTTTTAATTTTAACTAACAATAACAATATTTCATTCTTTAGCATTGTTTTGCTCAGGTTTATAAATAAAAAAGTGACAGTTTTCGAATAACAATGAACAAGTAACTTGATCAATTTTAAATGCATAGCAACATTCGGTTAAAATTACTTTTTTATTGCAATAAAAAACGTGATTTAGTAAGGAATAAAATTATGTATGTACCACAGGAATTAACAGATGATAATAACCTCGGGAAATTTACTATCCCTCGGGCCAGAGGCCCTCGGGATGATAAATTTTTCCCTCGGTCATTATCATCCTTATAATTCCCTTGATACATAAATAACTATTACAAAATATGGTTTATTATGGTTTCAAAGTATTTATTCTCATTGCATTACAAATTTCTTATTATTACAGACATTTATTTTTTAGAAATTATTCAGAGCAATGGTGTCTCGCAACGTCGAAATTTTGTAATTGCACGAACATTTATTAAAAAAATAGTATTTGCACAACATACCATGAATTTACTAGAACAGTTTTTCAATTGTTTTCATTTGAATATTTAATAAATTAAAACGGTTGAACTTACATTGGTATCCGAACGAAGACCGTTAGAATTCAATCAACCGTTTAGAATTCGCTAAAGAAAATAAAAATCTGGAAAAGCAGGAGATATGGAATTCCAATAAGTAAGTGATTATATCAATGTTATTAGTAGTGATTTTTTTAAATATTGAAAGTATATGTTTATGCAGTACGAAGTATTTTAATTAGACTCTTATAAGACAACGACCATACTACATTGGCACAGCCGTTTATCGTCTCTTGTTGCCGTTTTTGCTAAAAACCATTGATTTTTTTTTTCAAGTAAATAAATACGATTTATACAAAAGTACATAAAATATAGAAATAAATTGAATTTGTTATTATTAACATTATTAAGAGGAGTACTTTGGTTGAGCTCCCATTTCAGCGCGTCTACTGAATCAATTTTAAATATTTAAAATGATATACATTCTAGAAATATTAATCTATGCTGTTGATGGAACAAAGTTTTTATAGTTCATTGTAAAAATACAGCTAAATTAATTAGTTAAATAATTAATAATTTAACTACTAACTAGGTGTTCATTGGCAAAACTTCTTTTCAAATTATTAAACCTATTTATTTATGTACCTGAATAAATAAAATACATAATATGCAAGTAATTTCAAAGATGTGGGCGTTTTTTAATATTTAAATTCCTTAACGTTAATTCTTCTAAATAATCCAATGAGTTTAAAGATTTTTTTAGATTCAATATTTGAAATTCAATTTTTTCGAGACTTGCCAGATTATTTTCCATTAGTGATATTATTTCAAATAGCTACAATATTATTATGTTGATATTAAGAAAATAATTTTAAACCCATTTGATCTTACTGGGGGATTTTGAAGTGTACATCTCTTTTCAAACTTATAAAATTGATCCAAAAATGTTCCTTGATTCAAAAGAGAAATTTGGGAATCGAGAACATGTTTATATCTACAAATGCAAAATATCAAGCAAATTTAATAATTGACATATTTACAGTTTTATACACATCCCAACGATTTTCGTCAAATGGTGCATAATTTCTACACGCGTTAATTTCATCTTCTAATTCAGTTAATTCAATTTCAACTTTATGTTGAGATTTATCAATTGCTAAAATACTTTGATGAATCTGCGATTCTAAGCATTTGCAGAAATTTAAGCGACCATTGAGTATTTGGAGCTGAAAAGTAATTTATACGTTATTAATATAGCATTTGAAACAAAATTATAATTAAGTTTAAAATTATAATGAGTCAGAAGAAGTAGCAACTAGAAAATGTCAAGTGGAGAATTCTTCGCAAACGCTTTCTGCCAGCAGTACTTTCCATTCCAACTCTTCATATAAATTCTGCTCCTTATGTAAGTTCATTTTATCAGTATTATTAGTTGATTATTTAAAAATGTACTAATTGGTTTGACATCTTGCTTATAAAACTCCGATGTTATCGAACTGTTTGCCAAAAGTTTTTGTATTTAATATTATTTAAATGTCATCATGTTACTATAACGGAACTTCTGGATTTAAAAAAAGAGAATAATGAAGTTCGGGAAGCTACCACTGCAGAAATGAAAAATTTGTGGTGGTTGAGAAGAAATAGAAAGAACGTTGTTTGCGCAAGTTTTTTTTGATGTTGGAATGAAAATTCTGTTAGAAATGCCCAGTTAACTATATTATCTGCTTCGGGAAATTTTCTATTCCGTGCTTTCAAAAAAGTATCAATTGGATAATTTCAAATGGTGACATACACAGCAGATGATTTATGGATTTCAAAAACAGGAAGAATGGATTCCGAGAAGCTGCCACCGCAAAAAATAAAAAGTTGCAGTGGCCATGAAGAAATGGAAGGATCGTCGTTTCTTTTGTTTTTGATATTGGGATAAAAATTCTGATAGAAATGCAGAGTCAACTTCAAACTGCTCCAGTTTTTTTGGATTTACAAGTCAGTATCTTAACCAAATCTATATTTATTGTTCAGTCCCCGTCTTAGTTTTAATTGTTTTATTTTATATATTTTTTCGGTGTGTTTTGAGAGGTTTGATTTTGAATTTAAATTTATTTACTATTCGCAGTTTTTGTGAACGTACGCAGTGTTTTTTTTTTTGTGCACTAATTTTTGTTTAAAGTTTTTTTTTCTTTGTGCCTGGCGAGCGACCGAGAACTTAAAAACGCTCTCTTGCCTTTGACCTGCGATTGCAAACGGTCAGTTTTCGATTCATTTAGTGAATTATTACACAATGCTTTTTGGATTTCAAAAAGAGGAAGAAAGGATTCCAAAAAGTTGCCACAGCAGAAAAGAAAAATTTGCAGTGGCCAAAAAAAAATGGAAAAATCTGTTTCATTTATATTGTTGGAACATATCAAACTGGAGCGTATTTTTTTTCGTCAGATCCTACGAGTACTTACCCATTCCAATGGAACAGTTGGATGCAGAGTCAGAAGAAGTAGCAACTGGAAAATGTCAAGTGGAGAATTCTTCGCAAACGCTTTCTGACAGCAGTACTTGGTACTGCCAGCAGTACCATTCCACCTCTCCATATAAATTCTGCTCCTTATGTAAGTTCATTTTATCAGTATTATTAGTTGATTATTTAAAAATGTACTAATTGGTTTGACATGTTGCTTATAAAACTCCGATGTTATCGAACTGTTTGCCAAAAGTTTTTGTATTTAATATTATTTAAATGTCATCATGTTACTATAACGGAACTTCTGGATTTAAAAAAAAAAGGAATAATGAAGTTCGGAAAGCTACCACTGCAGAAATAAAAAATTTGTGGTGGTTGAGAAGAAATAGAAAGAACGTTCTTTGCGCAAGTTTTTTTTGATGTTGGAATGAAAATTCTGTTAGAAATGCCCAGTTAACTATATTATCTGCTTCGGGAAATTTTCTATTCCGTTGTAATGTAACCCCCTGTATTTAAATTTGGCGCGTGAACGTCTTACCCTTTCCCCCCTACTTTTAAAAGTGAACAGTTATTCTTAGTGTCGAATGTACATGTCAACGAGGAGAGGATGAGGTTAAATAAATAATTCAAAACTTTCTTCGTACATTTCGTCTATTGGAAAAACAACAAAAAAAAAACGAGTCCAATATAAAAATGTACAAAATACGGAAGACTCCAATAAATACCTAAATATTCTTAACAAGCACACATAGGAAGAGTCCACCGGAGAAACCTCTGTGTATAGCTTGATTTGCACTTATGACTCATTTTGGCACAACATTACAAAATTAAACATTAGTAAATCTTCTTGGTAAAACACTCTTCCCTTCTTAGAAACAAAGTTAAATAGAACTAACCCACATGCAAAATCCCAACTAAAAGTTAGTAAAAATAAAATATAAATAAATAACAAAAGATTGGTCAATCCAGATGGATTTGATGGGCACATCGGAGCCTCTGGTTTAGCTGAAAATCCCTATCCCACATAATTATATAAAAACCAGATAAAGTTGATACCAGCAATTACAAGTAACCTACCGTCATCTTTCCGTTGCCAGTCCCGGCCCACATAAATCCCACAAAATAACATAAACATTATAAAAAGATAATCATCGTTGGACGGTAGGGAGCGATGGCTGCTGGCAACAATCCAGAAGGGAGTACTACAATGTGACTTTTCACGGAACAATAACATTAATATAATGTTGAAATACATGAGGTACCAAGACAAGAAAAAGTATTTCCCAAGAAGAAGAACAATCTAATACATTATCACATTTAACAGAGTCATAAGAGCTAGTAAAACTATTTAACAATTGTATAATATGAGATATTACTATTGATATCATAATGAATATAAAACATCTAAATCGTCAAAACTGTATTTGTAAGAGATAAACAAACAGACCTTAAAACAAATTAACAATGAGTCATCCCTTTGCAGGTATAAACTCGACATTTTAATCTGAAATATACAGAGTGTTTATGTAAAAACACACTAAATCGTCATTCAGATAAATATACATATAGATATAATAAAGGAATATTTGATTACTTTATTCATATTAAAAGATTGCAACGATAATTGATTCTAAATGACGTTTTACAAAAACGTTACGACATGTGCACTCGCCGCCATTAGCCCCAAATCCAATCCCAAGATTTAATATTAAAATCGCGTACAGGACAGTGTTATGAGATTAGACACAATTTAAGAGTATGTAAAGAAATATATGGAAGTAAATATAAAATGTATTTAAAGAAAATCCCTTACCTTTTGAAAAACCAAAGTAAAAATTTGTCAGAAAAAACACACTTATTCACTTAAGCTCACCATCCGAATGTCCTCTCTCCCACCTACTTCGTTCACCCTCTTCCCTAAATCGCCCCGACTCGCCTCTCTTCGGCAGATGCTTTTTCCTACAAGTACGACTTTACTCTGACCTTACTCAATTTGCAATATAATTTTAAATAATTTAGATAATAATCCCTACACCGTGCTTTCAAAAAAGTAGCAATTGGATAATTTCAAATGGTGACATACACAGCAGATGGTTTATGGATTTCAAAAACAGGAAGAATGGATTCCGAGAAGATGCCACCGCAAAAAAGAAAAATTTGCAGTGGCCATGAAGAAATGGAAGGATCGTCGTTTCATTTGTTTTTGATATTGGGATAAAAAATCTGATAGAAATGCAGAGTCAACTTCAAACTGCTCCAGTTTTTTGGATTTACAAGTCAGTATCTTAACCGAATCTATATTTATTGTTCAGTCCCCGTCTTAGTTTTAACTGTTTTATTTCATATATTTTTTCGGTGTGTTTTGAGAGGTTTGATTTTGAATTTAAATTTATTTACTATTCGCAGTTTCTGTGAACGTACGCAGTGTTTTTTTTGTGCACCAATTTTTGTTTAAAGTTTTTTTTTCTTTGTGCCTGACGAGCGACCGAGAACTTAAAAACGCTCTCTTGCCTTTGACCTGCGATTGCGAACGGTCAGTTTTCGATTGATTTAGTGAATTATTACACAATGCTTTTTGGATTTCAAAAAGAGGAAAAAAAAATTCCAAAAAGTTGCCACAGCAGAAAAGAAAAATTTGCAGTGGCCAAGAAAAAATGGAAAAATCCGTTTCATTTATATTGTTGGAACATATCAAACTGGAGCGTATTTTTTTTCGTCATATCCTACGAGTACTTCCCCATTCTAATGGAACAGTTGGATGCAGAGTCAGAAGAAGTAGCAACTGGAAAATGTCAAGTGGAGAATTCTTCGCAAACGCTTTCTGACAGCAGTACTTTCCATTCCAACTCTCCATATAAATTCTGCTCCTTATGTAAGTTTATTTTATCAGTATTATTAGTTGATTATTTAAAAATGTACTAATTGGTTTGACATCTTGCTTATAAAACTCCGATGTTATCGAACTGTTTGCCAAAAGTTTTTGTATTTAATATTATTTAAATGTCATCATGTTACTATAACGGAACTTCTGGATTTAAAAAAAGAGAATAATGAAGTTCGGGAAGCTACCACTGCAGAAATGAAAAATTTGTGGTGGTTGAGAAGAAATAGAAAGAACGTTGTTTGCGCAAGTTTTTTTTGATGTTGGAATGAAAATTCTGTTGGAAATGCCCAGTTAACGATATTATCTGCTTCGGAAAATTCTCTATTCCGTGCTTTCAAAAAAGTAGCAATTGGATAATTTCAAATGGTGACATACACAGCAGATGGTTTCTGGATTTCAAAAACAGGAAGAAGAGATTCCGAGAAGCTGCCACTGCAAAAAAGAATAATTTGCAGTGGCCATGAAGAAATGGAAGGATCGTCGTTTCATTTGTTTTTGATATTGGGATAAAAATTCTGATAAAAATGCAGAGTCAACTTCAAACTGCTCAAGTTTTTTGGATTTACAAGTCAGTATCTTAACCGAATCTATATTTATTGTTCAGTCCCCGTCTTAGTTTTAACTGTTTTATTTCATATATTTTTTCGGTGTGTTTTGAGAGGTTTGATTTTGAATTTAAATTTATTTACTATTCGCAGTTTCTGTGAACGTACGCAGTGTATTTTTTGTGCACCAATTTTTATTTAAAGTTTTTTTTTCCTTTGTGCCTGGCGAGCGACCGAGAACTTAAAAACGTTCTCTTGCCTTTGACCTGCGATCGCGAACGGTCAGTTTTCGATTCATTTAGTGAATTATTACACAATGCTTTTTGGATTTCAAAGAGAGGAAGAAGGGATTCCAAAAAGTTGCCACAGCAGAAAAGAAAAATTTGCAGTGGCCAAGAAAAAATGGAAAAATCCGTTTGATTTATATGGTTGGAACATATCAAACTGGAGCGTATTTTTTTTCATCAGATCCTACCAGTACTTCCCCATTCCAATGAAACAGTTGGATGCAGAGTCAGAAGAATTAGCAACTGGAAAATGTCAAGTGGAGAATTCTTCGCAAACGCTTTCCATTCCAACTCTCCATATAAATTCTGCTCCTTATGTAAGTTTATTTTATCAGTATTATTAGTTGATTATTTAAAAATGTACTAATTGGTTTGACATCTTGCTTATAAAACTCCGATGTTCTCAAACTTTTTTTGCCAAAAGTTTTTGTATTTAATATTATTTAAATGTCATCATGTTACTATAACGGAACTTCTGGATTTAAAAAAAGAGAATAATGAAGTTCGGGAAGCTACCACTGCAGAAATGAAAAATTTGTGGTGGTTGAGAAGAAATAGAAAGAACGTTGTTTGCGCAAGTTTTTTTTGATGTTGGAATGAAAATTCTGTTGGAAATGCCCAGATAACGATATTATCTGCTCCGGAAAATTCTCTATTCCGTGCTTTCAAAAAAAGTAGCAATTGGATAATTTCAAATGGTGACATACACAGCAGTTGGTTTCTGGATTTCAAAAACAGGAAGAAGAGATTCCGAGAAGCTGCCACTGCAAAAAAGAATAATTTGCAGTGGCCATGAAGAAATGGAAGGATCGTCGTTTCATTTGTCTTTGATATTGGGATAAAATTCTGATAGAAATGCAGAGTCAAATTCAAACTGCTCCAGTTTTTTGGATTTACATGTCAGTATCTTAACCGAATCTATATTTATTGTTCAGTAGCCGTCTTAGTTTTAATTGTTTTATTTTATATATGTTTTCGGTGTGTTTTGAGAGGTTTGATTTTGAATTTAAATTTATTTACTATTTGCAGTTTCTGTGAATGTACGCAGTGTGTTTTTTTGTAAACCACTTTTTCTTTCATGTTTTTTTTCCTTTGTGCCTGGCGAGCGACCGAGAACTTAAAAACGCTCTCTTGCCTTTGACCTGCGATTGCGAACAGTCAGTTTTCGATTCATTTAGTGAATTATTACACAATGCTTTTTGGATTTCAAAAAGAGGAAGAAAGGATTCCAAAAAGTTGCCACAGCAGAAAAGAAAAATTTGCAGTGGCCAAAAAAAAATAGAAAAATCTGTTTCATTTATATTGTTGGAACATATCAAACTGGAGCGTATTTTTTTTCGTCAGATCCTACGAGTACTTACCCATTCCAATGGAACAGTTGGATGCAAAGTCAGAAGAAGTAGCAACTGGAAAATGTCAAGTGGAGAATTCTTCGCAAACGCTTTCTGCCAGCAGTACTTTCCATTCCACCTCTCCATATAAATTCTGCTCCTTATGTAAGTTCATTTTATCAGTATTATTAGTTGATTATTTAAAAATGTACTAATTGGTTTGACATGTTGCTTATAAAACTCCGATGTTATCGAACTGTTTGCCAAAAGTTTTTGTATTTAATATTATTTAAATGTCATCATGTTACTATAACGGAACTTCTGGATTTAAAAAAAAGGAATAATGAAGTTCGGAAAGCTACCACTGCAGAAATAAAAAATTTGTGGTGGTTGAGAAGAAATAGAAAGAACGTTCTTTGCGCAAGTTTTTTTTGATGTTGGAATGAAAATTCTGTTAGAAATGCCCAGTTAACTATATTATCTGCATCGGGAAATTTTCTATTCCGTTGTAATGTAACCCCCTGTATTTAAATTTGGCGCGTGAACGTCTTACCCTTTCCCCCCTACTTTTAAAAGTGAACAGTTATTCTTAGTGTCGAATGTACATGTCAACGAGGAGAGGATGAGGTTAAATAAATAATTCAAAACTTTCTTCGTACATTTCGTCTATTGGAAAAACAACAAAAAAAAAAAACGAGTCCGGTATAAAAATGTACAAAATACGGAAGACTCCAATAAATACCTAAATATTCTTAACAAGCACACATAGGAAGAGTCCACCGGAGAAACCTCTGTGTATAGCTTGATTTGCACTTATGACTCATTTTGGCACAACATTACAAAATTAAACATTAGTAAATCTTCTTGGTAAAACACTCTTCCCTTCTTAGAAACAAAGTTAAATAGAACTAACCCACATGCAAAATCCCAACTAAAAGTTAGTAAAAATAAAATATAAATAAATAACAAAAGATTGGTCAATTCAGATGGATTTGATGGGCACATCGGAGCCTCTGGTTTAGCTGAAAATCCCTATCCCACATAATTATATAAAAACCAGATAAAGTTGATACCAGCAATTACAAGTAACCTACCGTCATCTTTCCGTTGCCAGTCCCGGCCCACATAAATCCCACAAAATAACATAAACATTATAAAAAGATAATCATCGTTGGACGGTAGGGAGCGATGGCTGCTGGCAACAATCCAGAAGGGAGTACTACAATGTGACTTTTCACGGAACAATAACATTAATATAATGTTGAAATACATCAGGTACCAAGACAAGAAAAAGTATTTCCCAAGAAGAAGAACAATCTAATACATTATCACATTTAACAGAGTCATAAGAGCTAGTAAAACTATTTAACAATTGTATAATATGAGATATTACTATTGATATCATAATGAATATAAAACATCTAAATCGTCAAAACTGTATTTGTAAGAGATAAACAAACAGACCTTAAAACAAATTAACAATGAGTCATCCCTTTGCAGGTATAAACTCGACATTTTAATCTGAAATATACAGAGTGTTTATGTAAAAACACACTAAATCGTCATTCAGATAAATATACATATAGATATAATAAAGGAATATTTGATTACTTTATTCATATTAAAAGATTGCAACGATAATTGATTCTAAATGATGTTTTACAAAAACGATACGACATGTGCACTCGCCGCCATTAGCACCAAATCCAATCCCAAGATTTAATATTAAAAAAGCGTACAGGACAGTGTTATGACATTAGACATAATTTAAGAGTATGTAAAGAAATATATGGAAGTAAATATAAAATGTATTTAAAGAAAATCCCTTACCTTTTGAAAAACCAAAGTAAAAATTTGTCAGAAAAAACACACTTATTCACTTAAGCTCACCATCCGAATGTCCTCTCTCCCACCTACTTCGTTCACCCTCTTCCCTAAATCGCCCCGACTCGCCTCTCTTCGGCAGATGCTTTTTCCTACAAGTACGACTTTACTCTGACCTTACTCAATTTGCAATATAATTTTAAATAATTTAGATAATAATCCCTACACCGTGCTTTCAAAAAAGTAGCAATTGGATAATTTCAAATGGTGACATACACAGCAGATGGTTTATGGATTTCAAAAACAGGAAGAATGGATTCCGAGAAGATGCCACCGCAAAAAAGAAAAATTTGCAGTGGCCATGAAGAAATGGAAGGATCGTCGTTTCATTTGTTTTTGATATTGGGATAAAAAATCTGATAGAAATGCAGAGTCAACTTCAAACTGCTCCAGTTTTTTGGATTTACAAGTCAGTATCTTAACCGAATCTATATTTATTGTTCAGTCCCCGTCTTAGTTTTAACTGTTTTATTTCATATATTTTTTCGGTGTGTTTTGAGAGGTTTGATTTTGAATTTATTTACTATTCGCAGTTTCTGTGAACGTACGCAGTGTTTTTTTTTTGTGCACCAATTTTTGTTTAAAGTTTTTTTTTCTTTGTGCCTGGCGAGCGACCGAGAACTTAAAAACGCTCTCTTGCCTTTGACCTGCGATTGCGAACGGTCAGTTTTCGATTCATTTAGTGAATTATTACACAATGCTTTTTGGATTTCAAAAAGAGGAAGAAAGGATTCCAAAAAGTTGCCACAGCAGAAAAGAAAAATTTGCAGTGGCCAAGAAAAAATGGAAAAATCCGTTTCATTTATATTGTTGGAACATATCAAACTGGAGCGTATTTTTTTTCGTCAGATCCTACGAGTACTTCCCCATTCTAATGGAACAGTTGGATGCAGAGTCAGAAGAAGTAGCAACTGGAAAATGTCAAGTGGAGAATTCTTCGCAAACGCTTTCTGCCAGCAGTACTTTCCATTCCAACTCTCCATATAAATTCTGCTCCTTATGTAAGTTCATTTTATCAGTATTATTAGTTGATTATTTCAAAATGTACTAATTGGTTTGACATCTTGCTTATAAAACTCCGATGTTATCGAACTGTTTGCCAAAAGTTTTTGTATTTAATAGTATTTAAATGTCATCATGTTACTATAACGGAACTTCTGGATTTGAAAAAAGAGAATAATGAAGTTCGGAAAGCTACCACTGCAGAAATTAAAAATTTGTAGTGGTTGGCAAGAAATAGAAAGAACGTTGTTTGCGCAAGTTTTTTTTGATGTTGGAATGAAAATTCTGTTGGAAATGCCCAGTTAAAGTTTTTTTTCTACCTTTGTGCCTGGCGAACGACCGAGAACTTAAAAACGCTCTCTTGCCTTTGACCTGCGATTGCGAACGGTCAGTTTTCGATTCATTTAGTGAATTATTACACAATGCTTTTTGGATTTCAAAAAGAGGAAGAAAGGATTCCAAAAAGTTGCCACAGCAGAAACGAAAAATTTGCAGTGGCCAAAAAAAAATGGAAAAATCCGTTTCATTTATATTGTTGGAACATATCAAACTGAAGCGTATTTTTTTTCGTCAGATGCTACCAGTACTTTCCCATTCCAATGGAACAGTTGGATGCAGAGTCAGAAGAAGTAGCAACTGGAAAATGTCAAGTGGAGAATTCTTCGCAAACGCTTTCTGCCAGCAGTACTTTCCATTCCAACTCTCCATATAAATTCTGCTCCTTATGTAAGTTCATTTTATCAGTATTATTAGTTGATTATTTAAAAATGTAGGTACTAATTGGTTTGACATCTTGCTTATAAAACTCCGATGTTCTCAAACTGTTTGCCAAAAGTTTTTGTATTTAATATTATTTAAATGTCATCATGTTACTATAACGGAACTTCTGGATTTAAAAAAAGAGAATAATGAAGTTCGGGAAGCTACCACTGCAGAAATGAAAAATTTGTGGTGGTTGAGAAGAAATAGAAAGAACGTTGTTTGCGCAAGTTTTTTTTGATGTTGGAATGAAAATTCTATTGGAAATGCCCAGTTAACGATATTATCTGCTTCGGCAAATTCTCTATTCCGTGCTTTCAAAAAAAGTAGCAATTGGATAATTTCAAATGGTGACATACACAGCAGATGGTTTCTGGATTTCAAAAACAGGAAGAAGAGATTCCGAGAAGCTGCCACTGCAAAAAAGAAAAATTTGCAGTGGCCATGAAGAAATGGAAGGATCGTCGTTTCATTTGTTTTTGATATTGGGATAAAAAATCTGATAGAAATCCAGAGTCAACTTCAAACTGCTCCAGTTTTTTGGATTTACAAGTCAGTATCTTAACCGAATCTATATTTATTGTTCAGTCCCCGTCTTAGTTTTAACTGTTTTATTTCATATATTTTTTCGATGTGTTTTGAGAGGTTTGATTTTGAATTTAAATTTATTTACTATTCGCAGTTTCTGTGAACGTACGCAGTGTTTTTTTTTTGTGCACCAATTTTTGTTTAAAGTTTTTTTTTCTTTGTGCCTGGCGAGCGACCGAGAACTTAAAAACGCTCTCTTGCCTTTGACCTGCGATTTCGAACGGTCAGTTTTCGATTCATTTAGTGAATTATTACACAATGCTTTTTGGATTTCAAAAAGAGGAAGAAAAAATTCCAAAAAGTTGCCACAGCAGAAAAGAAAAATTTGCAGTGGCCAAGAAAAAATGGAAAAATCCGTTTCATTTATATTGTTGGAACATATCAAACTGGAGCGTATTTTTTTTCGTCATATCCTACGAGTACTTCCCCATTCTAATGGAACAGTTGGATGCAGAGTCAGAAGAAGTAGCAACTGGAAAATGTCAAGTGGAGAATTCTTCGCAAACGCTTTCTGCCATCAGTACTTTCCATTCCAACTCTCCATATAAATTCTGCTCCTTATGTAAGTTAATTTTATCAGTATTATTAGTTGATTATTTCAAAATGTACTAATTGGTTTGACATCTTGCTTATAAAACTCCGATGTTATCGAACTGTTTGCCAAAAGTTTTTGTATTTAATAGTATTTAAATGTCATCATGTTACTATAACGGAACTTCTGGATTTGAAAAAAGAGAATAATGAAGTTCGGAAAGCTACCACTGCAGAAATTAAAAATTTGTAGTGGTTGGCAAGAAATAGAAAGAACGTTGTTTGCGCAAGTTTTTTTTGATGTTGGAATGAAAATTCTGTTGGAAATGCCCAGTTAAAGTTTTTTTTCTACCTTTGTGCCTGGCGAACGACCGAGAACTTAAAAACGCTCTCTTGCCTTTGACCTGCGATTGCGAACGGTCAGTTTTCGATTCATTTAGTGAATTATTACACAATGCTTTTTGGATTTCAAAAAGAGGAAGAAAGGATTCCAAAAAGTTGCCACAGCAGAAACGAAAAATTTGCAGTGGCCAAAAAAAAATGGAAAAATCCGTTTCATTTATATTGTTGGAACATATCAAACTGAAGCGTATTTTTTTTCGTCAGATGCTACCAGTACTTTCCCATTCCAATGGAACAGTTGGATGCAGAGTCAGAAGAAGTAGCAACTGGAAAATGTCAAGTGGAGAATTCTTCGCAAACGCTTTCTGCCAGCAGTACTTTCCATTCCAACTCTCCATATAAATTCTGCTCCTTATGTAAGTTCATTTTATCAGTATTATTAGTTGATTATTTAAAAATGTAGGTACTAATTGGTTTGACATCTTGCTTATAAAACTCCGATGTTCTCAAACTGTTTGCCAAAAGTTTTTGTATTTAATATTATTTAAATGTCATCATGTTACTATAACGGAACTTCTGGATTTAAAAAAAGAGAATAATGAAGTTCGGGAAGCTACCACTGCAGAAATGAAAAATTTGTGGTGGTTGAGAAGAAATAGAAAGAACGTTGTTTGCGCAAGTTTTTTTTGATGTTGGAATGAAAATTCTATTGGAAATGCCCAGTTAACGATATTATCTGCTTCGGCAAATTCTCTATTCCGTGCTTTCAAAAAAAGTAGCAATTGGATAATTTCAAATGGTGACATACACAGCAGATGGTTTCTGGATTTCAAAAACAGGAAGAAGAGATTCCGAGAAGCTGCCACTGCAAAAAAGAAAAATTTGCAGTGGCCATGAAGAAATGGAAGGATCGTCGTTTCATTTGTTTTTGATATTGGGATAAAAAATCTGATAGAAATCCAGAGTCAACTTCAAACTGCTCCAGTTTTTTGGATTTACAAGTCAGTATCTTAACCGAATCTATATTTATTGTTCAGTCCCCGTCTTAGTTTTAACTGTTTTATTTCATATATTTTTTCGATGTGTTTTGAGAGGTTTGATTTTGAATTTAAATTTATTTACTATTCGCAGTTTCTGTGAACGTACGCAGTGTTTTTTTTTTGTGCACCAATTTTTGTTTAAAGTTTTTTTTTCTTTGTGCCTGGCGAGCGACCGAGAACTTAAAAACGCTCTCTTGCCTTTGACCTGCGATTTCGAACGGTCAGTTTTCGATTCATTTAGTGAATTATTACACAATGCTTTTTGGATTTCAAAAAGAGGAAGAAAAAATTCCAAAAAGTTGCCACAGCAGAAAAGAAAAATTTGCAGTGGCCAAGAAAAAATGGAAAAATCCGTTTCATTTATATTGTTGGAACATATCAAACTGGAGCGTATTTTTTTTCGTCATATCCTACGAGTACTTCCCCATTCTAATGGAACAGTTGGATGCAGAGTCAGAAGAAGTAGCAACTGGAAAATGTCAAGTGGAGAATTCTTCGCAAACGCTTTCTGCCATCAGTACTTTCCATTCCAACTCTCCATATAAATTCTGCTCCTTATGTAAGTTCATTTTATCAGTATTATTAGTTGATTATTTAAAAATGTACTAATTGGTTTGACATCTTGCTTATAAAACTCCGATGTTATCGAACTGTTTGCCAAAAGTTTTTGTATTTAATATTATTTAAATGTCATCATGTTACTATAACGGAACTTCTGGATTTAAAAAAAAGGAATAATGAAGTTCGGAAAGCTACCACTGCAGAAATGAAAAATTTGTGGTGGTTGAGAAGAAATAGAAAGAACGTACTTTGCGCAAGTTTTTTTTGATGTTGGAATGAAAATTCTGTTAGAAATGCCCAGTTAACTATATTATCTGCTTCGGGAAATTTTCTATTCCGTGCTTTCAAAAAAGTAGCAATTGGATAATTTCAAATGGTGACATACACACCAGATGGTTTATGGATTTCAAAAACAGGAAGAATGGATTCCGAGAAGCTGCCACCGCAAAAAAGAAAAATTTGCAGTGGCCATGAAGAAATGGAAGGATCGTCGTTTCATTTGTTTTTGATATTGGGATAAAAATTCTGATAGAAATGCAGAGTCAATTTCAAACTGCTCCAGTTTTTTGGATTTACAAGTCAGTATCTTAACCGAATCTATATTTATTGTTCAGTCCCCGTCTTAGTTTTAATTGTTTTATTTTATATATTTTTTCGGTGTGTTTTGAGAGGTTTGATTTTGAATTTAAATTTATTTACTATTCGCAGTTTTTGTGAACGTACGCAGTGTTTTTTTTTTGTGCACCAATTTTTGTTTAAAGTTTTTTTTTCTTTGTGCCTGGCGAGCGACCGAGAACTTAAAAACGCTCTCTTGCCTTTGACCTGCGATTGCGAACGGTCAGTTTTCGATTCATTTAGTGAATTATTACACAATGCTTTTTGGATTTCAAAAAGAGGAAGAAAGGATTCCAAAAAGTTGCCACAGCAGAAAAGAAAAATTTGCAGTGGCCAAGAAAAAATGGAAAAATCCGTTTCATTTATATTGTTGGAACATATCAAACTGGAGCGTATTTTTTTTCGTCAGATCCTACGAGTACTTCCCCATTCTAATGGAACAGTTGGATGCAGAGTCAGAAGAAGTAGCAACTGGAAAATGTCAAGTGGAGAATTCTTCGCAAACGCTTTCTGCCAGCAGTACTTTCCATTCCAACTCTCCATATAAATTCTGCTCCTTATGTAAGTTCATTTTATCAGTATTATTAGTTGATTATTTCAAAATGTACTAATTGGTTTGACATCTTGCTTATAAAACTCCGATGTTATCGAACTGTTTGCCAAAAGTTTTTGTATTTAATAGTATTTAAATGTCATCATGTTACTATAACGGAACTTCTGGATTTGAAAAAAGAGAATAATGAAGTTCGGAAAGCTACCACTGCAGAAATTAAAAATTTGTAGTGGTTGGCAAGAAATAGAAAGAACGTTGTTTGCGCAAGTTTTTTTTGATGTTGGAATGAAAATTCTGTTGGAAATGCCCAGTTAAAGTTTTTTTTCTACCTTTGTGCCTGGCGAACGACCGAGAACTTAAAAACGCTCTCTTGCCTTTGACCTGCGATTGCGAACGGTCAGTTTTCGATTCATTTAGTGAATTATTACACAATGCTTTTTGGATTTCAAAAAGAGGAAGAAAGGATTCCAAAAAGTTGCCACAGCAGAAACGAAAAATTTGCAGTGGCCAAAAAAAATGGAAAAATCCGTTTCATTTATATTGTTGGAACATATCAAACTGAAGCGTATTTTTTTTCGTCAGATGCTACCAGTACTTTCCCATTCCAATGGAACAGTTGGATGCAGAGTCAGAAGAAGTAGCAACTGGAAAATGTCAAGTGGAGAATTCTTCGCAAACGCTTTCTGCCAGCAGTACTTTCCATTCCAACTCTCCATATAAATTCTGCTCCTTATGTGAGTTCATTTTATCAGTATTATTAGTTGATTATTTAAAAATGTACTAATTGGTTTGACATCTTGCTTATAAAACTCCGATGTTATCGAACTGTTTGCCAAAAGTTTTTGTATTTAATATTATTTAAATGTCATCATGTTACTATAACGGAACTTCTGGATTTAAAAAAAAAGAATAATGAAGTTCGGGAAGCTACCACTGCAGAAATGAAAAATTTGTGGTGGTTGAGATGAAATAGAAAGAACGTTGTTTGCGCAAGTTTTTTTTGATGTTGGAATGAAAATTCTGTTGGAAATGCCCAGTTAACGATATTATCTGCTCCGGAAAATTCTCTATTCCGTGCTTTCAAAAAAAGTAGCAATTGGATAATTTCAAATGGTGACATACACAGCAGATGGTTTCTGGATTTCAAAAACAGGAAGAAGAGATTCCGAGAAGCTGCCACTGCAAAAAAGAATAATTTGCAGTGGCCATGAAGAAATGGAAGGATCGTCGTTTCATTTGTCTTTGATATTGGGATAAAATTCTGATAGAAATGCAGAGTCAAATTCAAACTGCTCCAGTTTTTTGGATTTACATGTCAGTATCTTAACCGAATCTATATTTATTGTTCAGTAGCCGTCTTAGTTTTAATTGTTTTATTTTATATATGTTTTCGGTGTGTTTTGAGAGGTTTGATTTTGAATTTAAATTTATTTACTATTTGCAGTTTCTGTGAATGTACGCAGTGTGTTTTTTTGTAAACCACTTTTTCTTTCAAGTTTTTTTTTCCTTTGTGCCTGGCGAGCGACCGAGAACTTAAAAACGCTCTCTTGCCTTTGACCTGCGATTGCGAACAGTCAGTTTTCGATTCATTTAGTGAATTATTACACAATGCTTTTTGGATTTCAAAAAGAGGAAGAAAGGATTCCAAAAAGTTGCCACAGCAGAAAAGAAAAATTTGCAGTGGCCAAGAAAAAATGCAAAAATCCGTTTCATTTATATTGTTGGAACATATCAAACTGGAGCGTATTTTTTTTCGTCAGATCCTACCAGTACTTTCCCATTCCAATGGAACAGTTGGATGCAGAGTCAGAAGAAGTAGCAACTGGAAAATGTCAAGTGGAGAATTCTTTGCAAACGCTTTCTGCCAGCAGTACTTTCCATTCCAACTCTCCATATAAATTCTGCTCCTTATGTGAGTTCATTTTATCAGTATTATTAGTTGATTATTTAAAAATGTACTAATTGGTTTGACATCTTGCTTATAAAACTCCGATGTTATCGAACTGTTTGCCAAAAGTTTTTGTATTTAATATTATTTAAATGTCATCATGTTACTATAACGGAACTTCTGGATTTAAAAAAAGAGAATAATGAAGTTCAGGAAGCTACCACTGCAGAAATGAAAAATTTGTGGTGGTTGAGAAGAAATAGAAAGAACGTTGTTTGCGCAAGTTTTTTTTGATGTTGGAATGAAAATTCTGTTAGAAAGGCCCAGTTAACTATATTATCTGCTTCGGGAAATTTTCTATTCCGTGCTTTCAAAAAAGTATCAATTGGATAATTTCAAATGGTGACATACACAGCAGATGGTTTATGGATTTCAAAAACAGGAAGAATGGATTCCGAGAAGCTGCCACCGCAAAAAAGAAAAATTTGCAGTGGCCATGAAGAAATGGAAGGATCGTCGTTTCATTTGTTTTTGATATTGGGATAAAAATTCTGATAGAAATGCAGAGTCAACTTCATACTGCTCAAGTTTTTTGGATTTACAAGTCAGTATCTTAACCGAATCTATATTTATTGTTCAGTCCCCGTCTTAGTTTTAATTGTTTTATTTTAAATATTTTTTCGGTGTGTTTTGAGAGGTTTGATTTTGAATTTAAATTTATTTACTATTCGCAGTTTTTGTGAACGTACGCAGTGTTTTTTTTTTGTGCACCAATTTTTGTTTAAAGTTTTTTTTTCTTTGTGCCTGGCGAGCGACCGAGAACTTAAAAACGCTCTCTTGCCTTTGACCTGCGATTGCAAATGGTCAGTTTTTGATTCATTTAGTGAATTATTACACAATGCTTTTTGGATTTCAAAAAGAGCTTTGCAAACGCTTTCTGCCAGCAGTACTTTCCATTCCAACTCTCCATATAAATTCTGCTCCTTATGTGAGTTCATTTTATCAGTATTATTAGTTGATTATTTAAAAATGTACTAATTGGTTTGACATCTTGCTTATAAAACTCCGATGTTATCGAACTGTTTGCCAAAAGTTTTTGTATTTAATATTATTTAAATGTCATCATGTTACTATAACGGAACTTCTGGATTTAAAAAAAGAGAATAATGAAGTTCAGGAAGCTACCACTGCAGAAATGAAAAATTTGTGGTGGTTGAGAAGAAATAGAAAGAACGTTGTTTGCGCAAGTTTTTTTTGATGTTGGAATGAAAATTCTGTTAGAAAGGCCCAGTTAACTATATTATCTGCTTCGGGAAATTTTCTATTCCGTGCTTTCAAAAAAGTATCAATTGGATAATTTCAAATGGTGACATACACAGCAGATGGTTTATGGATTTCAAAAACAGGAAGAATGGATTCCGAGAAGCTGCCACCGCAAAAAAGAAAAATTTGCAGTGGCCATGAAGAAATGGAAGGATCGTCGTTTCATTTGTTTTTGATATTGGGATAAAAATTCTGATAGAAATGCAGAGTCAACTTCATACTGCTCAAGTTTTTTGGATTTACAAGTCAGTATCTTAACCGAATCTATATTTATTGTTCAGTCCCCGTCTTAGTTTTAATTGTTTTATTTTAAATATTTTTTCGGTGTGTTTTGAGAGGTTTGATTTTGAATTTAAATTTATTTACTATTCGCAGTTTTTGTGAACGTACGCAGTGTTTTTTTTTTGTGCACCAATTTTTGTTTAAAGTTTTTTTTTCTTTGTGCCTGGCGAGCGACCGAGAACTTAAAAACGCTCTCTTGCCTTTGACCTGCGATTGCAAATGGTCAGTTTTTGATTCATTTAGTGAATTATTACACAATGCTTTTTGGATTTCAAAAAGAGGAAGAAAGGATTCCAAAAAGTTGCCACAGCAGAAAAGAAAAATTTGCAGTGGCCAAAAAAAAAATGGAAAAATCTGTTTCATTTATATTGTTGGAACATATCAAACTGGAGCGTATTTTTTTTCGTCAGATCCTACGAGTACTTACCCATTCCAATGGAAGAGTTGGATGCAGAGTCAGAAGAAGTAGCAACTGGAAAATGTCAAGTGGAGAATTCTTCGCAAACGCTTTCTGCCAGCAGTACTTTCCATTCCAACTCTCCATATAAATTCTGCTCCTTATGTAAGTTCATTTTATCAGTATTATTAGTTGATTATTTAAAAATGTACTAATTGGTTTGACATCTTGCTTATAAAACTCCGATGTTATCGAACTGTTTGCCAAAAGTTTTTGTATTTAATATTATTTAAATGTCATCATGTTACTATAGCGGAACTTCTGGATTTAAAAAAAGAGAATAATGAAGTTCGGGAAGCTACCACTGCAGAAATGAAAAATTTGTGGTGGTTGAGAAGAAATAGAAAGAACGTTGTTTGCGCAAGTTTTTTTTGATGTTGGAATGAAAATTCTGTTAGAAATGCCCAGTTAACTATATTATCTGCTTCGGGAAATTTTCTATTCCGTGCTTTCAAAAAAGTATCAATTGGATAATTTCAAATGGTGACACACAGCAGATGGTTTATGGATTTCAAAAACAGGAAGAATGGATTCCGAGAAGCTGCCACCGCAAAAAAGAAAAATTTGCAGTGGCCATGAAGAAAAGGAAGGATCGTCGTTTCATTTGTTTTTGATATTGGGATAAAAATTCTGATAGAAATGTAGAGTCAACTTCAAACTGCTCCAGTTTTTTGGATTTACAGGTCAGTATCTTAACCGAATCTATATTTATTGTTCAGTCCCCGTCTTAGTTTTAATTGTTTTATTTTATATATTTTTTCGGTGTGTTTTGAGAGGTTTGATTTTGAATTTAAATTTATTTACTATTCGCAGTTTTTGTGAACGTACGCAGTGTATTTTTTGTGCACCAATTTTTGTTAAAAGTTTTTTTTTCTTTGTGCCTGGCGAGCGACCGAGAACTTAAAAACGCTCTCTTGCCTTTGACCTGCGATTGCGAACGGTCAGTTTTCGATTCATTTAGTGAATTATTACACAATGCTTTTTGGATTTCAAAAAGAGGAAGAAAGGATTCCAAAAAGTTGCCACAGCAGAAAAGAAAAATTTGCAGTGGCCAAAAAAAAAATGGAAAAATCCGTTTCATTTATATTGGTGGAACATATCAAACTGGAGCGTATTTTATTTCCTCAGATCCTACGAGTACTTCCCCATTCCAATGGAACAGTTGGATGCAGAGTCAGAAGAAGTAGCAACTGGAAAATGTCAAGTGGAGAATTCTTCGCAAACGCTTTCTGCCAGCAGTACTTTCCATTCCAACTCTCCATATAAATTCTGCTCCTTATGTAAGTTCATTTTATCAGTATTATTAGTTGATTATTTAAAAATGTACTAATTGGTTTGACATCTTGCTTATAAAACTCCGATGTTATCGAACTGTTTGCCAAAAGTTTTTGTATTTAATATTATTTAAATGTCATCATGTTACTATAACGGAACTTCTGGATTTAAAAAAAGAGAATAATGAAGTTCGGGAAGCTACCACTGCAGAAATGAAAAATTTGTGGTGGTTGAGAAGAAATAGAAAGAACGTTGTTTGCGCAAGTTTTTTTTGATGTTGGAATGAAAATTCTGTTACAAATGCCTAGTTAACTATATTATCTGCTTCGGGAAATTTTCTATTCCGTGCTTTCAAAAAAGTATCAATTGGATAATTTCAAATGGTGACATACACAGCAGATGGTTTATGGATTTCAAAAACAGGAAGGATGGATTCCGAGAAGCTGCCACCGCAAAAAAGAAAAATTTGCAGTGGCCATGAAGAAATGGAAGGATCGTCGTTTCATTTGTTTTTGATATTGGGATAAAAATTCTGATAGAAATGTAGAGTCAACTTCAAACTGCTCCAGTTTTTTGGATTTACAAGTCAGTATCTTAACCGAATCTATATTTATTGTTCAGTCCCCGTCTTAGTTTTAATTGTTTTATTTTAAATATTTTTTCGGTGTGTTTTGAGAGGTTTGATTTTGAATTTAAATTTATTTACTATTCGCAGTTTTTGTGAACGTACGCAGTGTTTTTTTTTTGTGCACCAATTTTTGTTTAAAGTTTTTTTTTCTTTGTGCCTGGCGAGCGACCGAGAACTTAAAAACGCTCTCTTGCCTTTGACCTGCGATTGCAAATGGTCAGTTTTTGATTCATTTAGTGAATTATTACACAATGCTTTTTGGATTTCAAAAAGAGGAAGAAAGGATTCCAAAAAGTTGCCACAGCAGAAAAGAAAAATTTGCAGTGGCCAAAAAAAATGGAAAAATCTGTTTCATTTATATTGTTGGAACATATCAAACTGGAGCGTATTTTTTTTCGTCAGATCCTACGAGTACTTCCCCATTCTAATGGAACAGTTGGATGCAGAGTCAGAAGAAGTAGCAACTGGAAAATGTCAAGTGGAGAATTCTTCGCAAACGCTTTCTGCCAGCAGTACTTTCCATTCCACCTCTCCATATAAATTCTGCTCCTTATGTAAGTTCATTTTATCAGTATTATTAGTTGATTATTTAAAAATGTACTAATTGGATTGACATCTTGCTTATAAAACTCCGATGTTATCGAACTGTTTGCCAAAAGTTTTTGTATTTAATATTATTTAAATGTCATCATGTTACTATAACGGAACTTCTGGATTTAAAAAAAAGGAATAATGAAGTTCGGGAAGCTACCACTGCAGAAATAAAAAATTTGTGGTGGTTGAGAAGAAATAGAAAGAACGTTCTTTGCGCAAGTTTTTTTTGATGTTGGAATGAAAATTCTGTTAGAAATGCCCAGTTAACTATATTATCTGCTTCGGGAAATTTTCTATTCCGTTGTAATGTAACCCCCTGTATTTAAATTTGGCGCGTGAACGTCTTACCCTTTCCCCCCCTACTTTTAAAAGTGAACAGTTATTCTTAGTGTCGAATGTACATGTCAACGAGGAGAGGATGAGGTTAAATAAATAATTCAAAACTTTCTTCGTACATTTCGTCTATTGGAAAAACAACAAAAAAAAAACGAGTCCAATATAAAAATGTACAAAATACGGAAGACTCCAATAAATACCTAAATATTCTTAACAAGCACACATAGGAAGATTCCACCGGAGAAACCTCTGTGTATAGCTTGATTTGCACTTATGACTCATTTTGGCACAACATTACAAAATTAAACATTAGTAAATCTTCTTGGTAAAACACTCTTCCCTTCTTAGAAACAAAGTTAAATAGAACTAACCCACATGCAAAATCCCAACTAAAAGTTAGTAAAAATAAAATATAAATAAATAACAAAAGATTGGTCAATCCAGATGGATTTGATGGGCACATCGGAGCCTCTGGTTTAGCTGAAAATCTTTATCCCACATAATTATATAAAAACCAGATAAAGTTGATACCAGCAATTACAAGTAACCTACCGTCATCTTTCCGTTGCCAGTCCCGGCCCACATAAATCCCACAAAATAACATAAACATTATAAAAAGATAATCATCGTTGAACGTTAGGGAGCGATGGCTGCTGGCAACAATCCAGAAGGGAGTACTACAATGTGACTTTTCACGGAACAATAACATTAATATAATGTTGAAATACATGAGGTACCAAGACAAGAAAAAGTATTTCCCAAGAAGAAGAACAATCTAATACATTATCACATTTAACAGAGTCCTAAGAGCTAGTAAAACTATTTAACAATTGTATAATATGAGATATTACTATTGATATCATAATGAATATAAAACATCTAAATCGTCAAAACTGTATTTGTAAGAGATAAACAAACAGACCTTAAAACAAATTAACAATGAGTCATCCCTTTGCAGGTATAAACTCGACATTTTAATCTGAAATATACAGAGTGTTTATGTAAAAACACACTAAATCGTCATTCAGATAAATATACATATAGATATAATAAAGGAATATTTGATTACTTTATTCATATTAAAAGATTGCAACGATAATTGATTCTAAATGACGTTTTACAAAAACGATACGACATGTGCACTTGCCGCCATTAGCCCCAAATCCAATCCCAAGATTTAATATTAAAATCGCGTACAGGACAGTGTTATGAGATTAGACACAATTTAAGAGTATGTAAAGAAATATATGGAAGTAAATATAAAATGTATTTAAAGAAAATCCCTTACCTTTTGAAAAACCAAAGTAAAAATTTGTCAGAAAAAACACACTTATTCACTTAAGCTCACCATCCGAATGTCCTCTCTCCCACCTACTTCGTTCACCCTCTTCCCTAAATCGCCCCGACTCGCCTCTCTTCGGCAGATGCTTTTTCCTACAAGTACGACTTTACTCTGACCTTACTCAATTTGCAATATAATTTTAAATAATTTAGATAATAATCCCTACACCGTGCTTTCAAAAAAGTAGCAATTGGATAATTTCAAATGGTGACATACACAGCAGATGGTTTATGGATTTCAAAAACAGGAAGAATGGATTCCGAGAAGATGCCACCGCAAAAAAGAAAAATTTGCAGTGGCCATGAAGAAATGGAAGGATCGTCGTTTCATTTGTTTTTGATATTGGGATAAAAAATCTGATAGAAATGCAGAGTCAACTTCAAACTGCTCCAGTTTTTTGGATTTACAAGTCAGTATCTTAACCGAATCTATATTTATTGTTCAGTCCCCGTCTTAGTTTTAACTGTTTTATTTCATATATTTTTTCGGTGTGTTTTGAGAGGTTTGATTTTGAATTTAAATTTATTTACTATTCGCAGTTTCTGTGAACGTACGCAGTGTTTTTTTTTGTGCACCAATTTTTGTTTAAAGTTTTTTTTTCTTTGTGCCTGGCGAGCGACCGAGAACTTAAAAACGCTCTCTTGCCTTTGACCTGCGATTTCGAACGGTCAGTTTTCGATTCATTTAGTGAATTATTACACAATGCTTTTTGGATTTCAAAAAGAGGAAGAAAGGATTCCAAAAAGTTGCCACAGCAGAAAAGAAAAATTTGCAGTGGCCAAGAAAAAATGGAAAAATCCGTTTCATTTATATTGTTGGAACATATCAAACTGGAGCGTATTTTTTTTCGTCAGATCCTACGAGTACTTCCCCATTCTAATGGAACAGTTGGATGCAGAGTCAGAAGAAGTAGCAACTGGAAAATGTCAAGTGGAGAATTCTTCGCAAACGCTTTCTGCCAGCAGTACTTTCCATTCCAACTCTCCATATAAATTCTGCTCCTTATGTAAGTTTATTTTATCAGTATTATTAGTTGATTATTTAAAAATGTACTAATTGGTTTGACATCTTGCTTATAAAACTCCGATGTTATCGAACTGTTTGCCAAAAGTTTTTGTATTTAATAGTATTTAAATGTCATCATGTTACTATAACGGAACTTCTGGATTTGAAAAAAGAGAATAATGAAGTTCGGGAAGCTACCACTGCAGAAATTAAAAATTTGTAGTGGTTGGCAAGAAATAGAAAGAACGTTGTTTGCGCAAGTTTTTTTTGATGTTGGAATGAAAATTCTGTTGGAAATGCCCAGTTAAAGTTTTTTTTTTACCTTTGTGCCTGGCGAACGACCGAGAACTTAAAAACGCTCTCTTGCCTTTGACCTGCGATTGCGAACGGTCTGTTTTCGATTCATTTAGTGAATTATTACACAATGCTTTTTGGATTTCAAAAAGAGGAAGAAAGGATTCCAAAAAGTTGCCACAGCAAAAACGAAAAATTTGCAGTGGCCAAAAAAAAATGGAAAAATCCGTTTCATTTGTATTGTTGGAACATATCAAACTGAAGCGTATTTTTTTTCGTCAGATGCTACCAGTACTTTCCCATTCCAATGGAACAATTGGATGCAGAGTCAGAAGAAGTAGCAACTGGAAAATGTCAAGTGGAGAATTCTTCGCAAACGCTTTCTGCCAGCAGTACTTTCCATTCCAACTCTCCATATAAATTCTGCTCCTTATGTAAGTTCATTTTATCAGTATTATTAGTTGATTATTTAAAAATGTACTAATTGGTTTGACATCTTGCTTATAAAACTCCGATGTTCTCAAACTGTTTGCCAAAATTTTTGTATTTAATATTATTTAAATGTCATCATGTTACTATAACGGAACTTCTGGATTTAAAAAAAGAGAATAATGAAGTTCGGGAAGCTACCACTGCAGAAATGAAAAATTTGTGGTGGTTGAGAAGAAATAGACAGAACGTTGTTTGCGCAAGTTTTTTTTGATGTTGGAATGAAAATTCTGTTGGAAATGCCCAGTTAACGATATTATCTGCTCCGGAAAATTCTCTATTCCGTGCTTTCAAAAAAAGTAGCAATTGGATAATTTCAAATGGTGACATACACAGCAGATGGTTTCTGGATTTCAAAAACAGGAAGAAGAGATTCCGAGAAGCTGCCACTGCAAAAAAGAATAATTTGCAGTGGCCATGAAGAAATGGAAGGATCGTCGTTTCATTTGTCTTTGATATTGGGATAAAATTCTGATAGAAATGCAGAGTCAAATTCAAACTGCTCCAGTTTTTTGGATTTACATGTCAGTATCTTAACCGAATCTATATTTATTCACAATCGTTATTGTAATGTTGTGATTACCAACGATTTAGAGGTCGGGAAGTTGAACATTACATACCTAGGTTCGTAATACTGTCAAATAATAAATATGATTGTTTGACACTTGCAACAGTAGAATTTACACAAATATTTAATGTATTTCGCTATTTCCACACTTTTAATTACATTTAAAGATTAATCTAGTCCAACAGCACAACAAATTAATGAACTATCGTAAAAAACAACACGCAACACTGTATTTTTGTTTTGAACTGGAGTTTTGACAACTGCAATTTCACTCCAGATTTGCTGATCGAAAAGTGCATTTCCACCACGGTCGAAAATGTGTTTTTATTCATACATTTTTAATTATTTTTTTGATAATAAATTGTTCGATTGTGAATAAAATAGTATACATACCTCGGTGGGAATTTCATTACAGCCTCGCGCTTATATCTGACCTCGAGGCTTCGCCTCTCGGTCAGATATTAGCCCTCGGCTGTAATGAATATCATTCCCAACTCGGTTGTAATATACTATTATTGTTCAGTAGCCGTCTTAGTTTTAATTGTTTTATTTTATATATATTTTCGGTGTGTTTTGAGAGGTTTGATTTTGAATTTAAATTTATTTACTATTTGTAGTTTCTGTGAATGTACGCAGTGTGTTTTTTTGTAAACCACTTTTTCTTTCAAGTTTTTTTTTCCTTTGTGCCTGGCGAGCGACCGAGAACTTAAAAACGCTCTCTTGCCTTTGACCTGCGATTGCGAACAGTCAGTTTTCGATTCATTTAGTGAATTATTACACAATGCTTTTTGGATTTCAAAAAGAGGAAGAAAGGATTCCAAAAAGTTGCCACAGCAGAAAAGAAAAATTTGCAGTGGCCAAGAAAAAATGGAAAAATCCGTTTCATTTATATTGTTGGAACATATCAAACTGGAGCGTATTTTTTTTCGTCAGATCCTACTAGTACTTTCCCATTCCAATGGAACAGTTGGATGCAGAGTCAGAAGAAGTAGCAACTGGAAAATGTCAAGTGGAGAATTCTTTGCAAACGCTTTCTGCCAGCAGTACTTTCCATTCCAACTCTCCATATAAATTCTGCTCCTTATGTAAGTTCATTTTAGTATTATTAGTTGATTATTTAAAAATGTACTAATTGGTTTGACATCTTGCTTATAAAACTCCGATGTTATCGAACTGTTTGCCAAAAGTTTTTGTATTTAATATTATTTAAATGTCATCATGTTACTATAACGGAACTTCTGGATTTAAAAAAAGAGAATAATGAAGTTCGGGAAGCTACCACTGCAGAAATGAAAAATTTGTGGTGGTTGAGAAGAAATAGAAAGAACGTTGTTTGCGCAAGTTTTTTTTGATGTTGGAATGAAAATTCTGTTAGAAATGCCCAGTTAACTATATTATCTGCTTCGGGAAATTTTCTATTCCGTGCTTTCAAAAAAGTATCAATTGGATAATTTCAAATGGTGACATACACAGCAGATGGTTTATGGATTTCAAAAACAGGAAGAATGGATTCCGAGAAGCTGCCACCGCAAAAAAGAAAAATTTGCAGTGGCCATGAAGAAATGGAAGGATCGTCGTTTCATTTGTTTTTGATATTGGGATAAAAATTCTGATAGAAATGCAGAGTCAACTTCATACTGCTCAAGTTTTTTGGATTTACAAGTCAGTAATCTTAACCGAATCTATATTTATTGTTCAGTCCCCGTCTTAGTTTTAATTGTTTTATTTTAAATATTTTTTCGGTGTGTTTTGAGAGGTTTGATTTTGAATTTAAATTTATTTACTATTCGCAGTTTTTGTGAACGTACGCAGTGTTTTTTTTTTGTGCACCAATTTTTGTTTAAAGTTTTTTTTTCTTTGTGCCTGGCGAGCGACCGAGAACTTAAAAACGCTCTCTTGCCTTTGACCTGCGATTGCAAATGGTCAGTTTTTGATTCATTTAGTGAATTATTACACAATGCTTTTTGGATTTCAAAAAGAGGAAGAAAGGATTCCAAAAAGTTGCCACAGCAGAAAAGAAAAATTTGCAGTGGCCAAAAAAAAATGGAAAAATCTGTTTCATTTATATTGTTGGAACATATCAAACTGGAGCGTATTTTTTTTCGTCAGATCCTACGAGTACTTACCCATTCCAATGGAACAGTTGGATGCAGAGTCAGAAGAAGTAGCAACTGGAAAATGTCAAGTGGAGAATTCTTCGCAAACGCTTTCTGCCAGCAGTACTTTCCATTCCAACTCTCCATATAAATTCTGCTCCTTATGTAAGTTCATTTTATCAGTATTATTAGTTGATTATTTAAAAATGTACTAATTGGTTTGACATCTTGCTTATAAAACTCCGATGTTATCGAACTGTTTGCCAAAAGTTTTTGTATTTAATATTATTTAAATGTCATCATGTTACTATAACGGAACTTCTGGATTTAAAAAAAGAGAATAATGAAGTTCGGGAAGCTACCACTGCAGAAATGAAAAATTTGTGGTGGTTGAGAAGAAATAGAAAGAACGTTGTTTGCGCAAGTTTTTTTTGATGTTGGAATGAAAATTCTGTTAGAAATGCCTAGTTAACTATATTATCTGCTTCGGGAAATTTTCTATTCCGTGCTTTCAAAAAAGTATCAATTGGATAATTTCAAATGGTGACATACACAGCAGATGGTTTATGGATTTCAAAAACAGGAAGGATGGATTCCGAGAAGCTGCCACCGCAAAAAAGAAAAATTTGCAGTGGCCATGAAGAAATGGAAGGATCGTCGTTTCATTTGTTTTTGATATTGGGATAAAAATTCTGATAGAAATGTAGAGTCAACTTCAAACTGCTCCAGTTTTTTGGATTTACAAGTCAGTATCTTAACCGAATCTATATTTATTGTTCAGTCCCCGTCTTAGTTTTAATTGTTTTATTTTAAATATTTTTTCGGTGTGTTTTGAGAGGTTTGATTTTGATTTTGAATTTAAATTTATTTACTATTCGCAGTTTTTGTGAACGTACGCAGTGTTTTTTTTTGTGCACCAATTTTTGTTTAAAGTTTTTTTTTCTTTGTGCCTGGCGAGCGACCGAGAACTTAAAAACGCTCTCTTGCCTTTGACCTGCGATTGCAAATGGTCAGTTTTTGATTCATTTAGTGAATTATTACACAATGCTTTTTGGATTTCAAAAAGAGGAAGAAAGGATTCCAAAAAGTTGCCACAGCAGAAAAGAAAAATTTGCAGTGGCCAAAAAAAAATGGAAAAATCTGTTTCATTTATATTGTTGGAACATATCAAACTGGAGCGTATTTTTTTTCGTCAGATCCTACGAGTACTTACCCATTCCAATGGAACAGTTGGATGCAGAGTCAGAAGAAGTAGCAACTGGAAAATGTCAAGTGGAGAATTCTTCGCAAACGCTTTCTGCCAGCAGTACTTTCCATTCCACCTCTCCATATAAATTCTGCTCCTTATGTAAGTTCATTTTATCAGTATTATTAGTTGATTATTTAAAAATGTACTAATTGGATTGACATCTTGCTTATAAAACTCCGATGTTATCGAACTGTTTGCCAAAAGTTTTTGTATTTAATATTATTTAAATGTCATCATGTTACTATAACGGAACTTCTGGATTTAAAAAAAAGGAATAATGAAGTTCGGGAAGCTACCACTGCAGAAATAAAAAATTTGTGGTGGTTGAGAAGAAATAGAAAGAACGTTCTTTGCGCAAGTTTTTTTTGATGTTGGAATGAAAATTCTGTTAGAAATGCCCAGTTAACTATATTATCTGCTTCGGGAAATTTTCTATTCCGTTGTAATGTAACCCCCTGTATTTAAATTTGGCGCGTGAACGTCTTACCCTTTCCCCCCCTACTTTTAAAAGTGAACAGTTATTCTTAGTGTCGAATGTACATGTCAACGAGGAGAGGATGAGGTTAAATAAATAATTCAAAACTTTGTTCGTACATTTCGTCTATTGGAAAAACAACAAAAAAAAAAAAACGAGTCCAATATAAAAATGTACAAAATACGGAAGACTCCAATAAATACCTAAATATTCTTAACAAGCACACATAGGAAGATTCCACCGGAGAAACCTCTGTGTATAGCTTGATTTGCACTTATGACTCATTTTGGCACAACATTACAAAATTAAACATTAGTAAATCTTCTTGGTAAAACACTCTTCCCTTCTTAGAAACAAAGTTAAATAGAACTAACCCACATGCAAAATCCCAACTAAAAGTTAGTAAAAATAAAATATAAATAAATAACAAAAGATTGGTCAATCCAGATGGATTTGATGGGCACATCGGAGCCTCTGGTTTAGCTGAAAATCTTTATCCCACATAATTATATAAAAACCAGATAAAGTTGATACCAGCAATTACAAGTAACCTACCGTCATCTTTCCGTTGCCAGTCCCGGCCCACATAAATCCCACAAAATAACATAAACATTATAAAAAGATAATCATCGTTGGACGTTAGGGAGCGATGGCTGCTGGCAACAATCCAGAAGGGAGTACTACAATGTGACTTTTCACGGAACAATAACATTAATATAATGTTGAAATACATGAGGTACCAAGACAAAAAAAAGTATTTCCCAAGAAGAAGAACAATCTAATACATTATCACATTTAACAGAGTCATAAGAGCTAGTAAAACTATTTAACAATTGTATAATATGAGATATTACTATTGATATCATAATGAATATAAAACATCTAAATCGTCAAAACTGTATTTGTAAGAGATAAACAAACAGACCTTAAAACAAATTAACAATGAGTCATCCCTTTGCAGGTATAAACTCGACATTTTAATCTGAAATATACAGAGTGTTTATGTAAAAACACACTAAATCGTCATTCAGATAAATATACATATAGATATAATAAAGGAATATTTGATTACTTTATTCATATTAAAAGATTGCAACGATAATTGATTCTAAATGACGTTTTACAAAAACGATACGACATGTGCACTCGCCGCCATTAGCCCCAAATCCAATCCCAAGATTTAATATTAAAATCGCGTACAGGACAGTGTTATGAGATTAGACACAATTTAAGAGTATGTAAAGAAATATATGGAAGTAAATATAAAATGTATTTAAAGAAAATCCCTTACCTTTTGAAAAACCAAAGTAAAAATTTGTCAGAAAAAACACACTTATTCACTTAAGCTCACCATCCGAATGTCCTCTCTCCCACCTACTTCGTTCACCCTCTTCCCTAAATCGCCCCGACTCGCCTCTCTTCGGCAGATGCTTTTTCCTACAAGTACGACTTTACTCTGACCTTACTCAATTTGCAATATAATTTTAAATAATTTAGATAATAATCCCTACACCGTGCTTTCAAAAAAGTAGCAATTGGATAATTTCAAATGGTGACATACACAGCAGATGGTTTATGGATTTCAAAAACAGGAAGAATGGATTCCGAGAAGATGCCACCGCAAAAAAGAAAAATTTGCAGTGGCCATGAAGAAATGGAAGGATCGTCGTTTCATTTGTTTTTGATATTGGGATAAAAAATCTGATAGAAATGCAGAGTCAACTTCAAACTGCTCCAGTTTTTTGGATTTACAAGTCAGTATCTTAACCGAATCTATATTTATTGTTCAGTCCCCGTCTTAGTTTTAACTGTTTTATTTCATATATTTTTTCGGTGTGTTTTGAGAGGTTTGATTTTGAATTTAAATTTATTTACTATTCGCAGTTTCTGTGAACGTACGCAGTGTTTTTTTTTGTGCACCAATTTTTGTTTAAAGTTTGTTTTTCTTTGTGCCTGGCGAGCGACCGAGAACTTAAAAACGCTCTCTTGCCTTTGACCTGCGATTTCGAACGGTCAGTTTTCGATTCATTTAGTGAATTATTACACAATGCTTTTTGGATTTCAAAAAGAGGAAGAAAAAATTCCAAAAAGTTGCCACAGCAGAAAAGAAAAATTTGCAGTGGCCAAGAAAAAATGGAAAAATCCGTTTCATTTATATTGTTGGAACATATCAAACTGGAGCGTATTTTTTTTCGTCATATCCTACGAGTACTTCCCCATTCTAATGGAACAGTTGGATGCAGAGTCAGAAGAAGTAGCAACTGGAAAATGTCAAGTGGAGAATTCTTCGCAAACGCTTTCTGCCAGCAGTACTTTCCATTCCAACTCTCCATATAAATTCTGCTCCTTATGTAAGTTCATTTTATCAGTATTATTAGTTGATTATTTAAAAATGTACTAATTGGTTTGACATCTTGCTTATAAAACTCCGATGTTATCG
Organism: Cryptophagus acutangulus; assembly: GCA_963556235.1. NCBI lineage: Eukaryota > Metazoa > Arthropoda > Insecta > Coleoptera > Cryptophagidae > Cryptophagus > Cryptophagus acutangulus. The sequence continues at coordinate 10,053,960 of OY744558.1, forward strand.
AACTGTTTGCCAAAAGTTTTTGTATTTAATATTATTTAAATGTCATCATGTTACTATAACGGAACTTCTGGATTTAAAAAAAAAGGAATAATGAAGTTCGGAAAGCTACCACTGCAGAAATGAAAAATTTGTGGTGGTTGAGAAGAAATAGAAAGAATGTTCTTTGCGCAAGTTTTTTTTGATGTTGGAATGAAAATTCTGTTAGAAATGCCCAGTTAACTATATTATCTGCTTCGGGAAATTTTCTATTCCGTGCTTTGAAAAAAGTAGCAATTGGATAATTTCAAATGGTGACATACACACCAGATGGTTTATGGATTTCAAAAACAGGAAGAATGGATTCCGAGAAGCTGCCACCGCAAAAAAGAAAAATTTGCAGTGGCCATGAAGAAATGGAAGGATCGTCGTTTCATTTGTTTTTGATATTGGGATAAAAATTCTGATAGAAATGCAGAGTCAACTTCAAACTGCTCCAGTTTTTTTGGATTTACAAGTCAGTATCTTAACCGAATCTATATTTATTGTTCAGTCCCCGTCTTAGTTTTAATTGTTTTTTTTTTATATATTTTTTCGGTGTGTTTTGAGAGGTTTGATTTTGAATTTAAATTTATTTACTATTCGCAGTTTTTGTGAACGTACGCAGTGTTTTTTTTTTGTGTACCAATTTTTGTTTAAAGTTTTTTTTTCTTTGTGCCTGGCGAGCGACCGAGAACTTAAAAACGCTCTCTTGCCTTTGACCTGCGATTGCGATCGGTCAGTTTTCGATTCATTTAGTGAATTATTTCACAATGCTTTTTGGATTTCAAAAAGAGGAAGAAAGGATTCCAAAAAGTTGCCACAGCAGAAAAGAAAAATTTGCAGTGGCCAAGAAAAAATGGAAAAATCCGTTTCATTTATATTGTTGGAACATATCAAACTGGAGCGTATTTTTTTTCGTCAGATCCTACGAGTACTTCCCCATTCTAATGGAACAGTTGGATGCAGAGTCAGAAGAAGTAGCAACTGGAAAATGTCAAGTGGAGAATTCTTCGCAAACGCTTTCTGCCAGCAGTACTTTCCATTCCAACTCTCCATATAAATTCTGCTCCTTATGTAAGTTCATTTTATCAGTATTATTAGTTGATTATTTAAAAATGTACTAATTGGTTTGACATCTTGCTTATAAAACTCCGATGTTATCGAACTGTTTGCCAAAAGTTTTTGTATTTAATAGTATTTAAATGTCATCATGTTACTATAACGGAACTTCTGGATTTGAAAAAAGAGAATAATGAAGTTCGGGAAGCTACCACTGCAGAAATTAAAAATTTGTAGTGGTTGGCAAGAAATAGAAAGAACGTTGTTTGCGCAAGTTTTTTTTGATGTTGGAATGAAAATTCTGTTGGAAATGCCCAGTTAAAGTTTTTTTTCTACCTTTGTGCCTGGCGAACGACCGAGAACTTAAAAACGCTCTCTTGCCTTTGACCTGCGATTGCGAACGGTCAGTTTTCGATTCATTTAGTGAATTATTACACAATGCTTTTTGGATTTCAAAAAGAGGAAGAAAGGATTCCAAAAAGTTGCCACAGCAAAAACGAAAAATTTGCAGTGGCCAAAAAAAAATGGAAAAATCCGTTTCATTTATATTGTTGGAACATATCAAACTGAAGCGTATTTTTTTTCGTCAGATGCTACCAGTACTTTCCCATTCCAATGGAACAATTGGATGCAGAGTCAGAAGAAGTAGCAACTGGAAAATGTCAAGTGGAGAATTCTTCGCAAACGCTTTCTGCCAGCAGTACTTTCCATTCCAACTCTCCATATAAATTCTGCTCCTTATGTAAGTTCATTTTATCAGTATTATTAGTTGATTATTTAAAAATGTACTAATTGGTTTGACATCTTGCTTATAAAACTCCGATGTTCTCAAACTGTTTGCCAAAAGTTTTTGTATTTAATATTATTTAAATGTCATCATGTTACTATAACGGAACTTCTGGATTTAAAAAAAGAGAATAATGAAGTTCGGGAAGCTACCACTGCAGAAATGAAAAATTTGTGGTGGTTGAGAAGAAATAGAAAGAACGTTGTTTGCGCAAGTTTTTTTTGATGTTGGAATGAAAATTCTGTTGGAAATGCCCAGTTAACGATATTATCTGCTCCGGAAAATTCTCTATTCCGTGCTTTCAAAAAAAGTAGCAATTGGATAATTTCAAATGGTGACATACACAGCAGATGGTTTCTGGATTTCAAAAACAGGAAGAAGAGATTCCGAGAAGCTGCCACTGCAAAAAAGAATAATTTGCAGTGGCCATGAAGAAATGGAAGGATCGTCGTTTCATTTGTCTTTGATATTGGGATAAAATTCTGATAGAAATGCAGAGTCAAATTCAAACTGCTCCAGTTTTTTGGATTTACATGTCAGTATCTTAACCGAATCTACATTTATTGTTCAGTAGCCGTCTTAGTTTTAATTGTTTTATTTTATATATATATTCGGTGTGTTTTGAGAGGTTTGATTTTGAATTTAAATTTATTTACTATTTGTAGTTTCTGTGAATGTACGCAGTGTGTTTTTTTGTAAACCACTTTTTCTTTCAAGTTTTTTTTTCCTTTGTGCCTGGCGAGCGACCGAGAACTTAAAACCGCTCTCTTGCCTTTGACCTGCGATTGCGAACAGTCAGTTTTCGATTCATTTAGTGAATTATTACACAATGCTTTTTGGATTTCAAAAAGAGGAAGAAAGGATTCCAAAAAGTTGCCACAGCAGAAAAGAAAAATTTGCAGTGGCCAAGAAAAAATGGAAAAATCCGTTTCATTTATATTGTTGGAACATATCAAACTGGAGCGTATTTTTTTTCGTCAGATCCTACCAGTACTTTCCCATTCCAATGGAACAGTTGGATGCAGAGTCAGAAGAAGTAGCAACTGGAAAATGTCAAGTGGAGAATTCTTTGCAAACGCTTTCTGCCAGCAGTACTTTCCATTCCAACTCTCCATATAAATTCTGCTCCTTATGTAAGTTCATTTTATCAGTATTATTAGTTGATTATTTAAAAATGTACTAATTGGTTTGACATCTTGCTTAGAAAACTCCGATGTTATCGAACTGTTTGCCAAAAGTTTTTGTATTTAATATTATTTAAATGTCATCATGTTACTATAACGGAACTTCTGGATTTAAAAAAAGAGAATAATGAAGTTCGGGAAGCTACCACTGCAGAAATGAAAAATTTGTGGTGGTTGAGAAGAAATAGAAAGAACGTTGTTTGCGCAAGTTTTTTTTGATGTTGGAATGAAAATTCTGTTAGAAATGCCTAGTTAACTATATTATCTGCTTCGGGAAATTTTCTATTCCGTGCTTTCAAAAAAGTATCAATTGGATAATTTCAAATGGTGACATACACAGCAGATGGTTTATGGATTTCAAAAACAGGAAGGATGGATTCCGAGAAGCTGCCACCGCAAAAAAGAAAAATTTGCAGTGGCCATGAAGAAATGGAAGGATCGTCGTTTCATTTGTTTTTGATATTGGGATAAAAATTCTGATAGAAATGTAGAGTCAACTTCAAACTGCTCCAGTTTTTTGGATTTACAAGTCAGTATCTTAACCGAATCTATATTTATTGTTCAGTCCCCGTCTTAGTTTTAATTGTTTTATTTTAAATATTTTTTCGGTGTGTTTTGAGAGGTTTGATTTTGAATTTAAATTTATTTACTATTCGCAGTTTTTGTCAACGTACGCAGTGTTTTTTTTTTGTGCACCAATTTTTGTTTAAAGTTTTTTTTTCTTTGTGCCTGGCGAGCGACCGAGAACTTAAAAACGCTCTCTTGCCTTTGACCTGCGATTGCGAACGGTCAGTTTTCGATTCATTTAGTGAATTATTACACAATGCTTTTTGGATTTCAAAAAGAGGAAGAAAGGATTCCAAAAAGTTGCCACAGCAGAAAAGAAAAATTTGCAGTGGCCAAGAAAAAATGGAAAAATCCGTTTCATTTATATTGTTGGAACATATCAAACTGGAGCGTATTTTTTTTCGTCAGATCCTACGAGTACTTCCCCATTCTAATGGAACAGTTGGATGCAGAGTCAGAAGAAGTAGCAACTGGAAAATGTCAAGTGGAGAATTCTTCGCAAACGCTTTCTGCCAGCAGTACTTTCCATTCCAACTCTCCATATAAATTCTGCTCCTTATGTAAGTTCATTTTATTAGTATTATTAGTTGATTATTTAAAAATGTACTAATTGGTTTGACATCTTGCTTATAAAACTCCGATGTTATCGAACTGTTTGCCAAAAGTTTTTGTATTTAATAGTATTTAAATGTCATCATGTTACTATAACGGAACTTCTGGATTTGAAAAAAGAGAATAATGAAGTTCGGGAAGCTACCACTGCAGAAATTAAAAATTTGTAGTGGTTGGCAAGAAATAGAAAGAACGTTGTTTGCGCAAGTTTTTTTTGATGTTGGAATGAAAATTCTGTTGGAAATGCCCAGTTAACGATATTATCTGCTCCGGAAAATTCTCTATTCCGTGCTTTCAAAAAAAGTAGCAATTGGATAATTTCAAATGGTGACATACACAGCAGATGGTTTCTGGATTTCAAAAACAGGAAGAAGAGATTCCGAGAAGCTGCCACTGCAAAAAAGAATAATTTGCAGTGGCCATGAAGAAATGGAAGGATCGTCGTTTCATTTGTCTTTGATATTGGGATAAAATTCTGATAGAAATGCAGAGTCAAATTCAAACTGCTCCAGTTTTTTGGATTTACATGTCAGTATCTTAACCGAATCTATATTTATTGTTCAGTAGCCGTCTTAGTTTTAATTGTTTTATTTTATATATATTTTCGGTGTGTTTTGAGAGGTTTGATTTTGAATTTAAATTTATTTACTATTTGTAGTTTCTGTGAATGTACGCAGTGTGTTTTTTTGTAAACCACTTTTTCTTTCAAGTTTTTTTTTCCTTTGTGCCTGGCGAGCGACCGAGAACTTAAAAACGCTCTCTTGCCTTTGACCTGCGATTGCGAACAGTCAGTTTTCGATTCATTTAGTGAATTATTACACAATGCTTTTTGGATTTCAAAAAGAGGAAGAAAGGATTCCAAAAAGTTGCCACAACAGAAAAGAAAAATTTGCAGTGGCCAAGAAAAAATGGAAAAATCCGTTTCATTTATATTGTTGGAACATATCAAACTGGAGCGTATTTTTTTTTCGTCAGATCCTACCAGTACTTTCCCATTCCAATGGAACAGTTGGATGCAGAGTCAGAAGAAGTAGCAACTGGAAAATGTCAAGTGGAGAATTCTTTGCAAACGCTTTCTGCCAGCAGTACTTTCCATTCCAACTCTCCATATAAATTCTGCTCCTTATGTAAGTTCATTTTATCAGTATTATTAGTTGATTATTTAAAAATGTACTAATTGGTTTGACATCTTGCTTATAAAACTCCGATGTTATCGAACTGTTTGCCAAAAGTTTTTGTATTTAATATTATTTAAATGTCATCATGTTACTATAACGGAACTTCTGGATTTAAAAAAAGAGAATAATGAAGTTCGGGAAGCTACCACTGCAGAAATGAAAAATTTGTGGTGGTTGAGAAGAAATAGAAAGAACGTTGTTTGCGCAAGTTTTTTTTGATGTTGGAATGAAAATTCTGTTGGAAATGCCCAGTTAACGATATTATCTGCTTCGGAAAATTCTCTATTCCGTGCTTTCAAAAAAAGTAGCAATTGGATAATTTCAAATAGTGACATACACAGCAGATGGTTTCTGGATTTCAAAAACAGGAAGAAGAGATTCCGAGAAGCTGCCACTGCAAAAAAGAATAATTTGCAGTGGCCATGAAGAAATGGAAAGATCGTCGTTTCATTTGTTTTTGATATTGGGATAAAAATTCTGATAGAAATGCAGAGTCAACTTCATACTGCTCAAGTTTTTTGGATTTACAAGTCAGTATCTTAACCGAATCTATATTTATTGTTCAGTCCCCGTCTTAGTTTTAACTGTTTTATTTCATATATTTTTTCGGTGTGTTTTGAGAGGTTTGATTTTGAATTTAAATTTATATACTATTCGCAGTTTCTGTGAACGTACGCAGTGTTTTTTTTGTGCACCAATTTTTGGTTAAAGTTTTTTTTTCCTTTGTGCCTGGCGAGCGACCGAGAACTTAAAAACGCTCTCCTGCCTTTGACCTGCGATCGCGAACGGTCAGTTTTCGATTCATTTAGTGAATTATTACACAATGCTTTTTGGATTTCAAAGAGAGGAAGAAGGGATTCCAAAAAGTTGCCACAGCAGAAAAGAAAAATTTGCAGTGGCCATGAAAAAATGGAAAAATCCGTTTGATTTATATTGTTGGAACATATCAAACTGGAGCGTATTATTTAGTACGGTAGTATTAGTGTGGTAATTAGTAAGCGTTTCAAAAATAAAAGTTGTCGTTCATTATAACTAGTGGTTTTCAAGTTGTACTACACACGAGTTGTTTCATTACTGCAATATGGGAGCAACAAAACAATCGCACCTAAACAGCGCCTCTCGATATCGAAAATATTTATGCTTCTTCAAATCAGAAAAGTAGATACGAGGGAAAACCATTGTAAATAACAAAAAGTTTTAAGCAAATTCGCGAATGGCAGACAATATTGTTCGCCATTTTTGTATTGCCATTCAAATCGGGTGCATGAACTCAGGATATCTGTTTCGCATCATGCGCGCCGTCTCGGTGCTGTGTATCGGACTATATCTTTTGAGCAGTTTAATTTCATAGTCCGATCTAGAGCACAGAGATGGCGCGCGTGTTGCCAAAATACTTGTCTTGCGTATTAAATATAATTTACTGCAAATAAATGTTTAGTAGCAATAAAAATTAGAAAGTACGTATTTCTGAACATGTTTTCATCGAAAACAGTTTCGAAAATATATTATTTTGGTTTTTGATTGTTCTCATTGGATCGAATTTACTTCTTATTGTTTTTTTATTGAAATGAGAGAGTGTTATTAATGTGGAATTGTGTTATTATGTGCTATTTATAATGTAAATTTTAAATTTAAAAGAATATTGAAATTTATTTTTCTGAACCAATTCTATCGCTTTTGTTGATATCATGAGTTTCAAACACAGCGACACTACAGTTATAACACCCGCGCCTGCATTTAAAGACCACCTAACATTTTGGTGGTTTCCCCACCCTGACCCCTCTACCTTTAGTTGTCGGTCCATATATTGATAACTAATTTTGTTTGCAGGTTTGCGCACATTTGTGTTGGAATGTTGAAGATCTTCAGTATAATGAGTTGAATATTGGAGATTAAACACATCAAAAGTGTTTACAAAATATGGTTTATTATGGTTTCAAAGTATTTATTCTCATTGCATTACAAATTTCTTATTATTACAGACATTTATTTTTTAGAAATTATTCAGAGCAATGGTGTCTCGCAACGTCGAAATTTTGTAATTGCACGAACATTTATTAAAAAAATAGTATTTGCACAACATACCATGAATTTACTAGAACAGTTTTTCAATTGTTTTCATTTGAATATTTAATAAATTAAAACGGTTGAACTTACATTGGTATCCGAACGAAGACCGTTAGAATTGAATCAACCGTTTAGAATTCGCTAAAGAAAATAAAAATCTGGAAAAGCAGGAGATATGGAATTCCAATAAGTAAGTGATTATATCAATGTTATTAGTAGTGATTTTTTTAAATATTGAAAGTATATGTTTATGCAGTACGAAGTATTTTAATTAGACTCTTATAAGACAACGACCATACTACATTGGCACAGCCGTTTATCGTCTCTTGTTGCCGTTTTTGCTAAAAACCATTGATTTTTTTTTCAAGTAAATAAATACGATTTATACAAAAGTACATAAAATATAGAAATAAATTGAATTTGTTATTATTAACATTATTAAGAGGAGTACTTTGGTTGAGCTCCCATTTCAGCGCGTCTACTGAATCAATTTTAAATATTTAAAATGATATACATTCTAGAAATATTAATCTATGCTGTTGATGGAACAAAGTTTTTATAGTTCATTGTAAAAATACAGCTAAATTAATTAGTTAAATAATTAATAATTTAACTACTAACTAGGTGTTCATTGGCAAAACTTCTTTTCAAATTATTAAACCTATTTATTTATGTACCTGAATAAATAAAATACATAATATGCAAGTAATTTCAAAGATGTGGGCGTTTTTTAATATTTAAATTCCTTAACGTTAATTCTTCTAAATAATCCAATGAGTTTAAAGATTTTTTTAGATTCAATATTTGAAATTCAATTTTTTAGAGACTTGCCAGATTATTTTCCATTAGTGATATTATTTCAAATAGCTACAATATTATTATGTTGATATTAAGAAAATAATTTTAAACCCATTTGATCTTACTGGGGGATTTTAAAGTGTACATCTCTTTTCAAACTTATAAAATTGATCCAAAAATGTTCCTTGATTCAAAAGAGAAATTTGGGAATCGAGAACATGTTTATATCTACAAATGCAAAATATCAAGCAAATTTAATAATTGACATATTTACAGTTTTATACACATCCCAACGATTTTCGTCAAATGGTGCATAATTTCTACACGCGTTAATTTCATCTTCTAATTCAGTTAATTCAATTTCAACTTTATGTTGAGATTTATCAATTGCTAAAATACTTTGATGAATCTGCGATTCTAAGCATTTGCAGAAATTTAAGCAACCATTGAGTATTTGGAGCTGAAAAGTAATTTATACGTTATTAATATAGCATTTGAAACAAAATTATAATTAAGTTTAAAATTATAATGAGTCAGAAGAAGTAGCAACTAGAAAATGTCAAGTGGAGAATTCTTCGCAAACGCTTTCTGCCAGCAGTACTTTCCATTCCAACTCTTCATATAAATTCTGCTCCTTATGTAAGTTCATTTTATCAGTATTATTAGTTGATTATTTAAAAATGTACTAATTGGTTTGACATCTTGCTTATAAAACTCCGATGTTATCGAACTGTTTGCCAAAAGTTTTTGTATTTAATATTATTTAAATGTCATCATGTTACTATAACGGAACTTCTGGATTTAAAAAAAGAGAATAATGAAGTTCGGGAAGCTACCACTGCAGAAATGAAAAATTTGTGGTGGTTGAGAAGAAATAGAAAGAACGTTGTTTGCGCAAGTTTTTTTTGATGTTGGAATGAAAATTCTGTTAGAAATGCCCAGTTAACTATATTATCTGCTTCGGGAAATTTTCTATTCCGTGCTTTCAAAAAAGTATCAATTGGATAATTTCAAATGGTGACATACACAGCAGATGGTTTATGGATTTCAAAAACAGGAAGAATGGATTCCGAGAAGCTGCCACCGCAAAAAATAAAAATTTGCAGTGGCCATGAAGAAATGGAAGGATCGTCGTTTCATTTGTTTTTGATATTGGGATAAAAATTCTGATAGAAATGCAGAGTCAACTTCAAACTGCTCCAGTTTTTTTGGATTTACAAGTCAGTATCTTAACCAAATCTATATTTATTGTTCAGTCCCCGTCTTAGTTTTAATTGTTTTATTTTATATATTTTTTCGGTGTGTTTTGAGAGGTTTGATTTTGAATTTAAATTTATTTACTATTCGCAGTTTTTGTGAACGTACGCAGTGTTTTTTTTTTGTGCACTAATTTTTGTTTAAAGTTTTTTTTTTCTTTGTGCCTGGCGAGCGACCGAGAACTTAAAAACGCTCTCTTGCCTTTGACCTGCGATTGCAAACGGTCAGTTTTCGATTCATTTAGTGAATTATTACACAATGCTTTTTGGATTTCAAAAAGAGGAAGAAAGGATTCCAAAAAGTTGCCACAGCAGAAAAGAAAAATTTGCAGTGGCCAAAAAAAAATGGAAAAATCTGTTTCATTTATATTGTTGGAACATATCAAACTGGAGCGTATTTTTTTTCGTCAGATCCTACGAGAACTTACCCATTCCAATGGAACAGTTGGATGCAGAGTCAGAAGAAGTAGCAACTGGAAAATGTCAAGTGGAGAATTCTTCGCAAACGCTTTCTGCCAGCAGTACTTTCCATTCCAACTCTCCATATAAATTCTGCTCCTTATGTAAGTTCATTTTATCAGTATTATTAGTTGATTATTTAAAAATGTACTAATTGGTTTGACATCTTGCTTATAAAACTCCGATGTTCTCAAACTGTTTGCCAAAAGTTTTTGTATTTAATATTATTTAAATGTCATCATGTTACTATAACGGAACTTCTGGATTTAAAAAAAGAGAATAATGAAGTTCGGGAAGCTACCACTGCATAAATGAAAAATTTGTGGTGGTTGAGAAGAAATAGAAAGAACGTTGTTTGCGCAAGTTTTTTTTGATGTTGGAATGAAAATTCTATTGGAAATGCCCAGTTAACGATATTATCTGCTTCGGAAAATTCTCTATTCCGTGCTTTCAAAAAAAGTAGCAATTGGATAATTTCAAATGGTGACATACACAGCAGATGGTTTCTGGATTTCAAAAACAGGAAGAAGAGATTCCGAGAAGCTGCCACTGCAAAAAAGAATAATTTGCAGTGGCCATGAAGAAATGGAAGGATCGTCGTTTCATTTGTTTTTGATATTGGGATAAAAATTCTGATAGAAATGCAGAGTCAACTTCAAACTGCTCAAGTTTTTTGGATTTACAAGTCAGTATCTTAACCGAATCTATATTTATTGTTCAGTCCCCGTCTTAGTTTTAACTGTTTTATTTCATATATTTTTTCGGTGTGTTTTGAGAGGTTTGATTTTGAATTTAAATTTATTTACTATTCGCAGTTTCTGTGAACGTACGCAGTGTTTTTTTTTGTGCACCAATTTTTATTTAAAGTTTTTTTTTCCTTTGTGCCTGGCGAGCGACCGAGAACTTAAAAACGCTCTCTTGCCTTTGACCTGCGATTGCGAACGGTCAGTTTTCGATTCATTTAGTGAATTATTACACAATGCTTTTTGGATTTCAAAGAGAGGAAGATGGGATTCCAAAAAGTTGCCACAGCAGAAAAGAAAAATTTGCAGTGGCCAAGAAAAAATGGAAAAATCCGTTTCATTTATATGGTTGGAACATATCAAACTGGAGCGTATTTTTTTTTTTCATCAGATCCTACCAGTACTTCCCCATTCCAATGAAACAGTTGGATGCAGAGTCAGAAGAAGTAGCAACTGGAAAATGTCAAGTGGAGAATTCTTTGCAAACGCTTTCTGCCAGCAGTACTTTCCATTCCAACTCTCCATATAAATTCTGCTCCTTATGTAAGTTTATTTTATCAGTATTATTAGTTGATTATTTAAAAATGTACTAATTGGTTTGACATCTTGCTTATAAAACTCCGGTGTTCTCAAACTTTTTTTGCCAAAAGTTTTTGTATTTAATATTATTTAAATGTCATCATGTTACTATAACGGAACTTCTGGATTTAAAAAAAGAGAATAATGAAGTTCGGGAAGCTACCACTGCAGAAATGAAAAATTTGTGGTGGTTGAGAAGAAATAGAAAGAACGTTGTTTGCGCAAGTTTTTTTTGATGTTGGAATGAAAATTCTGTTAGAAATGCCCAGTTAACTATATTATCTGCTTCGGGAAATTTTCTATTCCGTGCTTTCAAAAAAGTATCAATTGGATAATTTCAAATGGTGACATACACAGCAGATGGTTTATGGATTTCAAAAACAGGAAGAATGGATTCCGAGAAGCTGCCACCGCAAAAAAGAAAAATTTGCAGTGGCCATGAAGAAATGGAAGGATCGTCGTTTCATTTGTTTTTGATATTGGGATAAAAATTCTGATAGAAATGTAGAGTCAACTTCAAACTGCTCCAGTTTTTTAGATTTACAAGTCAGTATCTTAACCGAATCTATATTTATTGTTCAGTCCCCGTCTTAGTTTTAATTGTTTTATTTTAAATATTTTTTCGGTGTGTTTTGAGAGGTTTGATTTTGAATTTAAATTTATTTACTATTCGCAGTTTTTGTGAACGTACGCAGTGTTTTTTTTTTGTGCACCAATTTTTGTTTAAAGTTTTTTTTTCTTTGTGCCTGGCGAGCGACCGAGAACTTAAAAACGCTCTCTTGCCTTTGACCTGCGATTGCAAACGGTCAGTTTTCGATTCATTTAGTGAATTATTACACAATGCTTTTTGGATTTCAAAAAGAGGAAGAAAGGATTCCAAAAAGTTGCCACAGCAGAAAAGAAAAATTTGCAGTGGCCAAAAAAAAATGGAAAAATCTGTTTCATTTATATTGTTGGAACATATCAAACTGGAGCGTATTTTTTTTCGTCAGATCCTACCAGTACTTTCCCATTCCAATGGAACAGTTGGATGCAGAGTCAGAAGAAGTAGCAACTGGAAAATGTCAAGTGGAGAATTCTTTGCAAACGCTTTCTGCCAGCAGTACTTTCCATTCCAACTCTCCATATAAATTCTGCTCCTTATGTAAGTTTATTTTATCAGTATTATTAGTTGATTATTTAAAAATGTACTAATTGGTTTGACATCTTGCTTATAAAACTCCGATGTTCTCAAACTTTTTTTGCCAAAAGTTTTTGTATTTAATATTATTTAAATGTCATCATGTTACTATAACGGAACTTCTGGATTTAAAAAAAGAGAATAATGAAGTTCGGGAAGCTACCACTGCAGAAATGAAAAATTTGTGGTGGTTGAGAAGAAATAGAAAGAACGTTGTTTGCGCAAGTTTTTTTTGATGTTGGAATGAAAATTCTGTTGGAAATGCCCAGTTAACGATATTATCTGCTCCGGAAAATTCTCTATTCCGTGCTTTCAAAAAAAGTAGCAATTGGATAATTTCAAGTGGTGACATACACAGCAGATGGTTTCTGGATTTCAAAAACAGGAAGAAGAGATTCCGAGAAGCTGCCACTGCAAAAAAGAATAATTTGCAGTGGCCATGAAGAAATGGAAGGATCGTCGTTTCATTTGTTTTTGATATTGGGATAAAAATTCTGATAGAAATGCAGAGTCAACTTCATACTGCTCAAGTTTTTTGGATTTACAAGTCAGTATCTTAACCGAATCTATATTTATTGTTCAGTCCCCGTCTTAGTTTTAACTGTTTTATTTCATATATTTTTTCGGTGTGTTTTGAGAGGTTTGATTTTGAATTTAAATTTATATACTATTCGCAGTTTCTGTGAACGTACGCAGTGTTTTTTTTGTGCACCAATTTTTGGTTAAAGTTTTTTTTTCCTTTGTGCCTGGCGAGCGACCGAGAACTTAAAAACGCTCTCCTGCCTTTCACCTGCGATCGCGAACGGTCAGTTTTCGATTCATTTAGTGAATTATTACACAATGCTTTTTGGATTTCAAAGAGAGGAAGAAGGGATTCCAAAAAGTTGCCACAGCAGAAACGAAAAATTTGCAGTGGCCAAGAAAAAATGGAAAAATCCGTTTGATTTATATTGTTGGAACATATCAAACTGGAGCGTATTATTTAGTACGGTAGTATTAGTGTGGTAATTAGTAAGCGTTTCAAAAATAAAAGTTGTCGTTCATTATAACTAGTGGTTTTCAAGTTGTACTACACACGAGTTGTTTCATTACTGCAATATGGGAGCAACAAAACAATCGCACCTAAACAGTGCCTCTCGATATCGAAAATATTTATGCTTCCTCAAATCAGAAAAGTAGATACCAGGGAAAACCATTGTAAATAACAAAAAGTTTTAAGCAAATTCGCGAATGGCAGACAATATTGTTCGCCATTTTTGTATTGCCATTCAAATCGGGTGCATGAACTCAGGATATCTGTTTCGCATCATGCGCGCCGTCTTGGTGCTGTGTATCGGACTATATCTTTTGAGCAGTTTAATTTCATAGTCCGATCTAGAGCACAGAGATGGCGCGCGTGTTGCCAAAATACTTGTCTTGCGTATTAAATATAATTTACTGCAAATAAATGTTTAGTAGCAATAAAAATTAGAAAGTACGTATTTCTGAACATGTTTTCATCGAAAACAGTTTCGAAAATATATTATTTTGGTTTTTGATTGTTCTCATTGGATCGAATTTACTTCTTATTGTTTTTTTATTGAAATGAGAGAGTGTTATTAATGTGGAATTGTGTTATTATGTGCTATTTATAATGTAAATTTTAAATTTAAAAGAATATTGAAATTTATTTTTCTGAACCAATTCTATCGCTTTTGTTGATATCATGAGTTTCAAACACAGCGACACTACAGTTATAACACCCGCGCCTGCATTTAAAGACCACCTAACATTTTGGTGGTTTCCCCACCCTGACCCCTCTACCTTTAGTTGTCGGTCCATATATTGATAACTAATTTTGTTTGCAGGTTTGCGCACATTTGTGTTGGAATGTTGAAGATCTTCAGTATAATGAGTTGAATATTGGAGATTAAACACATCAAAAGTGTTTACAAAATATGGTTTATTATGGTTTCAAAGTATTTATTCTCATTGCATTACAAATTTCTTATTATTACAGACATTTATTTTTTAGAAATTATTCAGAGCAATGGTGTCTCGCAACGTCGAAATTTTGTAATTGCACGAACATTTATTAAAAAAATAGTATTTGCACAACATACCATGAATTTACTAGAACAGTTTTTCAATTGTTTTCATTTGAATATTTAATAAATTAAAACGGTTGAACTTACATTGGTATCCGAACGAAGACCGTTAGAATTGAATCAACCGTTTAGAATTCGCTAAAGAAAATAAAAATCTGGAAAAGCAGGAGATATGGAATTCCAATAAGTAAGTGATTATATCAATGTTATTAGTAGTGATTTTTTTAAATATTGAAAGTATATGTTTATGCAGTACGAAGTATTTTAATTAGACTCTTATAAGACAACGACCATACTACATTGGCACAGCCGTTTATCGTCTCTTGTTGCCGTTTTTGCTAAAAACCATTGATTTTTTTTCAAGTAAATAAATACGATTTATACAAAAGTACATAAAATATAGAAATAAATTGAATTTGTTATTATTAACATTATTAAGAGGAGAACTTTGGTTGAGCTCCCATTTCAGCGCGTCTACTGAATCAATTTTAAATATTTAAAATGATATACATTCTAGAAATATTAATCTATGCTGTTGATGGAACAAAGTTTTTATAGTTCATTGTAAAAATACAGCTAAATTAATTAGTTAAATAATTAATAATTTAACTACTAACTAGGTGTTCATTGGCAAAACTTCTTTTCAAATTATTAAACCTATTTATTTATGTACCTGAATAAATAAAATACATAATATGCAAGTAATTTCAAAGATGTGGGCGTTTTTTAATATTTAAATTCCTTAACGTTAATTCTTCTAAATAATCCAATGAGTTTAAAGATTTTTTTAGATTCAATATTTGAAATTCAATTTTTTCGAGACTTGCCAGATTATTTTCCATTAGTGATATTATTTCAAATAGCTACAATATTATTATGTTGATATTAAGAAAATAATTTTAAACCCATTTGATCTTACTGGGGGATTTTAAAGTGTACATCTCTTTTCAAACTTATAAAATTGATCCAAAAATGTTCCTTGATTCAAAAGAGAAATTTGGGAATCGAGAACATGTTTATATCTACAAATGCAAAATATCAAGCAAATTTAATAATTGACATATTTACAGTTTTATACACATCCCAACGATTTTCGTCAAATGGTGCATAATTTCTACACGCGTTAATTTCATCTTCTAATTCAGTTAATTCAATTTCAACTTTATGTTGAGATTTATCAATTGCTAAAATACTTTGATGAATCTGCGATTCTAAGCATTTGCAGAAATTTAAGCAACCATTGAGTATTTGGAGCTGAAAAGTAATTTATACGTTATTAATATAGCATTTGAAACAAAATTATAATTAAGTTTAAAATTATAATGAGTCAGAAGAAGTAGCAACTAGAAAATGTCAAGTGGAGAATCCTTCGAAAACGCTTTCTGCCAGCAGTACTTTCCATTCCAACTCTCCATATAAATTCTGCTCCTTATGTAAGTTCATTTTATCAGTATTATTAGTTGATTATTTAAAAATGTACTAATTGGTTTGACATCTTGCTTATAAAACTCCGATGTTATCTAACTGTTTGCCAAAAGTTTTTGTATTTAATATTATTTAAATGTCATCATGTTACTATAACGGAACTTCTGGATTTAAAAAAAGAGAATAATGAAGTTCGGGAAGCTACCACTGCAGAAATGAAAAATTTGTGGTGGTTGAGAAGAAATAGAAAGAACGTTGTTTGCGCAAGTTTTTTTTGATGTTGGAATGAAAATTCTGTTGGAAATGCCCAGTTAACGATATTATCTGCTTCGGAAAATTCTCTATTCCGTGCTTTCAAAAAAAGTAGCAATTGGATAATTTCAAATGGTGACATACACAGCAGATGGTTTCTGGATTTCAAAAACAGGAAGAAGAGATTCCGAGAAGCTGCCACTGCAAAAAAGAATAATTTGCAGTGGCCATGAAGAAATGGAAGGATCGTCGTTTCATATGTTTTTGATATTGGGATAAAAATTCTGATAAAAATGCAGAGTCAACTTCAAACTGCTCAAGTTTTTTGGATTTACAAGTCAGTATCTTAACCGAATCTATATTTATTGTTCAGTCCCCGTCTTAGTTTTAACTGTTTTATTTCATATATTTTTTCGGTGTGTTTTGAGAGGTTTGATTTTGAATTTAAATTTATTTACTATTCGCAGTTTCTGTGAACGTACGCAGTGTATTTTTTGTGCACCAATTTTTATTTAAAGTTTTTTTTTTCCTTTGTGCCTGGCGAGCGACCGAGAACTTAAAAACGCTCTCTTGCCTTTGACCTTGCGATCGCGAACGGTCAGTTTTCGATTCATTTAGTGAATTATTACACAATGCTTTTTGGATTTCAAAGAGAGGAAGAAGGGATTCCAAAAAGTTGCCACAGCAGAAAAGAAAAATTTGCAGTGGCCAAGAAAAAATGGAAAAATCCGTTTGATTTATATTGTTGGAACATATCAAACTGGAGCGTATTTTTTTTCATCAGATCCTACCAGTACTTCCCCATTCCAATGAAACAGTTGGATGCAGAGTCAGAAGAAGTAGCAACTGGAAAATGTCAAGTGGAGAATTCTTCGCAAACGCTTTCTGCCAGCAGTACTTTCCATTCCAACTCTCCATATAAATTCTGCTCCTTATGTAAGTTTATTTTATCAGTATTATTAGTTGATTATTTAAAAATGTACTAATTGGTTTGACATCTTGCTTATAAAACTCCGATGTTCTCAAACTTTTTTTGCCAAAAGTTTTTGTATTTAATATTATTTAAATGTCATCATGTTACTATAACGGAACTTCTGGATTTAAAAAAAGAGAATAATGAAGTTCGGGAAGCTACCACTGCAGAAATGAAAAATTTGTGGTGGTTGAGAAGAAATAGAAAGAACGTTGTTTGCGCAAGTTTTTTTTGATGTTGGAATGAAAATTCTGTTGGAAATGCCCAGTTAACGATATTATCTGCTCCGGAAAATTCTCTATTCCGTGCTTTCAAAAAAAGTAGCAATTGGATAATTTCAAGTGGTGACATACACAGCAGATGGTTTCTGGATTTCAAAAACAGGAAGAAGAGATTCCGAGAAGCTGCCACTGCAAAAAAGAATAATTTGCAGTGGCCATGAAGAAATGGAAGGATCGTCGTTTCATTTGTCTTTGATATTGGGATAAAATTCTGATAGAAATGCAGAGTCAAATTCAAACTGCTCCAGTTTTTTGGATCTACATGTCAGTATCTTAACCGAATCTATATTTATTGTTCAGTAGCGGTCTTAGTTTTAATTGTTTTATTTTATATATGTTTTCGGTGTGTTTTGAGAGGTTTGATTTTGAATTTAAATTTATTTACTATTTGCAGTTTCTGTGAATGTACGCAGTGTGTTTTTTTGTAAACCACTTTTTCTTTCATGTTTTTTTTTTCCTTTGTGCCTGGCGAGCGACCGAGAACTTAAAAACGCTCTCTTGTCTTTGACCTGCGATTGCGAACAGTCAGTTTTCGATTCATTTAGTAAATTATTACACAATGCTTTTTGGATTTCAAAAAGAGGAAGAAAGGATTCCAAAAAGTTGCCACAGCAGAAAAGAAAAATTTGCAGTGGCCAAGAAAAAATGGAAAAATCCGTTTCATTTATATTGTTGGAACATATCAAACTGGAGCGTATTTTTTTTCGTCAGGTCCTACCAGTACTTTCCCATTCCAATGGAACAGTTGGATGCAGAGTCAGAAGAAGTAGCAACTGGAAAATGTCAAGTGGAGAATTCTTTGCAAACGCTTTCTGCCAGCAGTACTTTCCATTCCAACTCTCCATATAAATTCTGCTCCTTATGTAAGTTCATTTTATCAGTATTATTAGTTGATTATTTAAAAATGTACTAATTGGTTTGACATCTTGCTTATAAAACTCCGATGTTATCGAACTGTTTGCCAAAAGTTTTTGTATTTAATATTATTTAAATGTCATCATGTTACTATAACGGAACTTCTGGATTTAAAAAAAGAGAATAATGAAGTTCGGGAAGCTACCACTGCAGAAATGAAAAATTTGTGGTGGTTGAGAAGAAATAGAAAGAACGTTGTTTGCGCAAGATTTTTTTGATGTTGGAATGAAAATTCTGTTAGAAATGCCCAGTTAACTATATTATCTGCTTCGGGAAATTTTCTATTCCGTGCTTTCAAAAAAGTATCAATTGGATAATTTCAAATGGTGACATACAGAGCAGATGGTTTATGGATTTCAAAAACAGGAAGAATGGATTCCGAGAAGCTGCCACCGCAAAAAAGAAAAATTTGCAGTGGCCATGAAGAAATGGAAGGATCGTCGTTTCATTTGTTTTTGATATTGGGATAAAAATTCTGATAGAAATGTAGAGTCAACTTCAAACTGCTCCAGTTTTTTAGATTTACAAGTCAGTATCTTAACCGAATCTATATTTATTGTTCAGTCCCCGTCTTAGTTTTAATTGTTTTATTTTAAATATTTTTTCGGTGTGTTTTGAGAGGTTTGATTTTGAATTTAAATTTATTTACTATTCGCAGTTTTTGTGAACGTACGCAGTGTTTTTTTTTTGTGCACCAATTTTTGTTTAAAGTTTTTTTTCTTTGTGCCTGGCGATCGACCGAGAACTTAAAAACGCTCTCTTGCCTTTGACCTGCGATTGCAAACGGTCAGTTTTCGATTCATTTAGTGAATTATTACACAATGCTTTTTGGATTTCAAAAAGAGGAAGAAAGGATTCCAAAAAGTTGCCACAGCAGAAAAGAAAAATTTGCAGTGGCCAAAAAAAAATGGAAAAATCTGTTTCATTTATATTGTTGGAACATATCAAACTGGAGCGTATTTTTTTTCGTCAGATCCTACCAGTACTTTCCCATTCCAATGGAACAGTTGGATGCAGAGTCAGAAGAAGTAGCAACTGGAAAATGTCAAGTGGAGAATTCTTTGCAAACGCTTTCTGCCAGCAGTACTTTCCATTCCAACTCTCCATATAAATTCTGCTCCTTATGTAAGTTCATTTTATCAGTATTATTAGTTGATTATTTAAAAATGTACTAATTGGTTTGACATCTTGCTTATAAAACTCCGATGTTATCGAACTGTTTGCCAAAAGTTTTTGTATTTAATATTATTTAAATGTCATCATGTTACTATAACGGAACTTCTGGATTTAAAAAAAAGAGAATAATGAAGTTCGGGAAGCTACCACTGCAGAAATGAAAAATTTGTGGTGGTTGAGAAGAAATAGAAAGAACGTTGTTTGCGCAAGTTTTTTTTGATGTTGGAATGAAAATTCTGTTAGAAATGCCCAGTTAACTATATTATCTGCTTCGGGAAATTTTCTATTCCGTGCTTTCAAAAAAGTATCAATTGGATAATTTCAAATGGTGACATACACAGCAGATGGTTTATGGATTTCAAAAACAGGAAGAATGGATTCCGAGAAGCTGCCACCGCAAAAAAGAAAAATTTGCAGTGGCCATGAAGAAATGGAAGGATCGTCGTTTCATTTGTTTTTGATATTGGGATAAAAATTCTGATAGAAATGTAGAGTCAACTTCAAACTGCTCCAGTTTTTTGGATTTACAGGTCAGTATCTTAACCGAATCTATATTTATTGTTCAGTCTCCGTCTTAGTTTTAATTGTTTTATTTTATATATTTTTTCGGTGTGTTTTGAGAGGTTTGATTTTGAATTTAAATTTATTTACTATTCGCAGTTTTTGTGAACGTACGCAGTGTTTTTTTTTTGTGCACCAATTTTTGTTTAAAGTTTTTTTTTCTTTGTGCCTGGCGAGCGACCGAGAACTTAAAAACGCTCTCTTGCCTTTGACCTGCGATTGCGAACGGTCAGTTTCCGATTCATTTAGTGAATTATTACACAATGCTTTTTGGATTTCAAAAAGAGGAAGAAAGGATTCCAAAAAGTTGCCACAGCAGAAAAGAAAAATTTGCAGTGGCCAAAAAAAAAATGGAAAAATCCGTTTCATTTATATTGGTGGAACATATCAAACTGGAGCGTATTTTTTTTCCTCAGATCCTACGAGTACTTCCCCATTCCAATGGAACAGTTGGATGCAGAGTCAGAAGAAGTAGCAACTGGAAAATGTCAAGTGGAGAATTCTTCGCAAACGCTTTCTGCCAGCAGTACTTTCCATTCCAACTCTCCATATAAATTCTGCTCCTTATGTAAGTTCATTTTATCAGTATTATTAGTTGATTATTTAAAAATGTACTAATTGGTTTGACATCTTGCTTATAAAACTCCGATGTTATCGAACTGTTTGCCAAAAGTTTTTGTATTTAATATTATTTAAATGTCATCATGTTACTATAACGGAACTTCTGGATTTAAAAAAAGAGAATAATGAAGTTCGGGAAGCTACCACTGCAGAAATGAAAAATTTGTGGTGGTTGAGAAGAAATAGAAAGAACGTTGTTTGCGCAAGTTTTTTTTGATGTTGGAATGAAAATTCTGTTGGAAATGCCCAGTTAACGATATTATCTGCTTCGGAAAATTCTCTATTCCGTGCTTTCAAAAAAAGTAGCAATTGGATAATTTCAAATGGTGACATACACAGCAGATGGTTTCTGGATTTCAAAAACAGGAAGAAGAGATTCCGAGAAGCTGCCACTGCAAAAAAGAATAATTTGCAGTGGCCATGAAGAAATGGAAGGATCGTCGTTTCATTTGTTTTTGATATTGGGATAAAAATTCTGATAGAAATGCAGAGTCAACTTCATACTGCTCAAGTTTTTTGGATTTACAAGTCAGTATCTTAACCGAATCTATATTTATTGTTCAGTCCCCGTCTTAGTTTTAACTGTTTTATTTCATATATTTTTTCGGTGTGTTTTGAGAGGTTTGATTTTGAGTTTAAATTTATATACTATTCGCAGTTTCTGTGAACGTACGCAGTGTTTTTTTTTGTGCACCAATTTTTGGTTAAAGTTTTTTTTTTCCTTTGTGCCTGGCGAGCGACCGAGAACTTAAAAACGCTCTCCTGCCTTTCACCTGCGATCGCGAACGGTCAGTTTTCGATTCATTTAGTGAATTATTACACAATGCTTTTTGGATTTCAAAGAGAGGAAGAAGGGATTCCAAAAAGTTGCCACAGCAGAAAAGAAAAATTTGCAGTGGCCAAGAAAAAATGGAAAAATCCGTTTGATTTATATTGTTGGAACATATCAAACTGGAGCGTATTATTTAGTACGGTAGTATTAGTGTGGTAATTAGTAAGCGTTTCAAAAATAAAAGTTGTCGTTCATTATAACTAGTGGTTTTCAAGTTGTACTACACACGAGTTGTTTCATTACTGCAATATGGGAGCAACAAAACAATCGCACCTAAATATCGAAAATATTCCCTCTCGATATCGAAAATATTTATGCTTCTTCAAATCAGAAAAGTAGATACGAGGGAAAACCATTGTAAATAACAAAAAGTTTTAAGCAAATTCGCGAATGGCAGACAATATTGTTCGCCATTTTTGTATTGCCATTCAAATCGGGTGCATGAACTCAGGATATCTGTTTCGCATCATGCGCGCCGTCTTGGTGCTGTGTATCGGACTATATCTTTTGAGCAGTTTAATTTCATAGTCCGATCTAGAGCACAGAGATGGCGCGCGTGTTGCCAAAATACTTGTCTTGCGTATTAAATATAATTTACTGCAAATAAATGTTTAGTAGCAATAAAAATTAGAAAGTACGTATTTCTGAACATGTTTTCATCGAAAACAGTTTCGAAAATATATTATTTTGGTTTTTGATTGTTCTCATTGGATCGAATTTACTTCTTATTGTCTTTTTATTGAAATGAGAGAGTGTTATTAATGTGGAATTGTGTTATTATGTGCTATTTATAATGTAAATTTTAAATTTTAAAGAATATTGAAATTTATTTTTCTGAACCAATTCTATCGCTTTTGTTGATATCATGAGTTTCAAACACAGCGACACTACAGTTATAACACCCGCGCCTGCATTTAAAGACCACCTAACATTTTGGTGGTTTCCCCACCCTGACCCCTCTACCTTTAGTTGTCGGTCCATATATTGATAACTAATTTTGTTTGCAGGTTTGCGCACATTTGTGTTGGAATGTTGAAGATCTTCAGTATAATGAGTTGAATATTGGAGATTAAACACATCAAAAGTGTTTACAAAATATGGTTTATTATGGTTTCAAAGTATTTATTCTCATTGCATTACAAATTTCTTATTATTACAGACATTTATTTTTTAGAAATTATTCAGAGCAATGGTGTCTCGCAACGTCGAAATTTTGTAATTGCACGAACATTTATTAAAAAAATAGTATTTGCACAACATACCATGAATTTACTAGAACAGTTTTTCAATTGTTTTCATTTGAATATTTAATAAATTAAAACGGTTGAACTTATATTGGTATCCGAACGAAGACCGTTAGAATTCAATCAACCGTTTAGAATTCGCTAAAGAAAATAAAAATCTGGAAAAGCAGGAGATATGGAATTCCAATAAGTAAGTGATTATATCAATGTTATTAGTAGTGATTTTTTTAAATATTGAAAGTATATGTTTATGCAGTACGAAGTATTTTAATTAGACTCTTATAAGACAACGACCATACTACATTGGCACAGCCGTTTATCGTCTCTTGTTGCCGTTTTTGCTAAAAACCATTGATTTTTTTTTCAAGTAAATAAATACGATTTATACAAAAGTACATAAAATATAGAAATAAATTGAATTTGTTATTATTAACATTATTAAGAGGAGTACTTTGGTTGAGCTCCCATTTCAGCGCGTCTACTGAATCAATTTTAAATATTTAAAATGATATACATTCTAGAAATATTAATCTATGCTGTTGATGGAACAAAGTTTTTATAGTTCATTGTAAAAATACAGCTAAATTAATTAGTTAAATAATTAATAATTTAACTACTAACTAGGTGTTCATTGGCAAAACTTCTTTTCAAATTATTAAACCTATTTATTTATGTACCTGAATAAATAAAATACATAATATGCAAGTAATTTCAAAGATGTGGGCGTTTTTTAATATTTAAATTCCTTAACGTTAATTCTTCTAAATAATCCAATGAGTTTAAAGATTTTTTTAGATTCAATATTTGAAATTCAATTTTTTCGAGACTTGCCAGATTATTTTCCATTAGTGATATTATTTCAAATAGCTACAATATTATTATGTTGATATTAAGAAAATAATTTTAAACCCATTTGATCTTACTGGGGGATTTTAAAGTGTACATCTCTTTTCAAACTTATAAAATTGATCCAAAAATGTTCCTTGATTCAAAAGAGAAATTTGGGAATCGAGAACATGTTTATATCTACAAATGCAAAATATCAAGCAAATTTAATAATTGACATATTTACAGTTTTATACACATCCCAACGATTTTCGTCAAATGGTGCATAATTGCTACACGCGTTAATTTCATCTTCTAATTCAGTTAATTCAATTTCAACTTTATGTTGAGATTTATCAATTGCTAAAATACTTTGATGAATCTGCGATTCTAAGCATTTGCAGAAATTTAAGCGACCATTGAGTATTTGGAGCTGAAAAGTAATTTATACGTTATTAATATAGCATTTGAAACAAAATTATAATTAAGTTTAAAATTATAATGAGTCAGAAGAAGTACCAACTAGAAAATGTCAAGTGGAGAATTCTTCGCAAACGCTTTCTGCCAGCAGTACTTTCCATTCCAACTCTCCATATAAATTCTGCTCCTTATGTAAGTTCATTTTATCAGTATTATTAGTTGATTATTTAAAAATGTACTAATTGGTTTGACATCTTGCTTATAAAACTCCGATGTTATCGAACTGTTTGCCAAAAGTTTTTGTATTTAATATTATTTAAATGTCATCATGTTACTATAACGGAACTTCTGGATTTAAAAAAAGAGAATAATGAAGTTCGGGAAGCTACCACAGCAGAAATGAAAAATTTGTGGTGGTTGAGAAGAAATAGAAAGAACGTTGTTTGCGCAAGTTTTTTTTGATGTTGGAATAAAAATTCTGTTGGAAATGCCCAGTTAACGATATTATCTGCTTCGGAAAATTCTCTATTCCGTGCTTTCAAAAAAAGTAGCAATTGGATAATTTCAAATGGTGACATACACAGCAGATGGTTTCTGGATTTCAAAAACAGGAAGAAGAGATTCCGAGAAGCTGCCACTGCAAAAAAAAATAATTTGCAGTGGCCATGAAGAAATGGAAGGATCGTCGTTTCATATGTTTTTGATATTGGGATAAAAATTCTGATAAAAATGCAGAGTCAACTTCAAACTGCTCAAGTTTTTTGGATTTACAAGTCAGTATCTTAACCGAATCTATATTTATTGTTCAGTCCCCGTCTTAGTTTTAACTGTTTTATTTCATATATTTTTTCGGTGTGTTTTGAGAGGTTTGATTTTGAATTTAAATTTATTTACTATTCGCAGTTTCTGTGAACGTACGCAGTGTATTTTTTGTGCACCAATTTTTATTTAAAGTTTTTTTTTCCTTTGTGCCTGGCGAGCGACCGAGAACTTAAAAACGCTCTCTTGCCTTTGACCTGCGATCGCGAACGGTCAGTTTTCGATTCATTTAGTGAATTATTACACAATGCTTTTTGGATTTCAAAGAGAGGAAGAAGGGATTCCAAAAAGTTGCCACAGCAGAAAAGAAAAATTTGCAGTGGCCAAGAAAAAATGGAAAAATCCGTTTGATTTATATTGTTGGAACATATCAAACTGGAGCGTATTTTTTTTCATCAGATCCTACCAGTACTTCCCCATTCCAATAAAACAGTTGGATGCAGAGTCAGAAGAAGTAGCAACTGGAAAATGTCAAGTGGAGAATTCTTCGCAAACGCTTTCTGCCAGCAGTACTTTCCATTCCAACTCTCCATATAAATTCTGCTCCTTATGTAAGTTTATTTTATCAGTATTATTAGTTGATTATTTAAAAATGTACTAATTGGTTTGACATCTTGCTTATAAAACTCCGATGTTCTCAAACTTTTTTTGCCAAAAGTTTTTGTATTTAATATTATCTAAATGTCATCATGTTACTATAACGGAACTTCTGGATTTAAAAAAAGAGAATAATGAAGTTCGGGAAGCTACCACTGCAGAAATGAAAAATTTGTGGTGGTTGAGAAGAAATAGAAAGAACGTTGTTTGCGCAAGTTTTTTTTGATGTTGGAATGAAAATTCTGTTGGAAATGCCCAGTTAACGATATTATCTGCTTCGGAAAATTCTCTATTCCGTGCTTTCAAAAAAAGTAGCAATTGGATAATTTCAAATGGTGACATACACAGCAGATGGTTTCTGGATTTCAAAAAAAGGAAGAAGAGATTCCGAGAAGCTGCCACTGCAAAAAAGAATAATTTGCAGTGGCCATGAAGAAATGGAAGGATCGTCGTTTCATTTGTCTTTGATATTGGGATAAAATTCTGATAGAAATGCAGAGTCAAATTCAAACTGCTCCAGTTTTTTGGATCTACATGTCAGTATCTTAACCGAATCTATATTTATTGTTCAGTAGCGGTCTTAGTTTTAATTGTTTTATTTTATATATGTTTTCGGTGTGTTTTGAGAGGTTTGATTTTGAATTTAAATTTATTTACTATTTGCAGTTTCTGTGAATGTACGCAGTGTGTTTTTTTGTAAACCACTTTTTCTTTCTAGTTTTTTTTTCCTTTGTGCCTGGCGAGCGACCGAGAACTTAAAAACGCTCTCTTGTCTTTGACCTGCGATTGCGAACAGTCAGTTTTCGATTCATTTAGTGAATTATTACACAATGCTTTTTGGATTTCAAAAAGAGGAAGAAAGGATTCCAAAAAGTTGCCACAGCAGAAAAGAAAAATTTGCAGTGGCCAAGAAAAAATGGAAAAATCCGTTTCATTTATATTGTTGGAACATATCAAACTGGAGCGTATTTTTTTTCGTCAGATCCTACCAGTACTTTCCCATTCCAATGGAACAGTTGGATGCAGAGTCAGAAGAAGTAGCAACTGGAAAATGTCAAGTGGAGAATTCTTTGCAAACGCTTTCTGCCAGCAGTACTTTCCATTCCAACTCTCCATATAAATTCTGCTCCTTATGTAAGTTCATTTTATCAGTATTATTAGTTGATTATTTAAAAATGTACTAATTGGTTTGACATCTTGCTTATAAAACTCCGATGTTATCGAACTGTTTGCCAAAAGTTTTTGTATTTAATATTATTTAAATGTCATCATGTTACTATAACGGAACTTCTGGATTTAAAAAAAGAGAATAATGAAGTTCGGGAAGCTACCACTGCAGAAATGAAAAATTTGTGGTGGTTGAGAAGAAATAGAAAGAACGTTGTTTGCGCAAGTTTTTTTTGATGTTGGAATGAAAATTCTGTTAGAAATGCCCAGTTAACTATATTATCTGCTTCGGGAAATTTTCTATTTCGTGCTTTCAAAAAAGTATCAATTGGATAATTTCAAATGGTGACATACACAGCAGATGGTTTATGGATTTCAAAAACAGGAAGAATGGATTCCGAGAAGCTGCCACCGCAAAAAAGAAAAATTTGCAGTGGCCATGAAGAAATGGAAGGATCGTCGTTTCATTTGTTTTTGATATTGGGATAAAAATTCTGATAGAAATGTAGAGTCAACTTCAAACTGCTCCAGTTTTTTAGATTTACAAGTCAGTATCTTAACCGAATCTATATTTATTGTTCAGTCCCCGTCTTAGTTTTAATTGTTTTATTTTAAATATTTTTTCGGTGTGTTTTGAGAGGTTTGATTTTGAATTTAAATTTATTTACTATTCGCAGTTTTTGTGAACGTACGCAGTGTTTTTTTTTGTGCACCACTTTTTGTTTAAAGTGTTTTTTTCTTTGTGCCTGGCGAGCGACCGAGAACTTAAAAACGCTCTCTTGCCTTTGACCTGCGATTGCAAACGGTCAGTTTTCGATTCATTTAGTGAATTATTACACAATGCTTTTTGGATTTCAAAAAGAGGAAGAAAGGATTCCAAAAAGTTGCCACAGCAGAAAAGAAAAATTTGCAGTGGCCAAAAAAAAATGGAAAAATCTGTTTCATTTATATTGTTGGAACATATCAAACTGGAGCGTATTTTTTTTCGTCAGATCCTACCAGTACTTTCCCATTCCAATGGAACAGTTGGATGCAGAGTCAGAAGAAGTAGCAACTGGAAAATGTCAAGTGGAGAATTCTTTGCAAACGCTTTCTGCCAGCAGTACTTTCCATTCCAACTCTCCATATAAATTCTGCTCCTTATGTAAGTTCATTTTATCAGTATTATTAGTTGATTATTTAAAAATGTACTAATTGGTTTGACATCTTGCTTATAAAACTCCGATGTTATCGAACTGTTTGCCAAAAGTTTTTGTATTTAATATTATTTAAATGTCATCATGTTACTATAACGGAACTTCTGGATTTAAAAAAAGAGAATAATGAAGTTCGGGAAGCTACCACTGCAGAAATGAAAAATTTGTGGTAGTTGAGAAGAAATAGAAAGAACGTTGTTTGCGCAAGTTTTTTTTGATGTTGGAATGAAAATTCTGTTAGAAATGCCCAGTTAACTATATTATCTGCTTCGGGAAATTTTCTATTCCGTGCTTTCAAAAAAGTATCAATTGGATAATTTCAAATGGTGACATACACAGCAGATGGTTTATGGATTTCAAAAACAGGAAGAATGGATTCCGAGAAGCTGCCACCGCAAAAAAGAAAAATTTGCAGTGGCCATGAAGAAATGGAAGGATCGTCGTTTCATTTGTTTTTGATATTGGGATAAAAATTCTGATAGAAATGTAGAGTCAACTTCAAACTGCTCCAGTTTTTTGGATTTACAGGTCAGTATCTTAACCGAATCTATATTTATTGTTCAGTCCCCGTCTTAGTTTTAATTGTTTTATTTTATATATTTTTTCGGTGTGTTTTGAGAGGTTTGATTTTGAATTTAAATTTATTTACTATTCGCAGTTTTTGTGAACGTACGCAGTGTTTTTTTTTGTGCACCAATTTTTGTTTAAAGTTTTTTTTTCTTTGTGCCTGGCGAGCGACCGAGAACTTAAAAACGCTCTCTTGCCTTTGACCTGCGATTGCGAACGGTCAGTTTTCGATTCATTTAGTGAATTATTACACAATGCTTTTTGGATTTCAAAAAGAGGAAGAAAGGATTCCAAAAAGTTGCCACAGCAGAAAAGAAAAATTTGCAGTGGCCAAAAAAAAAATGGAAAAATCCGTTTCATTTATATTGGTGGAACATATCAAACTGGAGTGTATTTTTTTTCCTCAGATCCTACGAGTACTTCCCCATTCCAATGGAACAGTTGGATGCAGAGTCAGAAGAAGTAGCAACTGGAAAATGTCAAGTGGAGAATTCTTCGCAAACGCTTTCTGCCAGCAGTACTTTCCATTCCAACTCTCCATATAAATTCTGCTCCTTATGTAAGTTCATTTTATCAGTATTATTAGTTGATTATTTAAAAATGTACTAATTGGTTGGACATCTTGCTTATAAAACTCCGATGTTATCGAACTGTTTGCCAAAAGTTTTTGTATTTAATATTATTTAAATGTCATCATGTTACTATAACGGAACTTCTGGATTTAAAAAAAGAGAATAATGAAGTTCGGGAAGCTACCACTGCAGAAATGAAAAATTTGTGGTGGTTGAGAAGAAATAGAAAGAACGTTGTTTGCGCAAGTTTTTTTTGATGTTGGAATGAAAATTCTGTTGGAAATGCCCAGTTAACGATATTATCTGCTTCGGAAAATTCTCTATTCCGTGCTTTCAAAAAAGTAGCAATTGGATAATTTCAAATGGTGACATACACAGCAGATGGTTTCTGGATTTCAAAAACAGGAAGAAGAGATTCCGAGAAGCTGCCACTGCAAAAAAGAATAATTTGCAGTGGCCATGAAGAAATGGAAAAATCCGTTTGATTTATATTGTTGGAACATATCAAACTGGAGCGTATTATTTAGTACGGTAGTATTAGTGTGGTAATTAGTAAGCGTTTCAAAAATAAAAGTTGTCGTTCATTATAACTAGTGGTTTTCAAGTTGTACTACACACGAGTTGTTTCATTACTGCAATATGGGAGCAACAAAACAATCGCACCTAAACAGCGCCTCTCGATATCGAAAATATTTATGCTTCTTCAAATCAGAAAAGTAGATACGAGGGAAAACCATTGTAAATAACAAAAAGTTTTAAGCAAATTCGCGAATGGCAGACAATATTGTTCGCCATTTTTGTATTGCCATTCAAATCGGGTGCATGAACTCAGGATATCTGTTTCGCATCATGCGCGCCGTCTTGGTGCTGTGTATCGGACTATATCTTTTGAGCAGTTTAATTTCATAGTCCGATCTAGAGCACAGAGATGGCGCGCGTGTTGCCAAAATACTTGTCTTGCGTATTAAATATAATTTACTGCAAATAAATGTTTAGTAGCAATAAAAATTAGAAAGTACGTATTTCTGAACATGTTTTCATCGAAAACAGTTTCGAAAATATATTATTTTGGTTTTTGATTGTTCTCATTGGATCGAATTTACTTCTTATTGTTTTTTTATTGAAATGAGAGAGTGTTATTAATGTGGAATTGTGTTATTATGTGCTATTTATAATGTAAATTTTAAATTTAAAAGAATATTGAAATTTATTTTTCTGAACCAATTCTATCGCTTTTGTTGATATCATGAGTTTCAAACACAGCGACACTACAGTTATAACACCCGCGCCTGCATTTAAAGACCACCTAACATTTTGGTGGTTTCCCCACCCTGACCCCTCTACCTTTAGTTGTCGGTCCATATATTGATAACTAATTTTGTTTGCAGGTTTGCGCACATTTGTGTTGGAATGTTGAAGATCTTCAGTATAATGAGTTGAATATTGGAGATTAAACACATCAAAAGTGTTTACAAAATATGGTTTATTATGGTTTCAAAGTATTTATTCTCATTGCATTACAAATTTCATATTATTACAGACATTTATTTTTTAGAAATTATTCAGAGCAATGGTGTCTCGCAACGTCGAAATTTTGTAATTGCACGAACATTTATTAAAAAAATAGTATTTGCACAACATACCATGAATTTACTAGAACAGTTTTTCAATTGTTTTCATTTGAATATTTAATAAATTAAAACGGTTGAACTTACATTGGTATCCGAACGAAGACCGTTAGAATTGAATCAACCGTTTAGAATTCGCTAAAGAAAATAAAAATCTGGAAAAGCAGGAGATATGGAATTCCAATAAGTAAGTGATTATATCAATGTTATTAGTAGTGATTTTTTTAAATATTGAAAGTATATGTTTATGCAGTACGAAGTATTTTAATTAGACTCTTATAAGACAACGACCATACTACATTGGCACAGCCGTTTATCGTCTCTTGTTGCCGTTTTTGCTAAAAACCATTGATTTTTTTTTCAAGTAAATAAATACGATTTATACAAAAGTACATAAAATATAGAAATAAATTGAATTTGTTATTATTAACATTATTAAGAGGAGTACTTTGGTTGAGCTCCCATTTCAGCGCGTCTACTGAATCAATTTTAAATATTTAAAATGATATACATTCTAGAAATATTAATATATGCTGTTGATGGAACAAAGTTTTTATAGTTCATTGTAAAAATACAGCTAAATTAATTAGTTAAATAATTAATAATTTAACTACTAACTAGGTGTTCATTGGCAAAACTTCTTTTCAAATTATTAAACCTATTTATTTATGTACCTGAATAAATAAAATACATAATATGCAAGTAATTTCAAAGATGTGGGCGTTTTTTAATATTTAAATTCCTTAACGTTAATTCTTCTAAATAATCCAATGAGTTTAAAGATTTTTTTAGATTCAATATTTAAAATTCAATTTTTTCGAGACTTGCCAGATTATTTTCCATTAGTGATATTATTTCAAATAGCTACAATATTATTATGTTGATATTAAGAAAATAATTTTAAACCCATTT
The DNA here is from genome assembly GCA_963556235.1 of Cryptophagus acutangulus. Taxonomy (NCBI): domain Eukaryota; kingdom Metazoa; phylum Arthropoda; class Insecta; order Coleoptera; family Cryptophagidae; genus Cryptophagus; species Cryptophagus acutangulus. Next base: position 10,085,517 of record OY744558.1, read on the forward strand.
GATCTTACTGGGGGATTTTGAAGTGTACATCTCTTTTCAAACTTATAAAATTGATCCAAAAATGTTCCTTGATTCAAAAGAGAAATTTGGGAATCGAGAACATGTTTATATCTACAAATGCAAAATATCAAGCAAATTTAATAATTGACATATTTACAGTTTTATACACATCCCAACGATTTTCGTCAAATGGTGCATAATTTCTACACGCGTTAATTTCATCTTCTAATTCAGTTAATTCAATTTCAACTTTATGTTGAGATTTATCAATTGCTAAAATACTTTGATGAATCTGCGATTCTAAGCATTTGCAGAAATTTAAGCGACCATTGAGTATTTGGAGCTGAAAAGTAATTTATACGTTATTAATATAGCATTTGAAACAAAATTATAATTAAGTTTAAAATTATAATGAGTCAGAAGAAGTAGCAACTAGAAAATGTCAAGTGGAGAATTCTTCGCAAACGCTTTCTGCCAGCAGTACTTTCCATTCCAACTCTCCATATAAATTCTGCTCCTTATGTAAGTTCATTTTATCAGTATTATTAGTTGATTATTTAAAAATGTACTAATTGGTTTGACATCTTGCTTATAAAACTCCGATGTTATCGAACTGTTTGCCAAAAGTTTTTGTATTTAATATTATTTAAATGTCATCATGTTACTATAACGGAACTTCTGGATTTAAAAAAAGAGAATAATGAAGTTCGGGAAGCTACCACTGCAGAAATGAAAAATTTGTGGTGGTTGAGAAGAAATAGAAAGAACGTTGTTTGCGCAAGTTTTTTTTGATGTTGGAATGAAAATTCTGTTGGAAATGCCCAGTTGACGATATTATCTGCTTCGGAAAATTCTCTATTCCATGCTTTCAAAAAAAGTAGCAATTGGATAATTTCAAATGGTGACATACACAGCAGATGGTTTCTGGATTTCAAAAACAGGAAGAAGAGATTCCGAGAAGCTGCCACTGCAAAAAAGAATAATTTGCAGTGGCCATGAAGAAATGGAAGGATCGTCGTTTCATTTGTTTTTGATATTGGGATAAAAATTCTGATAGAAATGCAGAGTCAACTTCATACTGCTCAAGTTTTTTGGATTTACAAGTCAGTATCTTAACCGAATCTATATTTATTGTTCAGTCCCCGTCTTAGTTTTAACTGTTTTATTTCATATATTTTTTCGGTGTGTTTTGAGAGGTTTGATTTTGAATTTAAATTTATATACTATTCGCAGTTTCTGTGAACGTACGCAGTGTTTTTTTTGTGCACCAATTTTTGGTTAAAGTTTTTTTTTCCTTTGTGCCTGGCGAGCGACCGAGAACTTAAAAACGCTCTCCTGCCTTTCACCTGCGATCGCGAACGGTCAGTTTTCGATTCATTTAGTGAATTATTACACAATGCTTTTTGGATTTCAAAGAGAGGAAGAAGGGATTCCAAAAAGTTGCCACAGCAGAAAAGAAAAATTTGCAGTGGCCAAGAAAAAATGGAAAAATCCGTTTGATTTATATTGTTGGAACATATCAAACTGGAGCGTATTATTTAGTACGGTAGTATTAGTGTGGTAATTAGTAAGCGTTTCAAAAATAAAAGTTGTCGTTCATTATAACTAGTGGTTTTCAAGTTGTACTACACACGAGTTGTTTCATTACTGCAATATGGGAGCAACAAAACAATCGCACCTAAACAGTGCCTCTCGATATCGAAAATATTTATGCTTCTTCAAATCAGAAAAGTAGATACGAGGGAAAACCATTGTAAATAACAAAAAGTTTTAAGCAAATTCGCGAATGGCAGACAATATTGTTCGCCATTTTTGTATTGCCATTCAAATCGGGTGCATGAACTCAGGATATCTGTTTCGCATCATGCGCGCCGTCTTGGTGCTGTGTATCGGACTATATCTTTTGAGCAGTTTAATTTCATAGTCCGATCTAGAGCACAGAGATGGCGCGCGTGTTGCCAAAATACTTGTCTTGCGTATTAAATATAATTTACTGCAAATAAATGTTTAGTAGCAATAAAAATTAGAAAGTACGTATTTCTGAACATGTTTTCATCGAAAACAGTTTCGAAAATATATTATTTTGGTTTTTGATTGTTCTCATTGGATCGAATTTACTTCTTATTGTTTTTTTATTGAAATGAGAGAGTGTTATTAATGTGGAATTGTGTTATTATGTGCTATTTATAATGTAAATTTTAAATTTAAAAGAATATTGAAATTTATTTTTCTGAACCAATTCTATCGCTTTTGTTGATATCATGAGTTTCAAACACAGCGACACTACAGTTATAACACCCGCGCCTGCATTTAAAGACCACCTAACATTTTGGTGGTTTCCCCACCCTGACCCCTCTACCTTTAGTTGTCGGTCCATATATTGATAACTAATTTTGTTTGCAGGTTTGCGCACATTTGTGTTGGAATGTTGAAGATCTTCAGTATAATCAGTTGAATATTGGAGATTAAACACATCAAAAGTGTTTACAAAATATGGTTTATTATGGTTTCAAAGTATTTATTCTCATTGCATTACAAATTTCTTATTATTACAGACATTTATTTTTTAGAAATTATTCAGAGCAATGGTGTCTCGCAACGTCGAAATTTTGTAATTGCACGAACATTTATTAAAAAAATAGTATTTGCACAACATACCATGAATTTACTAGAACAGTTTTTCAATTGTTTTCATTTGAATATTTAATAAATTAAAACGGTTGAACTTACATTGGTATCCGAACGAAGACCGTTAGAATTCAATCAACCGTTTAGAATTCGCTAAAGAAAATAAAAATCTGGAAAAGCAGGAGATATGGAATTCCAATAAGTAAGTCATTATATCAATGTTATTAGTAGTGATTTTTTTAAATATTGAAAGTATATGTTTATGCAGTACGAAGTATTTTAATTAGACTCTTATAAGACAACGACCATACTACATTGGCACAGCCGTTTATCGTCTCTTGTTGCCGTTTTTGCTAAAAACCATTGATTTTTTTTTCAAGTAAATAAATACGATTTATACAAAAGTACATAAAATATAGAAATAAATTGAATTTGTTATTATTAACATTATTAAGAGGAGTACTTTGGTTGAGCTCCCATTTCAGCGCGTCTACTGAATCAATTTTAAATATTTAAAATGATATACATTCTAGAAATATTAATCTATGCTGTTGATGGAACAAAGTTGTTATAGTTCATTGTAAAAATACAGCTAAATTAATTAGTTAAATAATTAATAATTTAACTACTAACTAGGTGTTCATTGGCAAAACTTCTTTTCAAATTATTAAACCTATTTATTTATGTACCTGAATAAATAAAATACATAATATGCAAGTAATTTCAAAGATGTGGGCGTTTTTTAATATTTAAATTCCTTAACGTTAATTCTTCTAAATAATCCAATGAGTTTAAAGATTTTTTTAGATTCAATATTTGAAATTCAATTTTTTCGAGACTTGCCAGATTATTTTCCATTAGTGATATTATTTCAAATAGCTACAATATTATTATGTTGATATTAAGAAAATAATTTTAAACCCATTTGATCTTACTGGGGGATTTTGAAGTGTACATCTCTTTTCAAACTTATAAAATTGATCCAAAAATGTTCCTTGATTCAAAAGAGAAATTTGGGAATCGAGAACATGTTTATATCTACAAATGCAAAATATCAAGCAAATTTAATAATTGACATATTTACAGTTTTATACACATCCCAACGATTTTCGTCAAATGGTGCATAATTTCTACACGCGTTAATTTCATCTTCTAATTCAGTTAATTCAATTTCAACTTTATGTTGAGATTTATCAATTGCTAAAATACTTTGATGAATCTGCGATTCTAAGCATTTGCAGAAATTTAAGCGACCATTGAGTATTTGGAGCTGAAAAGTAATTTATACGTTATTAATATAGCATTTGAAACAAAATTATAATTAAGTTTAAAATTATAATGAGTCAGAAGAAGTAGCAACTAGAAAATGTCAAGTGGAGAATTCTTCGCAAACGCTTTCTGCCAGCAGTACTTTCCATTCCAACTCTCCATATAAATTCTGCTCCTTATGTAAGTTCATTTTATCAGTATTATTAGTTGATTATTTAAAAATGTACTAATTGGTTTGACATCTTGCTTATAAAACTCCGATGTTATCGAACTGTTTGCCAAAAGTTTTTGTATTTAATATTATTTAAATGTCATCATGTTACTATAACGGAACTTCTGGATTTAAAAAAAGAGAATAATGAAGTTCGGGAAGCTACCACTGCAGAAATGAAAAATTTGTGGTGGTTGAGAAGAAATAGAAAGAACGTTGTTTGCGCAAGTTTTTTTTGATGTTGGAATGAAAATTCTGTTGGAAATGCCCAGTTAACGATATTATCTGCTTCGGAAAATTCTCTATTCCGTGCTTTCAAAAAAAGTAGCAATTGGATAATTTCAAATGGTGACATACACAGCAGATGGTTTCTGGATTTCAAAAACAGGAAGAAGAGATTCCGAGAAGCTGCCACTGCAAAAAAGAACAATTTGCAGTGGCCATGAAGAAATGGAAGGATCGTCGTTTCATATGTTTTTGATATTGGGATAAAAATTCTGATAAAAATGCAGAGTCAACTTCAAACTGCTCAAGTTTTTTGGATTTACAAGTCAGTATCTTAACCGAATCTATATTTATTGTTCAGTCCCCGTCTTAGTTTTAACTGTTTTATTTCATATATTTTTTCGGTGTGTTTTGAGAGGTTTGATTTTGAATTTAAATTTATTTACTATTCGCAGTTTCTGTGAACGTACGCAGTGTATTTTTTGTGCACCAATTTTTATTTAAAGTTTTTTTTTCCTTTGTGCCTGGCGAGCGACCGAGAACTTAAAAACGCTCTCTTGCCTTTGACCTGCGATTGCGAACAGTCAGTTTTCGATTCATTTAGTGAATTATTACACAATGCTTTTTGGATTTCAAAAAGAGGAAGAAAGGATTCCAAAAAGTTGCCACAGCAGAAAAGAAAAATTTGCAGTGGCCAAGAAAAAATGGAAAAATCCGTTTCATTTATATTGTTGGAACATATCAAACTGGAGCGTATTTTTTTTCATCAGATCCTACCAGTACTTCCCCATTCCAATAAAACAGTTGGATGCAGAGTCAGAAGAAGTAGCAACTGGAAAATGTCAAGTGGAGAATTCTTCGCAAACGCTTTCTGCCAGCAGTACTTTCCATTCCAACTCTCCATATAAATTCTGCTCCTTATGTAAGTTTATTTTATCAGTATTATTAGTTGATTATTTAAAAATGTACTAATTGGTTTGACATCTTGCTTATAAAACTCCGATGTTCTCAAACTTTTTTTGCCAAAAGTTTTTGTATTTAATATTATTTAAATGTCATCATGTTACTATAACGGAACTTCTGGATTTAAAAAAAGAGAATAATGAAGTTCGGGAAGCTACCACTGCAGAAATGAAAAATTTGTGGTGGTTGAGAAGAAATAGAATGAACGTTGTTTGCGCAAGTTTTTTTTGATGTTGGAATGAAAATTCTGTTGGAAATGCCCAGTTAACGATATTATCTGCTTCGGAAAATTCTCTATTCCGTGCTTTCAAAAAAAGTAGCAATTGGATAATTTCAAATGGTGACATACACAGCAGATGGTTTCTGGATTTCAAAAACAGGAAGAAGAGATTCCGAGAAGCTGCCACTGCAAAAAAGAATAATTTGCAGTGGCCATGAAGAAATGGAAGGATCGTCGTTTCATTTGTCTTTGATATTGGGATAAAATTTTGATAGAAATGCAGAGTCAAATTCAAACTGCTCCAGTTTTTTGGATCTACATGTCAGTATCTTAACCGAATCTATATTTATTGTTCAGTAGCGGTCTTAGTTTTAATTGTTTTATTTTATATATGTTTTCGGTGTGTTTTGAGAGGTTTGATTTTGAATTTAAATTTATTTACTATTTGCAGTTTCTGTGAATGTACGCAGTGTGTTTTTTTGTAAACCACTTTTTCTTTCATGTTTTTTTTTCCTTTGTGCCTGGCGAGCGACCGAGAACTTAAAAACGCTCTCTTGTCTTTGACCTGCGATTGCGAACAGTCAGTTTTCGATTCATTTAGTGAATTATTACACAATGCTTTTTGGATTTCAAAAAGAGGAAGAAAGGATTCCAAAAAGTTGCCACAGCAGAAAAGAAAAATTTGCAGTGGCCAAGAAAAAATGGAAAAATCCGTTTCATTTATATTGTTGGAACATATCAAACTGGAGCGTATTTTTTTTCGTCAGATCCTACCAGTACTTTCCCATTCCAATGGAACAGTTGGATGCAGAGTCAGAAGAAGTAGCAACTGGAAAATGTCAAGTGGAGAATTCTTTGCAAACGCTTTCTGCCAGCAGTACTTTCCATTCCAACTCTCCATATAAATTCTGCTCCTTATGTAAGTTCATTTTATCAGTATTATTAGTTGATTATTTAAAAATGTACTAATTGGTTTGACATCTTGCTTATAAAACTCCGATGTTATCGAACTGTTTGCCAAAAGTTTTTGTATTTAATATTATTTAAATGTCATCATGTTACTATAACGGAACTTCTGGATTTAAAAAAAGAGAATAATGAAGTTCGGGAAGCTACCACTGCAGAAATGAAAAATTTGTGGTGGTTGAGAAGAAATAGAAAGAACGTTGTTTGCGCAAGTTTTTTTTGATGTTGGAATGAAAATTCTGTTAGAAATGCCCAGTTAACTATATTATCTGCTTCGGGAAATTTTCTATTCCGTGCTTTCAAAAAAGTATCAATTGGATAATTTCAAATGGTCACATACACAGCAGATGGTTTATGGATTTCAAAAACAGGAAGAATGGATTCCGAGAAGCTGCCACCGCAAAAAAGAAAAATTTGCAGTGGCCATGAAGAAATGGAAGGATCGTCGTTTCATTTGTTTTTGATATTGGGATAAAAATTCTGATAGAAATGTAGAGTCAACTTCAAACTGCTCCAGTTTTTTAGATTTACAAGTCAGTATCTTAACCGAAACTATATTTATTGTTCAGTCCCCGTCTTAGTTTTAATTGTTTTATTTTAAATATTTTTTCGGTGTGTTTTGAGAGGTTTGATTTTGAATTTAAATTTATTTACTATTCGCAGTTTTTGTGAACGTACGCAGTGTTTTTTTTTGTGCACCAATTTTTGTTTAAAGTTTTTTTTCTTTGTGCCTGGCGAGCGACCGAGAACTTAAAAACGCTCTCTTGCCTTTGACCTGCGATTGCGAACGGTCAGTTTTCGATTCATTTAGTGAATTATTACACAATGCTTTTTGGATTTCAAAGAGAGGAAGAAAGGATTCCAAAAAGTTGCCACAGCAGAAAAGAAAAATTTGCAGTGGCCAAAAAAAAAATGGAAAAATCTGTTTCATTTATATTGTTGGAACATATCAAACTGGAGCGTATTTTTTTTCGTCAGATCCTACGAGTACTTACCCATTCCAATGGAACAGTTGGATGCAGAGTCAGAAGAAGTAGCAACTGGAAAATGTCAAGTGGAGAATTCTTCGCAAACGCTTTCTGCCAGCAGTACTTTCCATTCCAACTCTCCATATAAATTCTGCTCCTTATGTAAGTTCATTTTATCAGTATTATTAGTTGATTATTTAAAAATGTACTAATTGGTTGGACATCTTGCTTATAAAACTCCGATGTTATCGAACTGTTTGCCAAAAGTTTTTGTATTTAATATTATTTAAATGTCATCATGTTACTATAACGGAACTTCTGGATTTAAAAAAAAGGAATAATGAAGTTCGGAAAGCTACCACTGCAGAAATAAAAAATTTGTGGTGGTTGAGAAGAAATAGAAAGAACGTTCTTTGCGCAAGTTTTTTTTGATGTTGGAATGAAAATTCTGTTAGAAATGCCCAGTTAACTATATTATCTGCTTCGGGAAATTTTCTATTCCGTTGTAATGTAACCCCCTGTATTTAAATTTGGCGCGTGAACGTCTTACCCTTTCCCCCCTACTTTTAAAAGTGAACAGTTATTCTTAGTGTCGAATGTACATGTCAACGAGGAGAGGATGAGGTTAAATAAATAATTCAAAACTTTCTTCGTACATTTCGTCTATTGGAAAAACAACAAAAAAAAAACGAGTCCAATATAAAAATGTACAAAATACGGAAGACTCCAATAAATACCTAAATATTCTTAACAAGCACACATAGGAAGAGTCCACCGGAGAAACCTCTGTGTATAGCTTGATTTGCACTTATGACTCATTTTGGCACAACATTACAAAATTAAACATTAGTAAATCTTCTTGGTAAAACACTCTTCCCTTCTTAGAAACAAAGTTAAATAGAACTAACCCACATGCAAAATCCCAACTAAAAGTTAGTAAAAATAAAATATAAATAAATAACAAAAGATTGGTCAATCCAGATGGATTTGATGGGCACATCGGAGCCTCTGGTTTAGCTGAAAATCCCTATCCCACATAATTATATAAAAACCAGATAAAGTTGATACCAGCAATTACAAGTAACCTACCGTCATCTTTCCGTTGCCAGTCCCGGCCCACATAAATCCCACAAAATAACATAAACATTATAAAAAGATAATCATCGTTGGACGGTAGGGAGCGATGGCTGCTGGCAACAATCCAGAAGGGAGTACTACAATGTGACTTTTCACGGAACAATAACATTAATATAATGTTGAAATACATGAGGTACCAAGACAAGAAAAAGTATTTCCCAAGAAGAAGAACAATCTAATACATTATCACATTTAACAGAGTCATAAGAGCTAGTAAAACTATTTAACAATTGTATAATATGAGATATTACTATTGATATCATAATGAATATAAAACATCTAAATCGTCAAAACTGTATTTGTAAGAGATAAACAAACAGACCTTAAAACAAATTAACAATGAGTCATCCCTTTGCAGGTATAAACTCGACATTTTAATCTGAAATATACAGAGTGTTTATGTAAAAACACACTAAATCGTCATTCAGATAAATATACATATAGATATAATAAAGGAATATTTGATTACTTTATTCATATTAAAAGATTGCAACGATAATTGATTCTAAATGACGTTTTACAAAAACGATACGACATGTGCACTCGCCGCCATTAGCACCAAATCCAATCCCAAGATTTAATATTAAAAACGCGTACAGGACAGTGTTATGACATTAGACACAATTTAAGAGTATGTAAAGAAATATATGGAAGTAAATATAAAATGTATTTAAAGAAAATCCCTTACCTTTTGAAAAACCAAAGTAAAAATTTGTCAGAAAAAACACACTTATTCACTTAAGCTCACCATCCGAATGTCCTCTCTCCCACCTACTTCGTTCACCCTCTTCCCTAAATCGCCCCGACTCGCCTCTCTTCGGCAGATGCTTTTTCCTACAAGTACGACTTTACTCTGACCTTACTCAATTTGCAATATAATTTTAAATAATTTAGATAATAATCCCTACACCGTGCTTTCAAAAAAGTAGCAATTGGATAATTTCAAATGGTGACATACACAGCAGATGGTTTATGGATTTCAAAAACAGGAAGAATGGATTCCGAGAAGATGCCACCGCAAAAAAGAAAAATTTGCAGTGGCCATGAAGAAATGGAAGGATCGTCGTTTCATTTGTTTTTGATATTGGGATAAAAAATCTGATAGAAATGCAGAGTCAACTTCAAACTGCTCCAGTTTTTTGGATTTACAAGTCAGTATCTTAACCGAATCTATATTTATTGTTCAGTCCCCGTCTTAGTTTTAACTGTTTTATTTCATATATTTTTTCGGTGTGTTTTGAGAGGTTTGATTTTGAATTTAAATTTATTTACTATTCGCAGTTTCTGTGAACGTACGCAGTGTTTTTTTTGTGCACCAATTTTTGTTTAAAGTTTTTTTTTCTTTGTGCCTGACGAGCGACCGAGAACTTAAAAAACGCTCTCTTGCCTTTGACCTGCGATTGCGAACGGTCAGTTTTCGATTGATTTAGTGAATTATTACACAATGCTTTTTGGATTTCAAAAAGAGGAAGAAAAAATTCCAAAAAGTTGCCACAGCAGAAAAGAAAAATTTGCAGTGGCCAAGAAAAAATGGAAAAATCCGTTTCATTTATATTGTTGGAACATATCAAACTGGAGCGTATTTTTTTTCGTCATATCCTACGAGTACTTCCCCATTCTAATGGAACAGTTGGATGCAGAGTCAGAAGAAGTAGCAACTGGAAAATGTCAAGTGGAGAATTCTTCGCAAACGCTTTCTGCCAGCAGTACTTTCCATTCCAACTCTCCATATAAATTCTGCTCCTTATGTAAGTTCATTTTATCAGTATTATTAGTTGATTATTTCAAAATGTACTAATTGGTTTGACATCTTGCTTATAAAACTCCGATGTTATCGAACTGTTTGCCAAAAGTTTTTGTATTTAATATTATTTAAATGTCATCATGTTACTATAACGAAACTTCTGGATTTAAAAAAAAGGAATAATGAAGTTCGGAAAGCTACCACTGCAGAAATGAAAAATTTGTGGTGGTTGAGAAGAAATAGAAAGAACGTTCTTTGCGCAAGTTTTTTTTGATGTTGGAATGAAAATTCTGTTAGAAATGCCCAGTTAACTATATTATCTGCTTCGGGAAATTTTCTATTCCGTGCTTTCAAAAAAGTAGCAATTGGATAATTTCAAATGGTGACATACACACCAGATGGTTTATGGATTTCAAAAACAGGAAGAATGGATTCCGAGAAGCTGCCACCGCAAAAAAGAAAAATTTGCAGTGGCCATGAAGAAATGGAAGGATCGTCATTTCATTTGTTTTTGATATTGGGATAAAAATTCTGATAGAAATGCAGAGTCAACTTCAAACTGCTCCAGTTTTTTGGATTTACAAGTCAGTATCTTAACCGAATCTATATTTATTGTTCAGTCCCCGTCTTAGTTTTAATTGTTTTATTTTATATATTTTTTCGATGTGTTTTGAGAGGTTTGATTTTGAATTTAAATTTATTTACTATTCGCAGTTTTTGTGAACGTACGCAGTGTTTTTTTTTGTGCACCAATTTTTGTTTAAAGTTTTTTTTTCTTTGTGCCTGGCGAGCGACCGAGAACTTAAAAACGCTCTCTTGCCTTTGACCTGCGATTGCGAACGGTCAGTTTTCGATTCATTTAGTGAATTATTACACAATGCTTTTTGGATTTCAAAGAGAGGAAGAAAGGATTCCAAAAAGTTGCCACAGCAGAAATAAAAAATTTGCAGTGGCCAAGAAAAAATGGAAAAATCCGTTTCATTTATATTGTTGGAACATATCAAACTGGAGCGTATTTTTTTTCGTCAGATCCTACCAGTACTTCCCCATTCCAATGGAACAGTTGTATGCAGAGTCAGAAGAAGTAGCAACTGGAAAATGTCAAGTGGAGAATTCTTTGCAAACGCTTTCTGCCAGCAGTACTTTCCATTCCAACTCTCTATATAAATTCTGCTCCTTATGTAAGTTTATTTTATCAGTATTATTAGTTGATTATTTAAAAATGTACTAATTGGTTTGACATCTTGCTTATAAAACTCCGATGTTCTCAAACTGTTTGCCAAAAGTTTTTGTATTTAATATTATTTAAATGTCATCATGTTACTATAACGGAACTTCTGGATTTAAAAAAAGAGAATAATGAAGTTCGGGAAGCTACCACTGCAGAAATGAAAAATTTGTGGTGGTTGAGAAGAAATAGAAAGAACGTTGTTTGCGCAAGTTTTTTTTGATGTTGGAATGAAAATTCTGTTGGAAATGCCCAGTTAAAGTTTTTTTTTCTTCCTTTGTGCCTGGCGAACGACCGAGAACTTAAAAACGCTCTCTTGCCTTTGACCTGCGATTGCGAACGGTCAGTTTTCGATTCATTTAGTGAATTATTACACAATGCTTTTTGGATTTCAAAAAGAGGAAGAAAGGATTCCAAAAAGTTGCCACAGCAGAAACGAAAAATTTGCAGTGGCCAAAAAAAAATGGAAAAATCCGTTTCATTTATATTGTTGGAACATATCAAACTGAAGCGTATTTTTTTTCGTCAGATGCTACCAGTACTTTCCCATTCCAATGGAACAGTTGGATGCAGAGTCAGAAGAAGTAGCAACTGGAAAATGTCAAGTGGAGAATTCTTCGCAAACGCTTTCTGCCAGCAGTACTTTCCATTCCAACTCTCCATATAAATTCTGCTCCTTATGTAAGTTCATTTTATCAGTATTATTAGTTGATTATTTAAAAATGTACTAATTGGTTTGACATCTTGCTTATAAAACTCCGATGTTCTCAAACTGTTTGCCAAAAGTTTTTGTATTTAATATTATTTAAATGTCATCATGTTACTATAACGAAACTTCTGGATTTAAAAAAAAGGAATAATGAAGTTCGGAAAGCTACCACTGCAGAAATGAAAAATTTGTGGTGGTTGGAAGAAATAGAAAGAACGTTCTTTGCGCAAGTTTTTTTTGATGTTGGAATGAAAATTCTGTTAGAAATGCCCAGTTAACTATATTATCTGCTTCGGGAAATTTTCTATTCCGTGCTTTCAAAAAAGTAGCAATTGGATAATTTCAAATGGTGACATACACACCAGATGGTTTATGGATTTCAAAAACAGGAAGAATGGATTCCGAGAAGCTGCCACCGCAAAAAAGAAAAATTTGCAGTGGCCATGAAGAAATGGAAGGATCGTCATTTCATTTGTTTTTGATATTGGGATAAAAATTCTGATAGAAATGCAGAGTCAACTTCAAACTGCTCCAGTTTTTTGGATTTACAAGTCAGTATCTTAACCGAATCTATATTTATTGTTCAGTCCCCGTCTTAGTTTTAATTGTTTTATTTTATATATTTTTTCGATGTGTTTTGAGAGGTTTGATTTTGAATTTAAATTTATTTACTATTCGCAGTTTTTGTGAACGTACGCAGTGTTTTTTTTTTGTGCACCAATTTTTGTTTAAAGTTTTTTTTTCTTTGTGCCTGGCGAGCGACCGAGAACTTAAAAACGCTCTCTTGCCTTTGACCTGCGATTGCGAACGGTCAGTTTTCGATTCATTTAGTGAATTATTACACAATGCTTTTTGGATTTCAAAGAGAGGAAGAAAGGATTCCAAAAAGTTGCCACAGCAGAAATAAAAAATTTGCAGTGGCCAAGAAAAAATGAAAAAATCCGTTTCATTTATATTGTTGGAACATATCAAACTGGAGCGTATTTTTTTTCGTCAGATCCTACCAGTACTTCCCCATTCCAATGGAACAGTTGTATGCAGAGTCAGAAGAAGTAGCAACTGGAAAATGTCAAGTGGAGAATTCTTTGCAAACGCTTTCTGCCAGCAGTACTTTCCATTCCAACTCTCTATATAAATTCTGCTCCTTATGTAAGTTTATTTTATCAGTATTATTAGTTGATTATTTAAAAATGTACTAATTGGTTTGACATCTTGCTTATAAAACTCCGATGTTCTCAAACTGTTTGCCAAAAGTTTTTGTATTTAATATTATTTAAATGTCATCATGTTACTATAACGGAACTTCTGGATTTAAAAAAAGAGAATAATGAAGTTCGGGAAGCTACCACTGCAGAAATGAAAAATTTGTGGTGGTTGAGAAGAAATAGAAAGAACGTTGTTTGCGCAAGTTTTTTTTGATGTTGGAATGAAAATTCTGTTGGAAATGCCCAGTTAAAGTTTTTTTTTTCTTCCTTTGTGCCTGGCGAACGACCGAGAACTTAAAAACGCTCTCTTGCCTTTGACCTGCGATTGCGAACGGTCAGTTTTCGATTCATTTAGTGAATTATTCCACAATGCTTTTTGGATTTCAAAAAGAGGAAGAAAGGATTCCAAAAAGTTGCCACAGCAGAAACGAAAAATTTGCAGTGGCCAAAAAAAAATGGAAAAATCCGTTTCATTTATATTGTTGGAACATATCAAACTGAAGCGTATTTTTTTTCGTCAGATGCTACCAGTACTTTCCCATTCCAATGGAACAGTTGGATGCAGAGTCAGAAGAAGTAGCAACTGGAAAATGTCAAGTGGAGAATTCTTCGCAAACGCTTTCTGCCAGCAGTACTTTCCATTCCAACTCTCCATATAAATTCTGCTCCTTATGTAAGTTCATTTTATCAGTATTATTAGTTGATTATTTAAAAATGTACTAATTGGTTTGACATCTTGCTTATAAAACTCCGATGTTCTCAAACTGTTTGCCAAAAGTTTTTGTATTTAATATTATTTAAATGTCATCATGTTACTATAACGGAACTTCTGGATTTAAAAAAAGAGAATAATGAAGTTCGGGAAGCTACCACTGCAGAAATGAAAAATTTGTGGTGTTTGAGAAGAAATAGAAAGAACGTTGTTTGCGCAAGTTTTTTTTGATGTTGGAATGAAAATTCTATTGGAAATGCCCAGTTAACGATATTATCTGCTTCGGAAAATTCTCTATTCCGTGCTTTCAAAAAAAGTAGCAATTGGATAATTTCAAATGGTGACATACACAGCAGATGGTTTCTGGATTTCAAAAACAGGAAGAAGAGATTCCGAGAAGCTGCCACTGCAAAAAAGAATAATTTGCAGTGGCCATGAAGAAATGGAAGGATCGTCGTTTCATTTGTTTTTGATATTGGGATAAAAATTCTGATAGAAATGCAGAGTCAACTTCAAACTGCTCAAGTTTTTTGGATTTACAAGTCAGTATCTTAACCGAATCTAAATTTATTGTTCAGTCCCCGTCTTAGTTTTAACTGTTTTATTTCATATATTTTTTCGGTGTGTTTTGAGAAGTTTGATTTTGAATTTAAATTTATTTACTATTCGCAGTTTCTGCGAACGTACGCAGTGTTTTTTTTTGTGCACCAATTTTTGATTAAAGTTTTTTTTTCTTTGTGCCTGGCGAGCGACCGAGAACTTAAAAACGCTCTCTTGCCTTTGACCTGCGATTTCGAACGGTCAGTTTTCGATTCATTTAGTGAATTATTACACAATGCTTTTTGGATTTCAAAAAGAGGAAGAAAAAATTCCAAAAAGTTGCCACAGCAGAAAAAAAAAATTTGCAGTGGCCAAGAAAAAATGGAAAAATCCGTTTCATTTATATTGTTGGAACATATAAAACTGGAGCGAATTTTTTTTCGTCATATCCGACGAGTACTTCCCCATTCTAATGGAACAGTTGGATGCAGAGTCAGAAAAAGTAGCAACTGGAAAATGTCAAGTGGAGAATTCTTCGCAAACGCTTTCTGCCAGCAGTACTTTCCATTCCAACTCTCCATATAAATTCTGCTCCTTATGTAAGTTCATTTTATCAGTATTATTAGTTGATTATTTAAAAATGTACTAATTGGTTTGACATCTTGCTTATAAAACTCCGATGTTATCGAACTGTTTGCCAAAAGTTTTTGTATTTAATATTATTTAAATGTCATCATGTTACTATAACGGAACTTCTGGATTTAAAAAAAAGGAATAATGAAGTTCGGAAAGCTACCACTGCAGAAATGAAAAATTTGTGGTAGTTGAGAAGAAATAGAAAGAACGTTGTTTGCGCAAGTTTTTTTTGATGTTGGAATGAAAATTCTGTTGCAAATGCCCAGTTAACGATATTATCTGCTTCGGGAAATTTTCTATTCCGTGCTTTCAAAAAAGTATCAATTGGATAATTTCAAATGGTGACATACACAGCAGATGGTTTATGGATTTCAAAAACAGGAAAAATGGATTCCGAGAAACTGCCACCGCAAAAAAGAAAAATTTGCAGTGGCCATGAAGAAATGGAAGGATCGTCGTTTCATTTGTTTTTGATATTGGGATAAAAATTCTGATAGAAATGCAGAGTCAACTTCAAACTGCTCCAGTTTTTTGGATTTACAGGTCAGTATCTTAACCGAATCTATATTTATTGTTCAGTCCCTGTCTTAGTTTTAATTGTTTTATTTTATATATTTTTTCGGTGTGTTTTGAGAGGTTTGATTTTGAATTTAAATTTATTTGCTATTCGCAGTTTTTGTGAACGTACGCAGTGTTTTTTTTTTGTGCACCAATTTTTTTTTTAAAAGTTTTTTTTTCTTTGTGCCTGGCGAGCGACCGAGAACTTAAAAACGCTCTCTTGCCTTTGACCTGCGATTGCGAACGGTCAGTTTTCGATTCATTTAGAGAATTATTACACAATGCTTTTTGGATTTCAAAAAGAGGAAGAAAGGATTCCAAAAAGTTGCCACAGCAGGAAAGAAAAAATTGCAGTGGCCAAAAAAAAATGGAAAAATCCGTTTCATTTATATTGTTGGAACATATCAAACTGGAGCGTATTTTTTTCGTCAGATCCTACGAGTACTTCCCCATTCCAATGGAACAGTTGGATGCAGAGTCAGAAGAAGTAGCAACTGGAAAATGTCAAGTGGAGAATTCTTCGCAAACGCTTTCTGCCAGCAGTACTTTCCATTCCAACTCTCCATATAAATACTGCTCCTTATGTAAGTTCATTTTATCAGTATTATTAGTTGATTATTTAAAAATGTACTAATTGGTTTGACATCTTGCTTATAAAACTCCGATGTTCTCAAACTGTTTGCCAAAAGTTTTTGTATTTAATATTATTTAAATGTTATCATGTTACTATAACGGAACTTCTGGATTTAAAAAAAGAAAATAATGAAGTTCGGGAAGCTACCACTGCAGAAATTAAAAATTTGTAGTGGTTGGGAAGAAATAGAAAGAACGTTGTTTGCGCAAGTTTTTTTTTATGTTGGAATGAAAACTCTGTTGGAAATGCCCAGTTAAAGTTTTTTTTTCTTCCTTTGTGCCTGGCGAACGACCGAGAACTTAAAAACGCTCTCTTGCCTTTGACCTGCGATTGCGAACGGTCAGTTTTTAAATCATTTAGTGAATTATTACACAATGCTTTTTGGATTTCAAAAAGAGGAAGAAAGGATTCCAAAAAGTTGCCACAGCAGAAACGAAAAATTTGCAGTGGCCAAAAAAAAATGGAAAAATCCGTTTCATTTATATTGTTGGAACATATCAAACTGAAGCGTATTTTTTTTCGTCAGATGCTACCAGTACTTTCCCATTCCAATGGAACAGTTGGATGCAGAGTCAGAAGAAGTAGCAACTGGAAAATGTCAAGTGGAGAATTCTTCGCAAACGCTTTCTGCCAGCAGTACTTTCCATTCCAACTCTCCATATAAATTCTGCTCCTTATGTAAGTTCATTTTATCAGTATTATTAGTTGATTATTTAAAAATGTACTAATTGGTTTGACATCTTGCTTATAAAACTCCGATGTTCTCAAACTGTTTGCCAAAAGTTTTTGTATTTAATATTATTTAAATGTCATCATGTTACTATAACGGAACTTCTGGATTTAAAAAAAGAGAATAATGAAGTTCGGGAAGCTACCACTGCAGAAATGAAAAATTTGTGGTGTTTGAGAAGAAATAGAAAGAACGTTGTTTGCGCAAGTTTTTTTTGATGTTGGAATGAAAATTCTATTGGAAATGCCCAGTTAACGATATTATCTGCTTCGGAAAATTCTCTATTCCGTGCTTTCAAAAAAAGTAGCAATTGGATAATTTCAAATGGTGACATACACAGCAGATGGTTTCTGGATTTCAAAAACAGGAAGAAGAGATTCCGAGAAGCTGCCACTGCAAAAAAGAATAATTTGCAGTGGCCATGAAGAAATGGAAGGATCGTCGTTTCATTTGTTTTTGATATTGGGATAAAAATTCTGATAGAAATGCAGAGTCAACTTCAAACTGCTCAAGTTTTTTGGATTTACAAGTCAGTATCTTAACCGAATCTAAATTTATTGTTCAGTCCCCGTCTTAGTTTTAACTGTTTTATTTCATATATTTTTTCGGTGTGTTTTGAGAAGTTTGATTTTGAATTTAAATTTATTTACTATTCGCAGTTTCTGCGAACGTACGCAGTGTTTTTTTTTGTGCACCAATTTTTGATTAAAGTTTTTTTTTCTTTGTGCCTGGCGAGCGACCGAGAACTTAAAAACGCTCTCTTGCCTTTGACCTGCGATTTCGAACGGTCAGTTTTCGATTCATTTAGTGAATTATTACACAATGCTTTTTGGATTTCAAAAAGAGGAAGAAAAAATTCCAAAAAGTTGCCACAGCAGAAAAAAAAAATTTGCAGTGGCCAAGAAAAAATGGAAAAATCCGTTTCATTTATATTGTTGGAACATATAAAACTGGAGCGAATTTTTTTTCGTCATATCCGACGAGTACTTCCCCATTCTAATGGAACAGTTGGATGCAGAGTCAGAAAAAGTAGCAACTGGAAAATGTCAAGTGGAGAATTCTTCGCAAACGCTTTCTGCCAGCAGTACTTTCCATTCCAACTCTCCATATAAATTCTGCTCCTTATGTAAGTTCATTTTATCAGTATTATTAGTTGATTATTTAAAAATGTACTAATTGGTTTGACATCTTGCTTATAAAACTCCGATGTTATCGAACTGTTTGCCAAAAGTTTTTGTATTTAATATTATTTAAATGTCATCATGTTACTATAACGGAACTTCTGGATTTAAAAAAAAGGAATAATGAAGTTCGGAAAGCTACCACTGCAGAAATGAAAAATTTGTGGTAGTTGAGAAGAAATAGAAAGAACGTTGTTTGCGCAAGTTTTTTTTGATGTTGGAATGAAAATTCTGTTGCAAATGCCCAGTTAACGATATTATCTGCTTCGGGAAATTTTCTATTCCGTGCTTTCAAAAAAGTATCAATTGGATAATTTCAAATGGTGACATACACAGCAGATGGTTTATGGATTTCAAAAACAGGAAAAATGGATTCCGAGAAACTGCCACCGCAAAAAAGAAAAATTTGCAGTGGCCATGAAGAAATGGAAGGATCGTCGTTTCATTTGTTTTTGATATTGGGATAAAAATTCTGATAGAAATGCAGAGTCAACTTCAAACTGCTCCAGTTTTTTGGATTTACAGGTCAGTATCTTAACCGAATCTATATTTATTGTTCAGTCCCTGTCTTAGTTTTAATTGTTTTATTTTATATATTTTTTCGGTGTGTTTTGAGAGGTTTGATTTTGAATTTAAATTTATTTGCTATTCGCAGTTTTTGTGAACGTACGCAGTGTTTTTTTTTTGTGCACCAATTTTTTTTTTAAAAGTTTTTTTTTCTTTGTGCCTGGCGAGCGACCGAGAACTTAAAAACGCTCTCTTGCCTTTGACCTGCGATTGCGAACGGTCAGTTTTCGATTCATTTAGAGAATTATTACACAATGCTTTTTGGATTTCAAAAAGAGGAAGAAAGGATTCCAAAAAGTTGCCACAGCAGGAAAGAAAAAATTGCAGTGGCCAAAAAAAAATGGAAAAATCCGTTTCATTTATATTGTTGGAACATATCAAACTGGAGCGTATTTTTTTCGTCAGATCCTACGAGTACTTCCCCATTCCAATGGAACAGTTGGATGCAGAGTCAGAAGAAGTAGCAACTGGAAAATGTCAAGTGGAGAATTCTTCGCAAACGCTTTCTGCCAGCAGTACTTTCCATTCCAACTCTCCATATAAATACTGCTCCTTATGTAAGTTCATTTTATCAGTATTATTAGTTGATTATTTAAAAATGTACTAATTGGTTTGACATCTTGCTTATAAAACTCCGATGTTCTCAAACTGTTTGCCAAAAGTTTTTGTATTTAATATTATTTAAATGTTATCATGTTACTATAACGGAACTTCTGGATTTAAAAAAAGAAAATAATGAAGTTCGGGAAGCTACCACTGCAGAAATTAAAAATTTGTAGTGGTTGGGAAGAAATAGAAAGAACGTTGTTTGCGCAAGTTTTTTTTTATGTTGGAATGAAAACTCTGTTGGAAATGCCCAGTTAAAGTTTTTTTTTCTTCCTTTGTGCCTGGCGAACGACCGAGAACTTAAAAACGCTCTCTTGCCTTTGACCTGCGATTGCGAACGGTCAGTTTTTAAATCATTTAGTGACTTATTACACAATGCTTTTTGGATTTAAAAAAGAGGAACAAAGGATTCCAAAAAGTTGCCACAGCAGAAACGAACAATTTGCAGTGGCCAAAAAAAAAAATGGAAAAATCCGTTTCATTTATATTGTTGGAACATATCAAACTGGAGCGTATTTTTTTTCGTCATATCCTACGAGTACTTCCCTATTCTAATGGAACAGTTGAATGCAGAGTCAAAAGAAGTAGCAACTGGAAAATGTCAAGTGGAGAATTCTTCGCAAACGCTTTCTGCCAGCAGTACTTTCCATTCCAACTCTCCATATAAATTCTGCTCCTTATGTAAGTTCATTTTATCAGTATTATTAGTTGATTATTTAAAAATGTACTAATTGGTTTGACATCTTGCTTATAAAACTCCGATGTTATCGAACTGTTTGCCAAAAGTTTTTGTATTTAATATTATTTAAATGTCATCATGTTACTATAACGGAACTTCTGGATTTAAAAAAAAGGAATAATGAAGTTCGGAAAGCTACCACTGCAGAAATGAAAAATTTGTGGTAGTTGAGAAGAAATAGAAAGAACGTTGTTTGCGCAAGTTTTTTTTGATGTTGGAATGAAAATTCTGTTGCAAATGCCCAGTTAACGATATTATCTGCTTCGGGAAATTTTCTATTCCGTGCTTTCAAAAAAGTATCAATTGGATAATTTCAAATGGTGACATACACAGCAGATGGTTTATGGATTTCAAAAACAGGAAAAATGGATTCCGAGAAACTGCCACCGCAAAAAAGAAAAATTTGCAGTGGCCATGAAGAAATGGAAGGATCGTCGTTTCATTTGTTTTTGATATTGGGATAAAAATTCTGATAGAAATGCAGAGTCAACTTCAAACTGCTCCAGTTTTTTGGATTTACAGGTCAGTATCTTAACCGAATCTATATTTATTGTTCAGTCCCTGTCTTAGTTTTAATTGTTTTATTTTATATATTTTTTCGGTGTGTTTTGAGAGGTTTGATTTTGAATTTAAATTTATTTGCTATTCGCAGTTTTTGTGAACGTACGCAGTGTTTTTTTTTTGTGCACCAATTTTTTTTTTTTAAGTTTTTTTTTCTTTGTGCCTGGCGAGCGACCGAGAACTTAAAAACGCTCTCTTGCCTTTGACCTGCGATTGCGAACGGTCAGTTTTCGATTCATTTAGTGAATTATTACACAATGCTTTTTGGATTTCAAAAAGAGGAAGAAAGGATTCCAAAAAGTTGCCACAGCAGGAAAGAAAAAATTGCAGTGGCCAAAAAAAAATGGAAAAATCCGTTTCATTTATATTGTTGGAACATATCAAACTGGAGCGTATTTTTTTCGTCAGATCCTACGAGTACTTCCCCATTCCAATGGAACAGTTGGATGCAGAGTCAGAAGAAGTAGCAACTGGAAAATGTCAAGTGGAGAATTCTTCGCAAACGCTTTCTGCCAGCAGTACTTTCCATTCCAACTCTCCATATAAATACTGCTCCTTATGTAAGTTCATTTTATCAGTATTATTAGTTGATTATTTAAAAATGTACTAATTGGTTTGACATCTTGCTTATAAAACTCCGATGTTCTCAAACTGTTTGCCAAAAGTTTTTGTATTTAATATTATTTAAATGTTATCATGTTACTATAACGGAACTTCTGGATTTAAAAAAAGAAAATAATGAAGTTCGGGAAGCTACCACTGCAGAAATTAAAAATTTGTAGTGGTTGGGAAGAAATAGAAAGAACGTTGTTTGCGCAAGTTTTTTTTTATGTTGGAATGAAAACTCTGTTGGAAATGCCCAGTTAAAGTTTTTTTTTCTTCCTTTGTGCCTGGCGAACGACCGAGAACTTAAAAACGCTCTCTTGCCTTTGACCTGCGATTGCGAACGGTCAGTTTTCAAATCATTTAGTGACTTATTACACAATGCTTTTTGGATTTAAAAAAGAGGAACAAAGGATTCCAAAAAGTTGCCACAGCAGAAACGAACAATTTGCAGTGGCCAAAAAAAAAAAATGGAAAAATCCGTTTCATTTATATTGTTGGAACATATCAAACTGGAGCGTATTTTTTTTCGTCATATCCTACGAGTACTTCCCTATTCTAATGGAACAGTTGGATGCAGAGTCAAAAGAAGTAGCAACTGGAAAATGTCAAGTGGGGAATTCTTCGCAAACGCTTTCTGCCAGCAGTACTTTCCATTCCAACTCTCCATATAAATTCTGCTCCTTATGTAAGTTCATTTTATCAGTATTATTAGTTGATTATTTAAAAATGTACTAATTGGTTTGACATCTTGCTTATAAAACTCCGATGTTATCGAACTGTTTGCCAAAAGTTTTTGTATTTAATATTATTTAAATGTCATCATGTTACTATTACGGAACTTCTGGATTTAAAAAAAAGGAATAATGAAGTTCGGAAAGCTACCACTGCAGAAATGAAAAATTTGTGGTGGTTGGGAAGAAATAAAAAGAACGTTGTTTGCGCAAGTTTTTTTTGATGTTGGAATGAAAATTCTGTTAGAAATGCCCAGTTAAAGTTTTTTTTCTACCTTTGTGCCTGGCGAACGACCGAGAACTTAAAAACGCTCTCTTGCCTTTGACCTGCGATTGCGAACGGTCAGTTTTCGATTCATTTAGTGAATTATTACACAATGCTTTTTGGATTTCAAAATGAGGAAGAAAGGAATCCAAAAAGTTGCCACAGCAGAAACGAAAAATTTGCAGTGGCCAAAAAAAAATGGAAAAATCCGTTTCATTTATATTGTTGGAACATATCAAACTGAAGCGTATTTTTTTTCGTCATATCCTACGAGTACTTCCCTATTCTAATGGAACAGTTGGATGCAGATTCAAAAGAAGTAGCAACTGGAAAATGTCAAGTGGAGAATTCTTCGCAAACGCTTTCTGCCAGCAGTACTTTCCATTCCAACTCTCCATATAAATTCTGCTCCTTATGTAAGTTCATTTTATCAGTATTATTAGTTGATTATTTAAAAATGTACTAATTGGTTTGACATCTTGCTTATAAAACTCCGATGTTCTCAAACTGTTTGCCAAAAGTTTTTGTATTTAATATTATTTAAATGTCATCATGTTACTATAACGGAACTTCTGGATTTAAAAAAAAAGGAATAATGAAGTTCGGAAAGCTACCACTGCAGAAATGAAAAATTTGTGGTAGTTGAGAAGAAATAGAAAGAACGTTGTTTGCGCAAGTTTTTTTTGATGTTGGAATGAAAATTCTGTTGCAAATGCCCAGTTAACGATATTATCTGCTTCGGGAAATTTTCTATTCCGTGCTTTCAAAAAAGTATCAATTGGATAATTTCAAATGGTGACATACACAGCAGATGGTTTATGGATTTCAAAAACAGGAAAAATGGATTCCGAGAAGCTGCCACTGCAAAAAAGAATAATTTGCAGTGGCCATGAAGAAATGGACGGATCGTCGTTTCATTTGTTTTTGATATTGGGATAAAAATTCTGATAGAAATGCAGAGTCAACTTCAAACTGCTCAAGTTTTTTGGATTTATAAGTCAGTATCTTAACCGAATCTATATTTATTGTTCAGTCCCCGTCTTAGTTTTAACTGTTTTATTTCATATATTTTTTCGGTGTGTTTTGAGAGGTTTGATTTTGAATTTAAACTTATTTACTATTCGCAATTTCTGTAAACGTACGCAGTGTTTTTTTTCGTGCACCAATTTTTGTTTAAAGTTTTTTTTTTCCTTTGTGCCTGGCGAGCGACCGAGAACTTAAAAATGCTCTCTTGCCTTTTACCTGCGATCGTGAACGGTCAGTTTTCGATTCATTTAGTGAATTATTACACAATGCTTTTTGGATTTCAAAAAGAGGAAGAAAGGATTCCAAAAAGTTGCCACAGCAGAAAAGAAAAATTTGCAGTGGCCAAGAAAAAATGGAAAAATCCGTTTCATTTATATTGTTGGAACATATAAAACTGGAGCGTATTTTTTTTCGTCAGATCCTACCAGTACTTCCCCATTCCAATGGAACAGTTGGATGCAGAGTCAGAAGAAGTAGCAACTGGAAAATGTCAAGTGGAGAATTCTTTGCAAACGCTTTCTGCAAGCAGTACTTTCCATTCCAACTCTCCATATAAATTCTGCTCCTTATGTAAGTTTATTTTATCAGCGTTATTAGTTGATTATTTAAAAATGTACTAATTGGTTTGACATCTTGCTTATAAAACTCCGATGTTCTCAAACTGTTTGCCAAAAGTTTTTGTATTTAATATTATTTAAATGTCATCATGTTACTATAACGGAACTTCTGGATTTAAAAAAAGAGAATAATGAAGTTCGGGAAGCTACCACTGCAGAAATGAAAAATTCGCTGGAAATGAGATTCCACAGTACTTCTCTCGTTGCTATATTAAAATTTGTTATTCAAATTTTTAGAATTTTGAGGCATCTTTTACTGAAAAAAATTATCGGGTATTTAAAAATGCTTTTTAAATTTTAACTAGGAACAAAATTTTAAATCAATTTAAGCGATAAAGTTGAAACGTGTGTATGAAAAGATTAAAAAGTGATAACTTGTTGTAGGTACTCTAATTTAATGAAACTATTTGAAGCTAGATTTAAAATTACCAATATAAATCAATGTTTGAAGTAAATCCTAGCACTATCAGTGTAAGGGGTGTGTTAAGGGTTAAAAACATGAATTGAGGATTCTAGGACATTTTTGATTAAACTAGTTTAAATTATATTTCAATTTATTATCAAAAAACAAATTTAAAAAAAATCTGACAAATCAAACTGTAAGGGCTGCATTAGGGGTTACAATTGTAATATGTAGGTCCTACCCTAATTTTAATTTAATTAACTAAATAATGATAAGTTAAGTAAGTTAAATTATTACTAGGATCCAAATTTGAAAGAAATCCGAGCAATTTGACTGAACATGGTATGTTAAGGGTTGAAATTGCAAAATAAGGGTCGTATACTATTTTAAATTATATTATTCGTAAATATGTTTAAAATGTATAGTAGAAATCGAATATGAAGAAAATCCGAACCATATGACTCAAACTCTATATTGGAGGGGGGGGGGGGGGTGTGGTAAGGGTCGAAAATTATTTTTACTCACTCTTTATGTAAATATTACTAAAATAACTGATGGAAAAGTGTGGGTAATGCTGCCATATAAGAATCACAACACCGGCAATTTTTGAACAATTAACTTAAATGGCAAATGGGCCGTAGGGGCTTATTTTTAGGGGATGAAACTTTCACCAGCATTTATTTCAATGTATCCCTAATATGTATACCAAATTTGGTCCAAATCAAATATTCCTCCTGGCAGATATTCACGTTACAACTTATTCATTTTTACAACTTTTTGACCCTTCAACCCTTAATAAAAAGTCAACCCTATAATAAACTCCAGATTTTTTGAGAGCATTCACCACTTGGGGTATACACGAAACATATGTTCAATATTTGGTTAAAATCGGTTAGCAACTTTAGAAGATTAAGTGGATCTACCGATTTTGCCATTTTTAGCATGTTTTTGGCCTATAACGCGCAGGTCTTTGAGAATTTTATAAACTTTTTTTCTTCGATATCATCTATGGGCAGGTAGAAAAAAAGGACGCAAATTTTGCTTTAATCGGGTCGGTAGATTCCGAAATATAGTGTTTTAAAGAATTGCACAGACCGACCGACAGACCGACAGACAGAAATTAGTGAATATGATTTTAGTAATCTACGCATTCTATAATGTAGAAAAAAGTGAAATTTGGAGAATTTTTTTTTATGAATACAATACTTCCTCTACGAGAGAAGTAATTTGTGGTGGTTGAGAAGAAATAGAAAGAACGTTGTTTGCGCAAGTTTTTTTTTTGATGTTGGAATGAAAATTCTGTTAGAAATGCCCAGTTAACTATATTATCTGCTTCGGGAAATTTTCTATTCCGTGCTTTAAAAAAAGTATCAATTGGATAATTTCAAATGGTGACATACACAGCAGATGGTTTATGGATTTCAAAAACAGGAAGAATGGATTCCGAGAAACTGCCACCGCAAAAAAGAAAAATTTGCAGTGGCCATGAAGAAATGGAAGGATCGTCGTTTCATTTGTTTTTGATATTGGGATAAAAATTCTGATAGAAATGCAGAGTCAACTTCAAACTGCTCCAGTTTTTTGGATTTACAGGTCAGTATCTTAACCGAATCTATATTTATTGTTCAGTCCCCGTCTTAGTTTTAATTGTTTTATTTTATATATTTTTTCGGTGTGTTTTGAGAGGTTTGATTTTGAATTTAAATTTATTTGCTATTCGCAGTTTTTGTGAACGTACGCAGTGTTTTTTTTTGTGCACCAATTTTTTTTTAAAGTTTTTTTTTCTTTGTGCCTGGCGAGCGACCGAGAACTTAAAAACGCTCTCTTGCCTTTGACCTGCGATTGCGAACGGTCAGTTTTCGATTCATTTAGTGAATTATTACACAATGCTTTTTGGATTTCAAAAAGAGGAAGAAAGGATTCCAAAAAGTTGCCACAGCAGGAAAGAAAAAATTGCAGTGGCCAAAAAAAAAATGGAAAAATCCGTTTCATTTAAATTGTTGGAACATATCAAACTGAAGCGTATTTTTTTTCGTCAGATCCTACCAGTACTTCCCCATTCCAATGGAACAGTTGGATGCAGAATCAGAAGAAGTAGCAACTGGAAAATGTCAAGTGGAGAATTCTTCGCAAACGCTTTCTGCCAGCAGTACTTTCCATTCCAACTCTCCATATAAATTCTGCTCCTTATGTAAGTTCATTTTATCAGTATTATTAGTTGATTATTTAAAAATGTACTAATTGGTTGGACATCTTGCTTATAAAACTCCGATGTTATCGAACTGTTTGCCAAAAGTTTTTGTATTTAATATTATTTAAATGTCATCATGTTACTATAACGGAACTTCTGGATTTAAAAAAAGAAAATAATGAAGTTCGGGAAGCTACCACTGCAGAAATTAAAAATTTGTAGTGGTTGGGAAGAAATAGAAAGAACGTTGTTTGCGCAAGTTTTTTTTGATGTTGGAATGAAAACTCTGTTGGAAATGCCCAGTTAAAGTTTTTTTTCTTCCTTTGTGCCTGGCGAACGACCGAGAACTTAAAAACGCTCTCTTGCCTTTGACCTGCGATTGCGAACGGTCAGTTTTCAATTCATTTAGTGACTTATTACACAATGCTTTTTGAATTTCAAAAAGAGGAACAAAGGATTCCAAAAAGTTGCCACAGCAGAAACGAAAAATTTGCAGTGGCAAAAAAAAAATGGAAAAATCCGTTTCATTTATATTGTTGGAACATATCAAACTGAAGCGTATTTTTTTTCGTCAGATCCTACCAGTACTTCCCCATTCCAATGGAACAGTTGGATGCAGAGTCAGAAGAAGTAGCAACTGGAAAATGTCAAGTGGAGAATTCTTCGCAAACGCTTTCTGCCAGCAGTACTTTCCATTCCAACTCTCCATATAAATTCTGCTCCTTATGTAAGTTCATTTTATCAGTATTATTAGTTGATTATTTAAAAATGTACTAATTGGTTGGACATCTTGCTTATAAAACTTCGATGTTATCGAACTGTTTGCCAAAAGTTTTTGTATTTAACATTATTTAAATGTCATCATGTTACTATAACGGAACTTCTGGATTTAAACAAAGAGAATAATGAAGTTCGGGAAGCTACCACTGCAGAAATTAAAAATTTGTAGTGGTTGGGAAGAAATAGAAAGAACGTTGTTTGCGCAAGTTTTTTTTGATGTTGGAATGAAAATTCTGTTGGAAATGCCCAGTTAAAGTTTTTTTTCTTCCTTTGTGCCTGGCGAGCGACCGAGAACTTAAAAACGCTCTCTTGCCTTTGACCTGCGATTGCGAACGGTCAGTTTTCGATTCATTTAGTGAATTATTACACAATGCTTTTTGGATTTCAAAAATACGAAGAAAGGATTCCAAAAAGTTGCCACAGCAGAAAAGAAAAATTTGCAGTGGCCAAAAAAAAATGGAAAAATCCGTTTCATTTATATTGTTGGAACATATCAAACTGAAGCGTATTTTTTTTCGTCAGATCTTACCAGTACTTCCCCATTCCAATGGAACAGTTGGATGCAGAGTCAGAAGAAGTAGCAACTGGAAAATGTCAAGTGGAGAATTCTTCGCAAACGCTTTCTGCCAGCAGTACTTTCCATTCCAACTCTCCATATAAATTCTGCTCCTTATGTAAGTTCATTTTATCAGTATTATTAGTTGATTATTTAAAAATGTACTAATTGGTTTGACATCTTGCTTATAAAACTCCGATGTTATCGAACTGTTTGCCAAAAGTTTTTGTATTTAATATTATTTAAATGTCATCATGTTACTATAACGGAACTTCTGGATTTAAAAAAAGAGAATAATGAAGTTCGGGAAGCTACCACTGCAGAAATTAAAAATTTGTAGTGGTTGGGAATAAATAGAAAGAACGTTGTTTGCGCAAGTTTTTTTTGATGTTGGAATGAAAATTCTGTTGGAAATGCCCAGTTAAAGTTTTTTTTCTTCCTTTGTGCCTGGCGAACGACCGAGAACTTAAAAACGCTCTCTTGCCTTTGACCTGCGATTGCGAACGGTCAGTTTTCGATTCATTTAATGAATTATTACACAATGCTTTTTGGATTTCAAAAAGAGGAAGAAAGGATTCCAAGAAGTTGCCACAGCAGAAACGAAAAATTTGCAGTGGCCAAAAAAAAATGGAAAAATCCGTTTCATTTATATTGTTGGAACATATCAAACTGAAGCGTATTTTTTTTCGTCAGATGATACCAGTACTTCCCCATTCCAATGGAACAGTTGGATGCAGAGTCAGAAGAAGTAGCAACTGGAAAATGTCAAGTGGAGAATTCTTCGCAAACGCTTTCTGCCAGCAGTACTTTCCATTCCAACTCTCCATATAAATTCTGCTCCTTATGTAAGTTCATTTTATCAGTATTATTAGTTGATTATTTAAAAATGTACTAATTGATTTGACATCTTGCTTATAAAACTCCGATGTTATCGAACTGTTTGCCAAAAGTTTTTGTATTTAATATTATTTAAATGTCATCATGTTACTATAACGGAACTTCTGGATTTAAAAAAAGAGAATAATGAAGTTCGGGAAGCTACCACCGCAGAAATGAAAAATTTGTGGTAGTTGAGAAGAAATAGAAAGAACGTTGTTTGCGCAAGTTTTTTATGATGTTGGAATGAAAATTCTGTTGGAAATGCCCAGTTAACGATATTATCTGCTTCGGGAAATTCTCTATTCCGTGTTTTCAAAAAAAGTAGCAATTGGATAATTTCAAATGGTGACATACATAGCAGATGGTTTCTGGATTTCAAAAACAGGAAGAATGGATTCCGAGAAGCTGCCACCGCAAAAAAGAAAAATTTGCAGTGGCCATGAAGAAATGGAAGGATCGTCGTTTCATTTGTTTTTGATATTGGGATAAAAATTCTGATAGAAATGCAGAGTCAACTTCAAACTGCTCCAGTTTTTTGGATTTACAGGTCAGTATCTTAACCGAATCTATATTTATTGTTCAGTCCCCGTCTTAGTTTTAATTGTTTTATTTTATATATTTTTTCGGTGTGTTTTGAGAGGTTTGATTTTGAATTTAAATTTATTTGCTATTCGCAGTTTTTGTGAACGTACGCAGTGTTTTTTTTGTGCACCAATTTTTGTTTAAAGTTTTTTTTTTCCTTTGTGCCTGGCGAGCGACCGAGAACTTAAAAACGCTCTCTTGCCTTTGACCTGCGATTGCGAACGGTCAGTTTTCGATTCATTTAGTGAATTATTACACAATGCTTTTTGGATTTCAAAAAGACGAAGAAAGGATTCCAAAAAGTTGCCACAGCAGAAAAGAAAAATTTGCAGTAGCCAAAAAAAAATGGAAAAATCCGTTTCATTTATATTGTTGGAACATATCAAACTGGAGCGTATTTTTTTTAGTCAGATCCAACGAGTACTTCCCCATTCCAATGGAACAGTTGGATGCAGAGTCAGAAGAAGTAGCAACTGGAAAATGTCAAGTGGAGAATTCTTCGCAAACGCTTTCTGCCAGCGGTACTTTCCATTCCAACTCTCCATATAAATTCTGCTCCTTATGTAAGTTCATTTTATCAGTATTATTAGTTGATTATTTAAAAATGTACTAATTGGTTTGACATTTTGCTTATAAAACTCCGATGTTCTCAAACTGTTTGCCAAAAGTTTTTGTATTTAATATTATTTAAATGTTATCATGTTACTATAACGGAACTTCTGGATTTAAAAAAAGAAAATAATGAAGTTCGGGAAGCTACCACTGCAGAAATTAAAAATTTGTAGTGGTTGGAAAGAAATAGAAAGAACGTTGTTTGCGCAAGTTTTTTTTGATGTTGGAATGAAAACTCTGTTGGAAATGCCCAGTTAAAGTTTTTTTTTCTTCCTTTGTGCCTGGCGAACGACCGAGAACTTAAAAACGCTCTCTTGCCTTTGACCTGCGATTGCGAACGGTCAGTTTTCAATTCATTTAGTGACTTATTACACAATGCTTTTTGGATTTCAAAAAGAGGAAGAAAGGATTCCAAAAAGTTGCCACAGCAGAAACGAAAATGTCGTTTCATTTGTTTTTGATATTGGGATAAAAATTCTGATAGAAATGCAGAGTCAACTTCAAACTGCTCAAGTTTTTTGGATTTACAAGTCAGTATCTTAACCGAATCTATATTTATTGTTCAGTCCCCGTCTTAGTTTTAACTGTTTTATTTCATATATTTTTTCGGTGTGTTTTGAGAGGTTTGATTTTGAATTTAAACTTATTTACTATTCGCAGTTTCTGTGAACGTACGCAGTGTTTTTTTTTTTGTGCACCAATTTTTGTTTAAAGTTTTTTTTTTCCTTTGTGCCTGGCGAGCGACCGAGAACTTAAAAACGCTCTCTTGCCTTTGACCTGCGATCGCGAACGGTCAGTTTTCGATTCATTTAGTGAATTATTACACAATGCTTTTTGGATTTCAAAAAGAGGAAGAAAGGATTCCAAAAAGTTGCCACAGCAGAAACGAAAAATTTGCAGTGGCCAAAAAAAAATGGAAAAATCCGTTTCATTTATATTGTTGGAACATATCAAACTGAAGCGTATTTTTTTTCGTCAGATGCTACCAGTACTTCCCCATTCCAATGGAACAGTTGGATGCAGAGTCAAAAGAAGTAGCAACTGGAAAATGTCAAGTGGAGAATTCTTCGCAAACGCTTTCTGCCAGCAGTACTTTCCATTCCAACTCTCCATATAAATTCTGCTCCTTATGTAAGTTCATTTTATCAGTATTATTAGTTGATTATTTAAAAATGTACTAATTGGTTTGACATCTTGCTTATAAAACTCCGATGTTCTCAAACTGTTTGCCAAAAGTTTTTGTATTTAATATTATTTAAATGTCATCATGTTACTATAACGGAACTTCTGGATTTAAAAAAAGAGAATAATGAAGTTCGGGAAGCTACCACTGCAGAAATGAAAAATTTGTGGTGGTTGAGAAGAAATAGAAAGAACGTTGTTTGCGCAAGTTTTTTTTGATGTTGGAATGAAAATTCTGTTGGAAATGCCCAGTTAACGATATTATCTGCTTCGGGAAATTCTCTATTCCGTGCTTTCAAAAAAAGTAGCAATTGGATAATTTCGAATGGTGACATACACAGCATATGGTTTCTGGATTTCAAAAACAGGAAGAAGAGATTCCGAAAAGCTGCCACTGCAAAAAAGAATAATTTGCAGTGGCCATGAAGAAATGTAAGGATCGTCGTTTCATTTGTTTTTGATATTGGGATAAAAATTCTGATAGAAATGCAGAGTCAACTTCAAACTGCTCAAGTTTTTTGGATTTACAAGTCAGTATCTTAACCGAATCTATATTTATTGTTCAGTCCCCGTCTTAGTTTTAACTGTTTTATTTCATATATTTTTTCGGTGTGTTTTGAGAGGTTTGATTTTGAATTTAAACTTATTTACTATTCGCAGTTTCTGTGAACGTACGCAGTGTTTTTTTTTTTTGTGCACCAATTTTTGTTTAAAGTTTTTTTTTTCCTTTGTGCCTGGCGAGCGACCGAGAACTTAAAAACGCTCTCTTGCCTTTGACCTGCAATCGCGAACGGTCAGTTTTCGATTCATTTAGTGAATTATTACACAATGCTTTTTGGATTTCAAAGAGAGGAAGAATTGATTCCAAAAAGTTGCCACAGCAGAAAAGAAAAATTTGCAGTGGCCAAGAAAAAATGGAAAAATCCGTTTCATTTATATTGTTGGAACATATCAAACTGGAGCGTATTTTTTTTCGTCAGATCCTACCAGTACTTCCCCATTCCAATGGAACAGTTGGATGCAGAGTCAGAAAAAGTAGCAACTGGAAAATGTCAAGTGGAGAATTCTTTGCAAACGCTTTCTGCCAGCAGTACTTTCCATTCCAACTCTCCATATAAATTCTTATGTAAGTTCATTTTATCAGTATTATTAGTTGATTATTTAAAAATGTACTAATTGGTTTGACATCTTGCTTATAAAACTCCGATGTTCTCAAACTGTTTGCCAAAAGTTTTTGTATTTAATATTATTTAAATGTCATCATGTTACTATAACGGAACTTCTGGATTTAAAAAAAGAGAATAATGAAGTTCGGGAAGCTACCACTGCAGAAATGAAAAATTTGTGGTGGTTGAGAAGAAATAGAAAGAACGTTGTTTGCGCAAGTTTTTTTTGATGTTGGAATGAAAATTCTGTTTGAAATGCCCAGTTAACTATATTATCTGTTTCGGGAAATTCTCTATTCCGTGCTTTCAAAAAAAGTAGCAATTGGATAATTTCAAATGGTGACATACACAGCAGATGGTTTATGGATTTCAAAAACAGGAAGAATGGATCTCGAGAAGCTGCCACTGCAAAAAAGAAAAATTTGCAGTGGCCATGAAGAAATGGAAGGATCGTCGTTTCATTTGTTTTTGATATTGGGATAAAAATTCTAATAGAAATGCAAAGTCAACTTCAAACTGCTCCAGTTTTTTGTATTTACAAGTCAGTATCTTAACCGAATCTATATTTATTGTTCAGTCCCCGTCTTAGTTTTATCTGTTTTATTTCATATATTTTTTCGATGTGTTTTGAGAGGTTTGATTTTGAATTTAAATTTATTTACTATTCGCAGTTTCTGTGAATGTACGCAGTGTGTTTTTTTGTAAACCACTTTTTCTTTAAAGTTTTTTTTTTCCTTTGTGCCTGGCGAGCGACCGAGAACTTAAAAACGCTCTCTTGCCTTTGACCTGCGATCGCGAACGGTCAGTTTTCGATTCCTTTAGTGAATTATTACACAATGCTTTTTGGATTTCAAAAAGAGGAAGAAAGGATTCCAAAAAGTTGCCACTGCAGAAAAGAAAAATTTGCAGTGGCCAAGAAAAAATGGAAAAATCCGTTTCATTTATATTGTTGGAACATATCAAACTGGAGCGTATTTTTTTTCGTCAGATCCTACCAGTACTTCCCCATTCCAATGGAACAGTTGGATGCAGAGTCAAAAGAAGTAGCAACTGGAAAATGTCAAGTGGAGAATTCTTCGCAAACGCTTTCTGCCAGCAGTACTTTCCATTCCAACTCTGCATATAAATTCTGCTCCTTATGTAAGTTCATTTTATCAGTATTATTAGTTGATTATTTAGAAATGTACTAATTGGTTTGACATCTTGCTTATAAAACTCCGATGTTATCGAACTGTTTGCCAAAAGTTTTTGTATTTAATATTATTTAAATGTCATCATGTTACTATAACGGATTAAAAAAAGGAATAATGAACTGGATAACTTCTGGATTTAAAAAAAAGAATAATAAAGTTCGGGAAGCTACCACTGCAGAAATGAAAAATTTTGTGATGGTTGAGAAGAAATAGAAAGAACGTTGTTTGCGCAAGTTTTTTTTTTTTTGATGTTGGAATGAAAATTCTGTTGGAAATGCGCAGTCAACTACATTACCTGCTTCGGGAAATTCTCTATTGCATGCTTTCAAAAAAAGTAGCAAGTGGATAATTTCAAATGCTGACATACACAGCAGATGGTTTCTGGTTTTCAAAAACAGGATGAAAGGATTCCGAGAAGATTCTGTGCCACTGCAGAAACCAAAAATTTGCAGTGGGAAATACTTTTGTTTTGGATATAAAAAAAAAGAAAAAGAAAACTTTAAAGAAAAAGTGGTGCACAAAAAAACACACTGCGTACGTTAATAGAAACTGGGAATAGTAAATAAATTTAAATTCAAAATCAAACCTCTCAAAACACACCGAAAAAATATATAAAATAAAACAATTAAAACTAAGACGGGGACTAAACATACCGCCCACCGAAAACGCGATGCGTTTTACAAAACGGAAATGTTGGGAAGCGGACAGATTTTGACAACAGGTCTTTTGATGGTACCGTTGTTTGTGTGGATAGACACCACTCGAGTTGTTCCATCTGAACCTGAATGTAAGGCCGTCACTCGCCCTAGGCGCCATTTACTAGGCGGAAGGATATCATTCTTTATTAACACGACCAAATTTAGAGCAATGGGCGTGTCACGATCGATCCATTTGCTTCTCTGTTGCAAGGTATGGAAGGTACTCCCTATGCCAACGCGCCCAAAAATCTTGTTGAACACGTTGTATGAGCTGCTAACGAGATAATACATTTAATTTTAGCTTCGTTAGATCGGGATCCGGAATTACAGAAATTGGCTCCAGAGTAAGAAAATGACCCGGTGTGAGAGCCGATAAATCGTTGAGCTCAGAACTGAGAGGGCACAGAGGCCGCGAGTTTAGCAACGCTTCAATGAGGACGAGAGCTGTGTTAAGCTCCTTAGGTGAGAATTTGCTCGCCAATCACACGCGCCAGATGGGTCTTAACTGACTTGATGCCTGCTTCCCATAGCCCACCAAAATGTGGGGCTGATGGGGGGTTAAAATGCCACGCGATGTGTTCAATGTCAGCGGCTTCCTGCATCAGTTTGGTAAGATAAGAGTTGGCGCCAACAAAATTTGTGCCGCTATCAGAATAGATCATTGCACATCTTCCACGGCGAGCAATGAAACGACGAAGAGCAGACTAAGACGTTGGTTGAAGCCTGGACAATCAACACCAACTTTCGTTCTTCCTCGGATCCTTCGACTGTGGTCGTAATGAAAGGCCGAGTTAGATCCAGCAAGGAGTCATAGAGCACCGGAGGTCCCGCCCACCATAACGAATGGTTCAGACACGCACTAGGAGAGAGGCCACGCGAAGCGCAATCGGCAAGATTATCTTCCGTGCGGACATGGTGCCAAGAAGCAAAAGGGGCCAAAGTTTGAATTTGGGAAACCCGATTGGCAACAAAAATTTTACATCGGTGAGGTGATGAGTTTATCCAAGCTAGAGTTATAGTCGAATCTGAACATGCATGGACATGGTCAGTAGATGTTAAATTTGGAAAAATCTTGATAAAGGTGTCAAGAAGTCTGGCGAGCAGAACTGCAGCAGACAAC
Source organism: Cryptophagus acutangulus (assembly GCA_963556235.1). Classification (NCBI taxonomy): domain Eukaryota; kingdom Metazoa; phylum Arthropoda; class Insecta; order Coleoptera; family Cryptophagidae; genus Cryptophagus; species Cryptophagus acutangulus. The sequence goes on from OY744558.1 coordinate 10,121,061, forward strand.
TCCAGCCTTGGAATAGACAGACGTTTGAGAGGAGCAATTTTTGACTTTGCACAAATAAATCGAACTATGACGTTATCGTGACACAGTAAACGAATGTAAACTACTGCAGCATATCCTAGCTCTGACGCGTCGCAGAAGCCATGAACTTCACAGCGATCAAAATTACTTGTGAGCACATATCGAGGGATTTGCAATGAGGTTAAAAGCGGAAGCTTGACCTTAAACTGTTCCCAGCGCGAGATTATCTCTTCCGGATGAGAATCATCCCAATCTAGATGCAAAGACCATAAACGTTGAATCAAAAATTTTGCGAAGGCGGTTATAGGGGCAAGAAATCCGACCAGATCAAAAATTCTCGCCAGCTCAGAAAGAAGAGTTTGTTTCGTACATGGACGTTCAAGAGGTTGAACCTTGTATCCAAAGCAATCTGTGTGCGGATTCCACTGCAAACCGAGAACTTTTATGGAACTGTCTGAGTCCGAATCAAAACTCAGAGGGCGAGTTTGGCAATGGTCAGTTGGGAGAAATGTTAACAACTCAGGACAATTGCTGGCCCACTTGCGAAGCTCAAATCCTCCTTTCTGCAGCAACGATATCAATTCTTCCTGTACCTTTATAGCATCAGTAAATGTTTGACACCCGTACAAATATCATCTACGTAAACGTCTAACAACAGAGACTTGGATGCCAGGGGAAATTTACTTTGTCCATCTTCAGCTAGTTGTCGTAACGTTCTAATGGCTAGAAATGGAGCTGATGATGTTCCATACGTGACGGTGTTGAGTTTAAATTCTTGAACTGGGTCTGTGGTCAAAAATCTCCACAAGATTCTCTGATATGGACGATCCGAAGGAGAAATGAGAATTTGGCGATACATCTGTTTAATATCAGCGGTGAAAACTATAGGATGAATGCGAAAACGACAGAGAATCGTAAAAATGTCATTCTGTAGCTTAGGGCCGCAAAAAGGAGTGTCGTTGAGAGAAATATTGTCGGAAGTTTTTGCCGAGGCGTCAAAGACCACACGCAACTTGGTTGTGACACTTTCGGCCTTGAGCACGCAATGATGCGGTATGTAATAACTGAATGAGTTGGCTGACATTGATGGTGAGAGTGCTTCCATATGGCCTGAATCAAGGTAATCTTGCATAAATTCATGGTAAGCTTTGCATAGAGATGGGTTTCTTAGCAACCGGCGTTCTAAACTAAATAATCGGCATTGTGCGAGGTTGCGAAAATCGGAAAAAAATGAGTGGTCAAGCTTAAACAATAGCGGTACTACAAATTTACCTGATTCTACGCGCGTATACGTTGTAGAAAATAAGTATTCGGCTTTGATATCATCTTCGGACGCGTATGCTACCGCTGGAAGTTCTTCTACCTCCCAAAATTTGCGAATTAGAGAATCTAGTGATGAACTATCGATATTTGCACAAAAGTTATTAACAATTGTTGATTTGGGTGCACCAACTAAATCGACTTGACCCATCAGAATCCACCCAAGTTTTGTTTTGAACGCAACAGGTTCATTAGTTCCACCTTACACCCTGTCAGACTCCAAGATTTGGGCAAAAATATGAGCCCCAAGAAGCATGTCAATATTACCTGATTTATGGTAATTCGGATCAGCTAGTGTAATCGCTCCAAGATGAGACCATGGTGGCGGAGAGAAGGAGTTGTTGGAAATATTGTCACAAATGGTTGGCAGTACCACTGCCTCGATTGAGAACTGTGGGAAAACCTGATGATTTGGACGGAGAACACAAGTAACCGTTTTAGAAGCGTTAGAGCTTATTTGATTGAGACCGCTGATCGCACAGAACAGTGAAGACTTGGGTAGCCCAAGGCGAGCGGCGCATTGTCGAGAAATAAAGTTGCCTTGACTTCCGCTATCGATCAACGCCCGGAACGGTTCAAAGGTGCCATTGACGTTACGCACATGGACAATTGCTGTTGAGAGTAGGACAGTTGACTTTGTGGAAATAATACCCGCCAATAAAGTTACGGCGCTAGTGCTGGGGGTTGAGGCAGCAACTAGGGTATTATCAGAGAACGAATTAGTTGACTGCCCAGAAAAAAAGTGAAGCAGTGTGTAATGTTGTTTTTCACAAGTCCTGCAGGCAGACTTCGATTGGCAATCACGAACTTGATGTTTTGAGCCCAGGCAATTTATAAACCATTTTTTCTCCTTGATCAATGCGTAACGATCTTGAGGAGATTTCGTAAGAAATTGGGGGCACTTATAAATTAAATGAGTTCCGTGACACAATGCAGAGGCGCTATTATCGTTTTTTACAAAAAATGATAAACTTGAACGGGGTTTGGAAAGTGGTACTAGAGCCTTAGAACCATGAGGAATTCGCTTTGCCGATGAGGCCATTGTCACATTTACGCTTTCTAAGGCATCGCATTGTTTTGTGGTAACTTCAATCAGTTGACCAAACGTGGGGGTGGTTTTGGAATTATGAATCAATTCAAATCTAGTGATGGTCTCATGATTTAGACGTTTTAAGAACAGATGAAATAAAACAAAATCCCACTGCTTAACAGGGAGTCCTAAGTTTTTCAGTGCAGCTATATTCTCCGTGAATAGATTGATTAAAGCTCTTAACGGCTGCGGGGTTACATGAGAATCGAGTAGTTTTGAAGAATTTTCAATTGCGTTCCAATGTGAAGACGCGAGCAGACGCTCATTATTATAACGTTTGATCAACAAGTCGTACGCAATCGGATAGTTGTCGTTCGATTTAGGAATGCATTGAACAAGAGCAAGAGGTTCGCCTCCATGACAAGAAGTAAAAAAGTTGAATTTCTTAATGTTAGAAAGCGTGTTGTTGTCATGAATAGTACAATTAAACATATCAATAAAGGGTGTCCGAGTTTTCACTTCGCCTGAGAATTTAGGTTGTTCAAGTCTTGGTAGTTTAATGTGCGACGTAGAAGGATTTGTGGAAATATTAACTGGGGGAGTGTTTTCAAATAAATCTAAGTAAATAGATCTTACGATATAATATTCTTTGTAAAAACCTTCGCGTATGACCTTATAGCTTGGATCTTTTGTGATTGTACAATAGGTAGGCATATTTGGCGGACTAACTGCTGGGTAATAGTCGAGGAGGGATACCAATTAGCTGAAGATTACGTTAATACATAAGCTTAAGTAGTGAAAGACGAAAGCCAATAGCCAGAGATGTAAACATCGTATTTTTTTAAAATTAAACCTATACATTAGTGACAACAGGGTTAAAACACTTACATATTTATTGAAACAAGTTACTTGCATTTTATTATATATCGGACAACTAGCTAGCTAAGAAACCAATTGTAAAACATATGAATTAATTATAATAAATATAGATTAAGGGTATGTTTTAAATAATAGTAGACTTCATGGAATACTTTGTAGACACTCTTTGATTTTTCTCCATGTCTGTAGTCCCTAAAATAAAATACAAGTTTAGTATATCCATAAATATTACAAGGGAGTAATTACTTTTTTGGCGGTTTTTAATTGTAGAAAAGCATAATTGGCAAATGTATCCTGCAAATCCAGCACTTTTTGGTTCTTGAATCTTTCGATATCTTCTATAGCCTTCATAGAAAATTCACTAAAATACATTCCAACAAATATCGTTCAGAGACATTTTATGCATATTTAATTTATATGTTTACAATGAAAAAGTGTCAAGATGCTTGAAGATAACAATATAAGGTCCTAAAATCTAAAACACAATTACGGATGCTAGATTTATATATGTCAATGATTATTAAAGTAGCGGTTGTTATTTATTTTAATTTAGTCAAATATTTTATGTTGTTGAGTTTGTTGTGTTGGTGTAATGGTATGGTTGTGTTGGTGTTGGTTAATTTGTATTAACAATTACATATGCTACGGACAAAGGTGGATAATATCTCATTAAAAACTCATTAGAAAGAGTGTTGAGACACGATGAACTCGTACGGCTGAAATCTATGCTTATATTACTATTTTTTTTTTACTTCATTAGTTTTGTTTTCTGAATCAGTAATGTATGAGTAGTCGAGTTTGTATATTTTTTTGATTTTTGGATTAAAAATACCTCCTGCTGAACGTACGTAGACAAAGAACTCAATATGACGTCATCTTAAGAGTTCTGAATAATGTATATTTAGTTCAAATAAAGTCGACTATGTTCTGACCTATTGTATCGAATGCGCTAGACGTACATTTCTATTGCTACGCTGTGCCAGCGCATTACGGGTATATGTTAGCATTAACAGGAGCATATGTCTACCAGCGCTGCGACATGACTTCACAGATTTTATGAATACAATCAATGTGATAAAAAAAAGTTACATGCACGTATGTCTTTCATCTTGTTCTCGTTCAGTGCCCTCGTATCAATATAATCCTTTAATTTGGTATTAGCGTACCGCTGCTGTTTGGAAGATATTCTACGCTACTGCGCTACTGGTAAAAATTTTACATGGCCTTCAATTGATTTGGTTCAGGCGGACTCAGCTGAGAATCCACAGGTCAGAATAGAATAAGTAGTACTATAGCAGTCTCTATTTTTGATACGCACTGTTACTGTGACGTCCCGACCGGCTCCTCGAAAAAACAAAAAAATCTAACCATTCAAATTTTGTATAAGAATTTTCGTATATTTTTCAATCTTTGCTATTGGTCTGACTGTGGAAGTGATTTTTAGGAACAATATTGCACTTCAATATGGTAATCTTTCAATGGCATATGGCAATCCGTGTCTTACGTTTCTAAAAAAACAATTAACATATGCCAATTTAAACCTGACCACATATAGTATATTGAATATTGTTCCCAAAAAGTACCTCTACATTTAAACTCAAGACAAAGATTTGAAAAATCAGGAAAATTTTCGTCAAAATTTAAATGTTCGGATTTTTGGCGATGAGGTGACAGGGTAGATTATTCGTAAATTTGTTTAAAATTTATAGTAAAAATCAAAAATAAAACAAATTCGAGCTATATTTGTCAAACACTATATTAAGGGGTGGGTGTGTCTGGTAAGAGTCCAAATTATTTTTAATCAATCTTTATGTAATAAAAAAGATTGATTAAAATAAACGAAAATAACTGACAGAAAATAGTGGGTAATGCTCTCATAAAAAATTCACAACACTGTCAATTTTTCGATATTTAAGGGGCAAACGGGACACAAAGGCTTATTTTTGAGGGATAAAACATTCCCCAGAATTTTCTTCAATGTCTCCCTAATATGTATTCAAAATTGGATTCAATTCAAGTATTCCTTCTGACCAGTATTCACGTTACAAATCATGCATTTTTACAACTTTTTGACCCTTCATCTCTTAATAAAAATTCAATCCCCTTGAAACCCCAGATTTATTAAAAGCATTCACCACTTGAAGAAACATATTTTACACGAAACATATGTTTAATATTTGGTGGATGCATCGATTTGGCTATTTTTGGCATGTTTTTGATGCGCAGGTTTTGAGTCAGTCAGCCTCACTAGCCTGGCCTCCAAGTCCATTATGAAATAGAGGCTTTATATAAAGACTCCGTTATGAAATTGAAGCTTTATATATACTATTATCTACACTTAATAAATTGGCAGAACATTATTTTAGATATTATACCTATACAAACAACTTTACGAGAGGTCAAACACTTCTGTGAGGTTCAGGAGGTATTGTAAGGGTTTTGTACAGGTTTTGCAGACTGTAACATCGTTCTAAACATTACAAACCAGATCCAGAACAAAATTAATAATATTTTATTAATTTTTATAATAACGTTTAATATTATCAAATTTAATTTGCATGTGAATACACTTTGACATCGACAATTTTACTCATGTATATATTATGACATATGAGTCAATGTTTGTCTCGGTTTTGTCTATGTATGAGCGGATAAAATGAAACAAAATTTTTAGTGGATATTTAGTCGATATTGTAATGTGATACCTCGTTATCTCCGTGACTACATGCACATAAAACTTAAAAATTAAAGTAGTCTGACTTGAATACTTGTCAAATTTTATTAATTAACATAAAATACAAAATAAGTCGATTGATTTCGATTTGTTCATTCGCAAAATTGTCTTGTTAAATTGCACTTGAACTTGTTTTTTATATCGGATATTTTTTGATTTTATTACTCAAACGAGGTTTCCTTTTGGCAATTTGCCTCATCAAGCTGCCATGATAAAAACGCTCGTCCTGCGGACTCGCGTTTTTATCATGGCAGCTTGATTTGTCAAATTTCCAGGCAACCTCGTTTTCGTATAAACTAAAAAAATATCTGATAAAAAACAAGTTCTTGTGCAATTGCATACGAATATAGGACAGTAGTTTTTATTGCAGTGACAATATAACTCATGGCCAACTAGAACCTGTTTAGGACACCTAAAACGGATAGCACAGACCTCATCATATCGGGTATAATAAACAATATCGTAACCAGTGAGTATAAAATTATGCCCGCTATAACTATCTCTTTTTATAAAGGCATTGGAAAGAGATAGTTATAGCTAGTATAACTTACCATAGCAACAAATTTGTCAGTGTCATTACTTATTAATATTGTGTGGCGTGCGTCACTTTGGCATATATTGTACCAAAATGAGTTCCGAAGATCGTTGGGGAACAGTTTCTGAAGACAATATTGTGTAATATATTGAAATTGTTTCGATTCATTATATTGTCTTGCCAAATATAACTCGTGGGCTAAATATAATTCGATGATAATTGACTCTCGTTAAAATCTAGGTTTTGCCCACTAGTGATCTTGCTAGCGACAATATAATTCATGGCCCACTAGATCCTATTTTCCACACCGAAACTGCATAGCTCAGAAATTATCATATTGGATATAAATAAAAAAACAAAAGTTAATCGAGTGGATGATATGTATTCACGGGTATAAAATCATATTACTATCTCCTTTCAATACAATGAAAAATAGAGATAGCCAAAGTGAATATACCACTGGACTCAATTAAATTAGGAGGCTCTAAAAACAAATTTGTCACTGACATTCAATTAATTTATTTATTGCTTGTTGTCATTGTACCGTTCAGCAAAAATGAGTATTGAAATTGAAGCAGATCGTTGGGGCAATCACTCTGAAGAAAATATAGATAGTGCTGTAAATGATATGGTTCCGAAAAACACGAAACTTAATCAAGAATCTCGATGGCGTCAATTTATAAGTTTCTGCAATTCAAGAAAATTAGAACTAGATCAATCCAAATCAACTGTAGAACTTGCTAATATCATGAAAGATTTTGCTTTAACTCATGAAAAGATCATGCGAAAACTAGACGGAAGTGACTACAAAGAAACAGCAGTCAAAACCATTTGGAATAGCGTAGCTAAAAAGCTACAAGAAAAATATTTTAATGAATTAAACGTAAAATTTGATCCATTCAAAGATATTGAATTTCTCGCTGCTAGGCAAGCTAGAAATGCAAAAAGAAAAGAACTTCAGAAACTTCCAGAAAAACGTAAATTGAGTGCTGTAGCATTTTCACCTGAAGATTATGGAAAAATGAAAAAAAATATGGGATGAAGACACGCCAGAAGGACTTCAAAAGAAGTTCTTCAATATAGCTGCCAAAGAATTAGCGTGGAGAGGCAATGAAGGAGTTTACGCTAAAATATCCTTTTTTAAAAAGGAAACAGATATTTTTGGCAAAGAAACAGGAAGAATTGAATACAATCCAGTTTTTGATAAAACCAATCAAGGTGGAAGTAAACAATTTTGCAATAGTAAATGGTTAATCGAAAATAATAATGACATTGATGTTTGGCCAGTACGTTTGTACCACAAAATAATGGAGAAAAGGTCAACTAAAAATCTAACAAGCGACAGATTATTTCTGACTCCAAATGCTTCATGGAATAAAAGTGGTTGTTGGTACAAAAACTTACCGGTAGGAATTAACACACTTTCGAAATGGACAAAAGAAACAGCTAATAAAATTGGAATGGACACCAAAAATAAAAAAGTCACTAATCATAGCCACAGATCGACAGCTGTAACTCATTTAGCCAATGCAAATATTCCAGACCAACAATTGATTAAAATTACTGGGCACAGCAGATCGAATTCAATTTATCCTTATCTCAATATGCAAGAAAATAGACACGCTGAAATCATAAATTCTACAAGAAAAACTTGCACCAACTCATCTTTACCAAACACTACCATTACTGGGGCATTGCAGACTACCACTACTGGGGCAATGGAGACTACCACCACTTCTGGGGCAATGGAGACTACCACCACTTGTTTGGCATCTTCTGTCAATTCAAACACTCACATTCAGTCGAATGTTCAAACAGCAGAGCCAAAAATAGTTTGTAATAATTGCGTTTTCAACGTTCAAAATATGTATTGCAACAATATGAATTAGTTGTTTGTATCATGATTGTTTAATAAAGTTTACTTTGTTACTGTTTTATAGTTCGAAATCATTATATTGTCTTGCTAAATACCACTCGTGGGCTAAATATAATTCGACGATAATTGACGAATTAAAATCAATTATCGTCGAATATATTTGCCCACTAGTGATATTGCTAGCGAATATAATGCACTAGCCTTTACATCGTAGTAGCTATTCTCTAAACAAATGCTAGATTAAAAATAAATGTCATGTTGACATAAAGTTTTTGTATACTTTTGTTGCTCATTAAATTGTCTTACCGAATTACACTCGAGTTATATGAGAATCACAGTGTCCAATACACCAAAGTGCAATATGACCAATATGCTTAATCTGCAAAAAAATAGGGGGCGAACCACACATAAACAAAATTATAGCAATTCCAATTACAATCAAAACCAAAATCAAAGCAATTCCTATAACAGATTTACTCCTAGATATAACCAACACAACCCCTTAGCTAACTATAATGCACCATCTAACTATAACCAACCATCAAGCCAACAACCTAATGGTACAGGTTTTCCTTCTCGCCCAATCAATATTCAACCACAACCACAAAAGTACCAAAATTTCCCTACTAACAGACAAGTATTCGGGCCACCGAAAAACGTATTCAAACCAACCGATAGAGTTTTCAATAATAAACCGAAACCCATGTCGACAACTTCTCAAAACGTGTCTAACATTAGCGAAAATCGATTTAAAAATAATTACTTTCATCCTTCACAGCAAAGAAATTTTCACTCAGAAGAATTAAATCACACTGAAAACGAAAGTAACTATCAGACCGGAGATTTTAAACAAGAGCCTGTAAATTTTCCTATAGCCGGGCCAAGCCGGGAAATCAAATAATTGAATTAAATAAAATTACAAATAAAAATAGTTTGCCTTATATACAACTTTCAAAACCCCCTTTAAAATTACTTATAGATACAGGATCTGCAATTTCACTTATAAGACCAGCTATAATCGAAGAACACTTTCCGAATAGCATTTATCATGATTCAATTCTAATTAAAACTTGTTTAGGACAACAGGAAAGTCATTTTAAGGCAAATATACCCATTCTTGAAGAATTCAACATTAATATCCCCTTAGAAATTCACTTATTCGACTTCCACGAATATTTTGATGGACTTTTAGGGTTCGAACAAATAAAAAAATTAGGTTTCATTATTGATTTACAAAATAATTTACTAATTAATGAATTTATCAAAATACCTCTAGAATATAGAAAATATCAGGATAAAGTATTGAAAACTATCAAAATAAATCCTCTAGAAATTTTGCAAACTAAAGTCCCAGTAGATATCAAAAATAAGGAAATTCTATTCCCACAAATAAATAATTTTCACGAGTTAATTATACCTGAAATACTAACAAATTCTAGTTACGGTGAAGCTTTAATCGAAATACAAAATCCCACCAGTAAACCAAAACATATTGAAATATATGAACCATTTCATGTAGAACCGTTTTCAGAAAAATTTGAGTTAACATTAAACATTAGCGAATCAAATTTTGATAAAAATAAAAATATTTCAAATTTAATTGAACTTCTCATATGAATTCTGAAGAAGAAAATAATATTTTGAAATTATGCAATGAATTTAACGACATATTTTACGACGAATCTAAAGACAAACTTACATTCACTAATAAAATTAAACACGAAATTAAAACGAAGGACGAAATTCCTGTATACAGCCAATCATATCGGTATCCGTTTATTCATAAAGAAGAAGTTATTAGACAAATAAATAAGATGTTAGATGACGGTATTATTCGACCAAGTTGTAGCCCTTGGTCTTCGCCCATTTGGATTGTTCCAAAAAAGTTAGATAATAAAGGTAAGCAAAAATGGAGAATCGTAGTCGATTACAGGAAAATAAATGAAAAGACAATTGATGATCGGTACCCAATACCCAATATAACCGATATCCTTGACAAATTAGGTAGATGCCAGTACTTCACAACGATAGATTTAGTATCGGGTTTTCACCAAATTGAAATGGCCTTGAATAGCGTACAGAAAATGGCGTTTAACGTAGAGAACGGACATTACGAGTATGTACGTATGCCGTTCGGACTTAAGAACGCACCCGCTACATTTCAACGGATTATGGATAATATTCTAAAGGACATAATTAACAAAGTTTGTTTAGTATACATGGACGACATTATCATATTTTCAACGTCTTTGCAGGAACATATATCAAACCTTAAATTAGTGTTTCAAAGAATTCGAGATGCTCGTTTAAAAATTCAACCAGAAAAATCTAATTTTCTGCGAAAAGAGGTAGAATTTTTAGGTCATTTAGTAACTTCGGAAGGAGTTTTACCAAACCCAAGAAAGATTGAAGCTGTTATGAAATTTCCAATACCGAAAACCGCGAAAGATATTAAATCTTTCTTAGGACTCGTAGGTTATTACCAAAAATGTATCCAAGACTTCGCGAAAATAACCAAACCATTGACCTTATGTCTAAAGAAAGGCGAAAAGATTATTCATTCTAACGAATTCATAAACGCTTTTAATATGTGTAAAAATATTTTGTCCAATTCACCACTTCTACAATTTCCCGATTTTTCAAGACATTTTATTATTCGTACAGATGCTTCAAATTTTGCAATCGGTGCAGTTTTATCACAGAGAACAGTAGGTCAAGATCTACCAATCGCGTATGCACCACGAACACTAAACCCAGCCGAAACTAACTATTCTACTATAGAAAAAGAGTTATTACCGATTGTATGGGCAACAAAATACTTTCGTCCATATTTATTCGGGCGAAAATTTAAAATTATAACTGACCATAAACCATTACAATGGCTTATGTCATTAAAAGATCCAAGTTCTCGTCTAGTTAGATGGAGGTTAAAACTGGAAGAGTACGACTATGAAATAATTTATAAGAAAGGTAAATCTAATTCAAATGCAGATGCTTTATCTAGAATAGAAATTAACCCAATAGATCAGGAATCAATCCTAGGAAATCCTGGCAAAATTGATAACGACATCGAAAAATTTCTCTCAGACGATAATAATATTGATAAAATACTTTCCGATAACGAGAATCTAGACAACTATTTAGAAATTTTTGAAGATGATTCGAAAGACAAAACCGAAACGACATCTGATACCACAAATCATACTTCCTTAGAAGACCCAATAATGGGTTTGCCAATAACTGAAAGATGTATAAATCAGTACAATAACCAATTAATACTCTCAGTAGATAAAATAATAAAGTCAGTTAAAGTTGAAAAAACACAAATGTTTGATTCAAAATTTAGACTAACAATTATGTTACCTGAAAAAAATATCGAAAGCAATATTATACAAGTGTTCAAAGATTACGTCAAACCTAAAACGTGCCTATGTATATACTTCAAATCAATTGAATTAGTCTCAATATTTTGTAACACTATCAAAAATACTTTTTAAAATAATGCTTTCAATCTTATTCAAAGTACCAACATTGTAGAAGATATCGAAGGTATTAACGATAGAAACAAGAAAATTCAATTCCAACACGAAATGAAAACATATCATAGAGGCATTAACGAAACGGAACTAGCTATTAGAAGAAAATACTATTGGCCATAAATCCATGAAGACGTGGTAAAATATATTAATAACTGTGATATATGTCAGAAATCTAAATACGAGAGACACCCCAATAAAATCAAATATCAATTTACACCTAACACTAAAGCACCTTTTGAACACGTACACATAGATACATTTCAAGCAGATAAGGAAAAGTTCTTAACAATAATTGATACATTTTCTAGATATGGACAAGCTTACCCTTTAAAAGCGTGCAATGCATTAACTGTCATAGATTGTTTAATAATTTATAGTACTCATCACAGGATTCCTAATAAAATTACGGCCGATCAAGGTGTAGAATTCGACAATTTTATGTTGAGGGATTTTTGCAAACTATACAATATCGATCTTCATTTCACACCAGTTGCAAACTCAAATGGCAATAGCCCTGTAGATAGAATGCATTCTACCCTAATAGAAAACATTAGATGTTTGAGACTAAAGCACAAAGATTCCCACATTCTTTATATTATGCCTCTAGCCTTGTTAGCGTATAACAACTCAATTCATTCTGTTACCAAGTATACCCCTTTTGAAATACTAAATGGTACAAACAGCGCAAATAACCCTCTTGAAACAACGGAAGAAATACTTATGAATGAATATCTTATTCAACTAAAAGACAAAATAAAAGTTATGCATGATAAGGTATTTAACAATAATGCAAACTCTAAACAAAAATCAATCGAAAAAGTAAATCAACATAGAATCGAACCCCCAGACTTTAATCCAAACCAGCATGTATACGTAAAAGAAAACCCAAGAAATAAAATTCTGCCTAGATTCAAAAAAGTAAATATTCTAAAAAATGAGAAAATACATGTCAAACTTAAGAAAAATCTAGTTCATAAGAAATTCGTAAAACCAGTAAGAAAACTAACTAACCAATCTAACACTATTTCAGATAACCATGTGGGAACTCCTAATGGTACTAATAATTAACCTTTCCGTACTCCCAACTTTATGCGATGAAATAACCTTCACTAAACTACCTGCAAACACGGGAATATTACCATTAAAATTAGGGAACGCTTATATTAATCATTATAATCACGCTTTATTACATTACGTAGATTTAGAACCGCTTATTAGTAATTTTACAAAACTTAGAGATATTCGAAAGTATGCTATGAACAAAAGCTTCAATGAAGAAGCCATACTACATAGGTATTTGAATGAAAATTCAGAACTTAACATATTAATTAGTATTATACATAGATAATAGGTTTCATAATATCTTAGACTCTAACAATCGTGTTAAGAGAGGGGTTTTCAATTTCCTGGGTTCAGCAAACAAATTTTTATTCGGAAACTTAGACTCTAATGACGGAGAACAAATTAACAAAATTATTTCAAAACTAGAATCAAACCAAATTAAAATTGTCAACCATGCCAACATTCAGATTTCGCTGTCGAAGCAATTAATACATAACTATAATAATACTATAACTAAATTAAATACTAATCAAATAAAACTAGCAGAAGAATTTAAGAAATTAGAAGAAAATATTAAAAACCGATTAAACTGGATGTATTTTCACGTATTATTTGAACAAATAATAGCCAATTTGAGGCTAATCAACAATTTCTTGAAAAATATAGAAAATGCAATAACATTCACAAAATTAAGCGTTTTGCACCCCGATATCGTATTAATAAACAAACTTAAAGAAATATTTAAACTATTGTCAGCCGATCATAATCAAGGTGAATTATTAAAAACTGATTTTTCAAGTATGTATTCAATTATAAAGACGCGTTCATATTTACATAATAACAAAATAATATTTGTATTTAGTATTCCCATTGTTCTTCCAAAATTATTTGACTATTATAAACTAATCCCAATCCCTACAAATCAAAATAAAACACTTGTCCCACCTTACCCATATCTTGTACTCAACGAAGAGGAACACCAATACCAAGAAGCGGAGTGCCAGAAAATGACACACAATTTCATCTGCATGAAAGAAGAACATCTCATCAAGGACAAATGCATTATATCAATAATACGGAATCAAGAAATATCAGATTGTAATTTCACCCCAATCGAAATCAATAAACCAATTTTGGAAAAAATAACATCCGATCTCTTGATAATATTAACAAAAGAGAGCATTGAAATAAAGAAAATCTGCAAAGAAACTCAATTTACACAAATCATTGGAAATCAATTGGTACGACTACCCACCAATTGTAAAATAGAATACAAAAATGAAGAAATTGGAAACCTTGAAACTAAAACATATGGCCAACCAATATTCCTCCCCGAAGTTCATCTACAACCGTCGCTTAAAAAAAAAAAATTAAAAATCGAAGAAGTTCCACTTTCAAAGTTACACGAAATTCAAAAACAAATCGAAGCCACACATCCATTAGAAACAGAAAACAGCTACAAAGAGGCAAATACGTGGAAATCATGGATCCTTTACATAATAATCAGTATCATTATAATTCTTGGACTCTCAAAATTATACAGATTCTATGGAATAGCGAAGAACAGAATAAGAAACCGGATTGTCATCTCCGCCTCCGACGTTGATGCCAATCTTGAGGATGGAGGAGTTATATGAGAATCACAGTGTCCAATACACCAAAGTGCAATATGACCAATATGTTTAACACGAATACACACGAATTAAAAGTGGTACTTATCACTCAGACCGATGATGTGACTATCAGGAATTTCAGCTATAGGCCCCAATGTAGGACAACTTGTGTGCTTGAGCTCAATCCGTCTACTGGGTAGCTAGATTCCGTCTGGTTCGACACGTGTTGGTTGGGCTGGCTAGTCTTCCGTGATTAGCATATTTATGCGCATAGGATAGCGCCTGGCTAATTTTGCCACAACTGTAAGACGTTAAGAGGAAGTTACGAATCAAACAGAGCCTTAACAGAACTAATAATCCAGGTAATGTATTTACGCGACACGTGTTATTTGCGGCACCAAAGTTGGTTGAAATCCAACCAAATATTCAATAAATGGCCCAATAGAATGCCGTTTCTCACTGTCGACTTCAGTTAGGATATCACCAACTGATGTTAGGATCGTTTGATGTTGAGCAAAATCTCACATTTAAAATATGCCCACGATTCGCAAGAAAGCGTGTAGATAGTTCGGCGACCAACAATCGAAAGGACTGCGATGATCTGGCTCGCGCGTCTACCACGTGATGTGGGAAGGAAATACGTCATTTGTTGGCGATATTTGAGATCGAACCGAACATCTGGTACCTAACTTCGAGTTAAGGCGCTGACCTTTAAGCGACTCAGCTGACAGTTCACAACAACAAAACACGATTCGATGAATTGCACCGTTAGAAGCAACGGAAGGCCACATTGTAATTGAGCAATAACTTTGACCCAGCGAAATATAAAGCCGGTAAGCTGCTTTTACACACAAAATAAGCTGCAAATTGATTTCAAGTTCGAATGGTTCTTCTTAACCTCACAATGTTGATCGACAAATATCGTCGAGATTAATAACTATGGTTATCATCGTTATTCCAAAGAAAAGCCTTACCAACGTCATAAGTAAGAACCAGAAGCTACGATTCGGTATGTATTAATTGTAACAACAAATTAATAAGAATAATTAATAATAACAATTATTAATTCTAATAGCAAGAGTTCGAATAGCAATTGGAAAAATGTCAACGGAGAATGAAGACAATGAATTGGTCGAATATGTGCGACCTTTGATACCGCTGGTCCTTTTGATACCGCTGTTAAGGCACAGCAAGAGACAAATTTATTAGGATGTAGTAGAACAGCGCAAAAACGACTTAGGACAAGCTATTTTAAAAAATGATTTTTGAAACAGCTTTATCTTTCCTGAAAAAAAAAAAATTTAAATCTTGTCATAACGAAAAAATACGTGTCTATAGACCTATTATGTTAATATTTTTGAAATTTGCAAAAAAACAAAAAATTAAAAAATGAAACAACACTGGTATAAAACTAATATTTTGTAACTTCACCATTCGCAGCTTCAACGCTTGCCAGTCGCCTTGGCATGGACATAATATTAATGCCCTCATATATTCATTCACAAGCTCTTCCCAAACATTTACTATACTTTCCCAAAGTTGTTCTGCATTGGCAGGCCTAAACGTTTTTTTGTAAATTTTTTTGACAATGAAAATAAGTTTTCTATGGGATTCAAATCCGGACTTTTTGCGGGTCAAGGTAAAACATTAATGTGATTTTGATTCCTCCATTCCGTAATAATTCTCGCAGTCAATAATTGTCCAGAACTGGACAATTATTCTTAATAAACATTATTGTTAATTTTTGAGAAGACAATAAGAGTTAAAATGTTCTTACATGTTGGTAAACGAAATAATCAGGAAATGATTCAATCACCGATGTCAGCATCACGTTATCCAAAATATTTAAGTAATTTTGAGTTCTAAAACTTCCATCAATTCGTCAACACATACCTGGCCCATAAACACTTATCCATGCCCATAAATTTAGTGAATAGCGTCCGCTACTTGTATTGGGCTGGATGTAATTTTCTTCAAACCTTGTGTTTCTAGATCTGTAGACACGTATTTTTCCATTATGACACGATTGAAAAGTTTTTTCGTCTGAAAAGATAATGCTGTTCCAAAAATCGTTACCATAATTCAAAAAATTACCGTTACCATAATTCGCAAACTCCACTCTTTGTTGTTTGTGCTCAGGCTTAAGAAATATCTTATTTTCAGCAACACCACTTTTCAAATTAGCTTGTCTAAGAGGTTTTTGTGCTATTCTGCTACATCCTCGAAAATTTGTCTCTTGCCGTGTCTTAGCAGCGGCATCAAAAGGATTCTGTCGCACATATTCGACCAATTCATTGTCTTCATTCTCCGTTGATATTTTCCCAATTCCTATTCAAACTGGTCTTTTAATTCGTTGTCCTTCTTGCCAGCGCTTCTTAATATAAAAAATACAATTTAAAGCGATTAAGTATACTTAATTAACTTAAAGCGACTAACTATAAAGCGATAGAAGACAGAAGTAGCTCACTGCAGCTCGACGTAATATTTCTGAAGTATGAATTAAGTCAACTATATATTGTTGTGAGGATAATTTTAAGGTAAAACGTTAATAATTATTTAGTTCATATAACAAGTGGCGTATATAAATTAACATGTTAAAAAAGTTAGTTAGTCCTACATAGTTTGTCCAAATAATGGTGGCGGTCACGTCATCAATGTATACGTCATCAAACCGTCATACGTATCGCTGTATCAAGCATATTGTCATGCGCTTGCATAGCGTAGCCATACATACGATCGCCCGAACTAGATCGAGAAATGGATGACTTGACCCCCACCTTTACATACGTCATCATACATCATCAAACCGACATACGTACAACTGTGTCAAGCATATTGTCACGCGCTTGCATAGCGTAGCCATACATACGATTGTCCGAACTAAAGGCAGCAAATTGATGACGTGACCCGCCACCTTTCTCTGGACAAACTATAGTAGCGTTTCCACTTTGTATTGCAAGTGAAATGCATTGTACAAGGTATTGCTTTGGGTGAATTTCACCAGTTAAACGATTATGGGTAGTTCAAATAGAATTTACAAGATCAATTGCTTCTGGTTGCCCAAGGACCCATTGGTACAAACTTACAATTTATTGTTTATATGTTTTATATTATAAATGTTTCGTGCCCGAAGCCATCTCTGCTGCTGTACCTACTATATTAATTACAATACGTTATTAGCTTTCAGTAAATGTATCAACGCATGTTGCATCCTA
Organism: Cryptophagus acutangulus; assembly: GCA_963556235.1. NCBI lineage: Eukaryota > Metazoa > Arthropoda > Insecta > Coleoptera > Cryptophagidae > Cryptophagus > Cryptophagus acutangulus. The sequence continues at coordinate 10,138,882 of OY744558.1, forward strand.
AACGAGTGGTTGTCCCTTTGTTCATGATGTTAGGGTAATTCCATCTGGTGTTTTTCCATCATCTCTAAACAGCCAAGCTGGATGAAAAAGTGATTGATCCAAGTGTCCGTTAAATAATTTGGTTAATTTCACCGTGTCGAGAAAAACGTACTGAGCTTTTACAACAGCTAAGCACATGTTTTCCCATTTCGTCAACATCATAGCTACAACGACATTTGTGGGCTTTGCAAATATCGCATCCCAACCTCAGTGCAATACAAATGCGCAATGAGTTTTCACCCAAATTTGTTCCAATATTTGATGAAGGAATCACCTGAAGCCAAGCATTTGATACTTTAGATTGAAGAGCCACAAAACGCGATTTTCAACTATAGACTTGAAATTTATATCATTGATTATTCTTGCAACGTTAATATAATCAAAATTTTTCTGTAACCCAGAGATCTTAAAGATATCTGAATTCAATGAATTCTAACAAGACAGATCTTCATCAAAATGCTGCAAATTAAACTCGTTAGACGTATTATGTAAAATGAGAGCCACAAGTTCTTTTACACCAAAAGAAGAAGATAAGAATGCTGAAAGGCAAATGTTTTCAAGTTTTCTGATCCCCAGGCCAGTGTTGCCTCCACTGATGATTATCAAGTCTGATATTTATGATCTGTTCTAAGCATAATTTAATTTCGTTGTCAAACCCAGAAATAACGTTAGAAATATTTTCGAAAAGGATTTGTCCGCATAAGGTAAATTAATTTCGGGATTGCAGATCAATTCCTTTAGAATAAGAATGCCACATGTGCATTTAAATCCAGAAGTCTATAAAACATTAGCTTTAGTTGGGAAAGTTTATTCCTTGCCGACTTTTCAAAACCATCTTCTAATTATGGAAACCCTAGTAGATCAAGACTCGTAGAGTTCATTACTTTAATCCCTGGAGCTACTTCTTGAAATTTTTAAATAATATATCCGTCTTTTTTTCCTGAATAAAAAAAACCAACTCATATTTGGAGCGGTTGATTTCAAGTCCAAGTTCCTTTGCTGGAGAAATAATTTTTTGAAAGTCTATAAATATATGTTCAGCTTGATCTTCCAAAGTGCCGTCACCGAGATACCATACATTGAGCTTCGATTTTAAAGAATCCAAAATTGGCTGAATACAGAGACTAAATAGTAATGGCCCAACTAGATCGCCATGCTGTGCTCCTACTTGAGTCAAAATAGTCTTTCTACAATGAAAAAGCAAAAATGGTTGGGAGTAGCATTACCACAAAAATGGATATAATAGAGATATGGATATAATAGAGTATTTTCTTTAATTACACGAAGAATAATATTTTCAACAACTCTGCCGCATAGATCTGGCTGAATTTGGACAATGGCCTGGGATATGTTGGCCTTAAGGTCATTGGTCGTTTGCGGCCTATTGGCATATACCTGCGACTTCAAAAAATCCCACAAGAAAAAATCTAGTGAGGTCAAATCGCACGATCTTGGCGGCCAATTGACGTCACCTCTGCGAGAGATAATCATATCCACAAATCTTATTTTTTTTTTTAAATAGACTTTAGAAAAAATTGTCAATATCAAGATGAATGAAAAACAATTATTAGTTGCTTCATTACCAATAAAATATAGCGGACTTGGTCTAAGAAAAGTACAACATATTTACCTTGCGGCATTTTTATCTTCAGTAAACACTTGTTCAAACATAGTATCCTCCTTTATGTCCCTTAATATTATGGAGGACTTGTTTTTGGTCAGTGATTACAGTGAATCACTAGTTTTTTGGAATATTTTAGATCATGGTAATATTCCAGCGAAGTCAACACCTGTCAAAAATTGTCAGTTTTATCACGAGTATTGACGAATTGTCGATAAATAACAACGTGTAGAAAATTGTCGCTATAATTCGCAGCCAATGGCGTCTAAGCTTGTCAGAAACCCCTAGTTTGACAGGTAAATTGAATTGTCAATTAAAAATGTTGTTCATTGTCCAAATTGCTGCATCATGAACACTTCCTGGATATTTAGCGCAGATTCCCAATTTCTTTTAAATCATAAATGAAGGCAGAAGGCCGTTACTATCTACTACCCCTATGTGATTGCGCCTATACAGAAGAGAAACTGGCGATCAGCAGCCGAATACCAATAACTCAAAAGGCCCAAAAATGAAAAGTGTTCGAACTCATAACGATATCCTTCGCGTGGCATAATCAGATGTGCCCCATACCACACGAAAGCCTGTATCTAGCGGCATCGACTACCAAAAATAGGATAACGATCTCAGAGGCCACACTACACCAATGCCGACCGTACTATGACAAATTATATTACCTACCAAGATTTTCATCAAAATCCATCCACAGACCAATATGCACATGCAAATTGTTCTTAGGAGCAACAGTAGAAGAAATTAGAAACCACTGCCCAATGACATGCCACCCTTCAACCGCGATCTCGATCACGGAGATTCAAGATGAACAATACGTCATAGCTCATGGTAAAGGAGAAACAACGATGAAGGGCGGTAACAACATTACAACCCTGTGAAACACCGACGGACATACGGATTGCACCGACCGTGCAATCAAAATAAAACTGCCCTGCCACTGCAAACTAGCAATAGAAAACGAAGTGATCATCCCGAAGATATTTATCTGCGACCCAGACGAAGAAGTGAGACACTTACCACCCATGTGGTCAAAATTAAAAACTGAACTAAAACCAGCTAATAGCAAACAAAAATTACGCTATAAGGAAGTAGTTTAAGGGGCGCCGTTTTAAAAAGTCGCCAACTGTCTCCACATTACAATTTTATTTCATGGTTTTAGCTAAAACACGTAAAAAGTTATGAATTACAAATTATTTTTCAAAAAACAATTAATTAACAACCCAAGCCCAGGTTTTATTATGTTTATCAAATTGTGCATTGGTTAATTATTTATTAAATTTTGAAGTTTAAAAATTTTTCTATTTATTTTCCACAACTTGTGTTTTAAAGGTAAACTGGGACACAAACAAGTATGTCAAAATCTATCTCTAAAAGTTCAAAGCGTGATGTGAATATAATATGGTGTGCTACCGAGCTATCCAGATTTCATTCATTTTCGCGCATGACGTCACGTTGGGACTAGATAATTATTGTATGAAAATCAAGTTACGTTTGGCGGGTCTATTTGATGTTTATTTCAATCAAATATTTGGAATAAATACATAGTAAAATATTATTAAATATTTTGGTGTAGCCGTTGTTGTTAGTAAGTGATCTTATATTTAACTACAGAATTAAAGGGGTTTGCTCGTTAACCTTCCAACCTCCCTCAACCTCAAAGAAATAATATATAGTTATATTTGATTTGTAGATTACAATTTATTAAAAATGCCCTCCTCTCAAAAACGTGAACCAACGTGACGTCACACAATAATATAGCAACTTGCGCGATAGCACACCATATTATATTCACATCACGGTTCAAAGCATATTTTGCAGTAATTTGACTAAAATCCTGAAATCAAATGTGAAATGGTGCAAACTGTAGAAATTTTAAATGACTTATTTGGCCATTTAGTTCGGTAAGCTAATCACAGATGGCTCCTAATCAATATAATACCGTACAATATTGTGTTTGTGCACCTAGGCACACTGAGTGACGAATGTAACTCTATCCTTTTTCGATTAGGTATAAAACAAAGAATAGAGATGTACTATTATTATGCAGAAGCATATATGTATTACTTCTCTCGTAGAGGAAGTATTGTATTCATGAAAAAAAAAATTTCTCCAAATTTCACTTTTTTCTACTTTATAGAATGCGTAGATTACGAAAATCATATTCACTAATTTCCGTCTGTCGGTCTGTCGGTCTGTTCGTTTCTTTAAACCGCTATATTTCGGAATCTACTGAACCGATTAAAGCAAAATTTGCGTCCTTTTTTTCTACCTGCCCATTGATTAGGTCAAAGAAAAAAAAGTTAGGAAATTCTTAAGGACCTGCGCATTATTGGCCAAAAACATGCCAAAAACAGCAAAATCGGTGCATCCACTTAATCTTCTAAAGTTGCAGACCGATTTTGACCAAATATTGAACATATGTTTTGTGTATACCCCAAGTGGTGAATGCTTTCAAAAAATCTGTAGTTTTTTTAAGGGTTGACTTTTTATTAAGGGTTGAAGGGTCAAAAAGTTGTAAAAATGCATAAGTTGTAACGTGAATACCTGCCAGGAGGAATATTTTATTTGAACCAAATTTGGCATACATATTAGGAATACATTGACGAAAATGCTGGTAGAAGTTTCATCCCCTAAAAATGAACCCTAGTGGCCTGTTGGGTCTTTAAATTAATTGTTCAAAAATTGGCGGTGTTTTTATTCTTATATGTCAGCATAACTGACCATTTTCCGTCAGTAATTTTATATATATTCACATATTGAGTGACTAAAAATAATTTACGACCCTAACTACACACCCCCCACCCTCCAAATATACAGTTTGAGTTATATGGATCGGATTTTCTTCATATTAGATTTCTACTATACATTTAAAACAGATTTACGAATAATCTAATTAAAAATAATATGCGACCCTTATTTTACAACTTCAACCCTTAACGTACCCTTTACAGTCAAAATGCTCGGATTTCTTTCAAATTTGGTAGTAGTAATTTTAACATATTTAACTTATCATTACTTAGTTAATTTAATTGAAATTAGGCTAGACCTACATTTTACAATTGTAACTCCTAATACCCCCCTCATAGTTAGAGTTGTCAGATTTATTTAAATTTTAGTATATAAACGAGAGAAGTACTGTGGAATCTCATTTCCAGCGAATTTTTTGTTGCGATTGTAATATGCTGAAAATGTTAGACGACAGATTTCTTTGGGTATGAAATATATGTTATAATTAAACAGATATCGCTTTTATAAAAATAAATGTGTTCACAGCGCATTCTAGAAGAAATCGTTTGAAGTAGCTCCGGACAACCACCTTCTTTACCCACATGTTCTAAATGGGCGTGACCCAACGTTCGTCTTAAACAAAGATGTTTAAACCCAAATTGGACCTTAGAAGTACCTCATCTAAACCTGACCACCCAGAAGAAAGACCTAAAAACGACATTAGAAAAAATTCAAACGAGACCATCAACAACCACCTTATACGGACAAAAATATCGGATTTGCATACCTACTATTTAACCGGAACCCGACAGAAATGCTATTAGTACCAACACAGTAAATGTCGAGGAGTAAATGCAGAGCAATCAAAAACCACAGCCCATCACGAAGGACTACTAGGAACAATAATTACCGCCTTAGTGATTTTTATCGTGTACGTAATAATACGATCAGGAATATCCATATACCAAACCATAAAGACAAGACGAGCAGTACTAGCAAACGAAGAAAGATCAAAAAATGAGAACAAGCTAGAAGAAGTGTTAATAAGTAAAGAACCCACAACGAGGGTTTCAGGCGGCAAGAGTATTCAACGTCAAAAGGAGTAACGTTTACAATAAATATAGACGCTTTTTAAGTATTTGAGGTATTTCAAAAAATAATAAGTTTGCAACTACATATTAAAATCACTACATTTTATTTATCTTTTTGCCACCATCGGGTTGCTTGTGATGTTGTGTCGGCCCTGAGTGATTTGAAATCAAATGTAATACCTAATAAAGAAAATATTTAGAGCCGAGTACTATTCCATAGCCGAGTACATAAAAACCATAAAATATTTAGTAAATGTAAATTGATTTATCAAAAGCTACTTTTATTAAAATTATATCGTACAAATTACAAAGCTTACTTTTATTACGTTTAGTATTAATTAATATTTTTAATTTATATTGCATGAGAAAATTGCTCATAAATTTTGATCATCGAAATTTATCTGTTTAAGGAAAAAGATTATTACCTGCATTGGGTTCAACGTAAATCGAAAAAAAGCGACACTTGAGAGCAATTGCCACAAGACGCGGGAATTACAAAAAGAATATTATTTGTATTGTATTGCGTATTCTTATATTATAAAATATTTTTTTAATATGCATACTATTATTTTTACATTGAATTTTATAAATAAATGAATAACAAAGCTGACGCAGCAGAATGAAACATGGTTAATTGCCGCTAATGTGGTTTTAATTACTTTTTTTAATTAAAAAATTTACCTATTGTCGTTTTTGGAAAGCTTGCAAAGCAAACCTTCAAAAACAATCAAAAGTCATCCGATTTAAAACAGAATTGCTGATTCTTTGGTGCTACTTAGTTCCTCTAATTAGCGGCAAATAACCAGATATATTGTTATTTATTCTGCTGGATCTGCTTTGCCAGTATAACAGACATGTCAAAATTTCAGTTTTGTTAATAAGGACCAATGCTCAAATTTTTTTGAATAATCAAAAACAATGAAAATTCATTATTTTTAAATAATTAATCCAATTGCAAAAATCCAAACGCCAATTGACTTAAATAAGGTGAGAGGACCGAATAATTTTATTTTTATCTTGTAATATGACCTTGGAATTTTTAAAATTGGTTATATTGGTTCCATTGGAAAAATGTGAAGTGCTCTGTAAAGTCTTTGTTAATTAGTCTCTTTTTTGTCTATTTTTTTTTTAAGTGTTATTGCCTAAACTATTTTTATTCAAATTTTTTACCTTGGTACAAAAGAATATTTTTGCACTTTCGGGATTAAACGCCTACTTTAGGCGTTATTTTGAGGGACTAAAGTGGTACTTTTAATCCCTTGGGATCAAAATATTTTTCCTACAATCGCATATAAAAGTAGGCCTTTATGCTTTCATTTGACAACGAAAAGTTGGCGTTTTCTGAGAAGTTGTCACTTTCCCGCTCTAGATCTTTTTGCTGACTTTCT